>JAGFNQ010000967.1:94835-248848 GCA_024364735.1 Boesenbergia rotunda | reverse complement strand
TCTAACTCTCCAATTGGCCCAGCAAGCAATCGAGAATTTAAAATATAAGGATCTTCAGCTAATGGAAACTCCTCCTCTAAGTCACTGTACTCATCTGGGGGAAATCATATTCCTCAATCTGCATATCATCGGCTTGGAATTCTAGTACACTTGTAATGGGTTCTAATTCATTTGCATTCCGGATTTCAATTCCTTCCTCCCCACTCCAAGTTGCCTCAAAGAATTCAACAACTCTTGAAGAAGAATTCAAACCCTCACCTTCTATATTAGTTGCTTCTTCATTTAGATCAATTGCCAAATTCCTTGTAATTTCTGATCCATTCCCGTGACAGCATTATCATCAAGATTATTCCATATTTCGGAGATAATTTCGTCAACATCATTATCATCCCTGAAAAATAAATTAAAATTACATTTAGCAAACTTTGAAAAACATAATCAAGGACCTAGGAAGGCCCAAACCTCTAACCTTGCTGAAAAACCCGGAAATTTTCCCACTTGAGGCTCATCCTCGGCCTGAAATGGAGGTATTCAGGCCCAAACTGGGCCTGAATTGAAGTGATTTCAGGCCCACCCTAGCCCTGCCAATTTTTTATTTCAGGCCCTCCATTGGGCCTGAAATGTTTTTATTTCAGGCCCACGGTGGGCCTGAAATAAATCATTTCAGGCCCACGGTGGGCCTGAAATCATTTTATTTCAGGCCCACGGTGGGCCTGAAATGATTTATTTCAGGCCCAAGGTGGGCCTGAAATGATTTATTTCAGGCCCACCGTGGGCCTGAAATGATTTATTTCAGGCCCACCGTGGGCCTGAAATCATTTTATTTCAGGCCCACCCCCTTGTGCCTCCCAGGGCCTGAAATCACAGGGCCTGAATTATATTGATTCAGGCCCTCCCAGGCCCTCAAATCCAATGATTTCAGCACCTGTAAGGACCTGAAATCTTTTCATTTCAGGCCCTGGGAGGACCTGAATTTCTTTTTTTTCAGGCCCTAGGTGGACCTGAATTCATTTTTTTCAGCCCCTGCCAATGCCTGAAAACAACATATTTGATTCACTCCTAGGGCCTGAAATCTAATGATATCATGCACTCCTAGGGATTTAACTCCTTTAATTTCTAGCCCTTCTAGGGCCTGATATGGTAATATATCATCCCTAGGTCGAATTCAAGCATTTTTTTATCTTCATTTTAACAAATTTCACAGAGCCTTATTATGTAATCATATCACCCTTAGACTCCTCCAAACATACAAATTCTAGTAAGAGTTGATAAGTATAAAACCAGGTCTGATACAATATCAAAGATGACAATCATACGTACATTACTATTTGTATTTGTTACCAATCTGTTGCTTGCTTTTTCTCCTTCAACACCTATCTTCCTCAGCTGCCTTGATCAATTGAGTTGTGCAAAGTCGAAATATATACGTACCCTCGTGATGATTCGACTTTTGCAAGTTAGTATTATATATATAGGCTGAGAATATTTCCACTACCTAGCCATCCGAACCACATATTCTTATTTTACTGCAAAAGTGGTTCGGATGTCTCGAAAATGGTAATGGAAAAGGTGTATTGTGGCGCCAAGGGTAGAATAGGAAGTTCACTTAAAGGGCTGCGCCCTTTGGTAAAATAAAAACCATGGGACGCCCTTTGGTAATTTCGTATTGTTACGTACGCCCTTTGGTAAATTGCCCTTGCAAGAATGGTCTGGTCTGCATCTCGGACTTGCCCTTGTCTTTCCCTTTGCTTGCTTGATGTTAGCTTTGATAGGCCGAATTTAACTTGTCATGCCCGAGGGCAGGCTCATTCGATAAAATCGAACATCACCTTTCTTATATGACAGACAATATGAATCTTCGATATAATACTACACGGCCATCTCATCATCCTCAACTAACACGATTGAAAATTAACGCATAATAAGAAATAAAATTAAACTCAGATATGAAAGACGCATACCGGTATGATTAACAGTAATAAAAACTCCAAAAGCCCCTTTGGGGTACATGAATAACACAAAACACGAATCCATATCTATAGAAATAGAAAACAATGTAAATAAAACGTTCGTAAAAATCAATACCAAGACGAAGTCAATCCGATGGGAAGTGGGGCTAGCGGCATGACTCTCTCCTGGCAACTCCAAGTATTCTAGCCTTAAAAGAAAAACATAGCAATCGATTGTGAGTCCAGGGAGACTCCACGGGTATATAATCAGGTAGATATGCATGACTATAAAAAGGTTATACAATAGCAGAACGAAAGTAAGCAGATACAGTCTCAAAGTAAAAAAAAAAATCAGGATACATGATCGATAACTACATATACTATATACATATCCTTATCAACCTCACCTGCGGGGTATGTAGGTCATAAATCCTCGAACCTAAATGGTCACCAGACTATAACAAATAAAATATCTCCTGTATATGCATGTCATCCAAATGCAGCAAACACAAACAAATGCAATCTATGCAATCGTGCATATGATGCAATAACATGGTCACCCCTGATGCCAGTCACCATCGTCACCGGTCATGGATGAGGTCGAGTGAGTAGGGCTATGACAACTATACGTACTCTACCGTCACTACTCTTGAGTGACCGAGTGGACATGATACGTCATACCCGTCTTACCCTAAATCATATGGGGGAGCACCGCTCTCATCTCCTCGTATCACGGGAAAGAGGAGGGATCCCTGTCTGCTACCACGCTGCGGATACCACTACCTATGAGTGGCCGAGCGGAGCCTTGACAGGGCAATTGCACACACCCTCCTGATCGTACCACTGACCCATGAGTGACAGTGTGTGCAGATCCTGATATGACCGACGATCCGTCTCAACCATAAGGGAGCCAAGGATTACCAGTTATGTAGTAATGCAAAGATGGTACATGACGTTAACACCCATCAAGAACCTTAAAATGATATGCACTGATCTGAAGCATAAATCATAATATACAAATAACCTATTAGGCATGCAAAAATACTAGTTATTGATAAATATGTGTACTCTCCAGAATCAAAGTATCAAACATAGAGACTGTATAGAAAATGAATTTAAGCATATTAAAGGGTCAAACAGTAAGTACCAAGCAAAATCATCAAAGGCAGATAAAGGTGCATCCTACTACTAACCATAAAAGAAATTATGCATAGAAATCTGAAATATTTACAGAAATAAGTCAGAAGGTATCCGCTTCTAAAGAGAAGCCCGTAAATAAAAACAACCTCCGTCCATGATATCCAAGTGCTAATCAATTAGTATCCTGTACCAAAGATCATAATTTATTAGTTACCAAAAATACATGATAACTAGCTAATCATAGCTATAACCCTAGTAGGAATCATCCCATAGCAATACTCACTAAATAGCGATTATTTTGGTTCAATTTAGGATTCAAGTTAGATTTAACCGAACTTAAACCCAAGTGATTGATTCGTTTGAACCTAATTCATTAACCAACTACAAGTTCAAATAAGAGCTACCCCGAAAACCAACCCAGACTCTAAATAGTTCCAAAAATGATAGTAGCTTATGATTAGTAATCATCACCTAAATTAGTCCACGCTATTCATATTATGTTCATCCAAGAACTAAGTCACAACCCAAAACATAACTCACACATGCACCAAAACTCTAACCTCCGTCAAGATTAGAACACAATATTTTGATTGGAGCTCACAGCATGCTTACGGCATGTTTGTAAAGTCAAGAAAACAAAGCAAGCTTGGCATGCTATACGGCTCACGACCTGCAGGCAAAGGCAAGAAAACAAATTAACCTTGGCGTGCTATTTACCGCCCACGGCAACCTCACCACACACCCTCTGATCTCACACAAGAAAAAGGCAAACAACTTCATCCATCCAAACTGAGTTGCAAATCTAAGCTCCCAAAACATAGTTAAATCAGTAGTTATCCCAAAATAAACGGATTTGCTATAACCACCTTGATCCAAACAAAGATAAAGACCTACCTAAAACAAAACTCCTACAATACAAATCTGTGATCAAATAGTTTATCCTACTAAAAACTCAATTTAAACCAAATTCAATTCCAAGTTGACAATTTAGTCCAACACATTCATGCATTCCTACTGATCTAGCATATTACATCTACCAATCATCTAGAATCTGATCAAAGTAGATGACACAAAATAATCCGATCATACCTGAGTGCACGCAGGCAAACCTCCTTTATTTTCCCTTGTTTTGATTTGTTGGAATCAGCAACCACAGCACCAGACGAAACTCTTTTCATCCGATCAGCCACTCCTATCCTCATCAACCCTAGAAAAGGGATGAATGGCCGGGCGCACAAGGTGGTCAAGGGGTCGTTGTTTTGGATGAGATCGCTCACTGCGATCAGGAAAAGAAACCAAACCCCAAAAGGGAAAGATCTTACCTGCTCGTAATCGAGGATAGGGCCAAGAGGTCACTGGCGATGGAGAGAGAGCTGACAACCAGAGTCCGATTGCGGTTGGGTCAAACTGACGAAGGTGATATAAAGATCAGAGTCGGCGACGGAGAGGGGAAAGCAAACGACGATGGCAAGGAGTTCATCATCCTCGCTCTTGACCAAGGCAAGGCCGACGACGATGGTGAGGCAAGAGATCGAGGCTGGGAGAGAAATCCATTGTGTGATGTGTTGGGAAGAATAGGTTAGGCGAAGGAGCAAAAGGTGAAACCGTCACCTTAGCGGCCCCCTGGCCCAGACCCCATAGGAATCCAGAAGAAGGTAAACCACGGTTATCACTGGTGTGGTGAGGCGTCTGGGGTTGAGGGGATTAAAGCCAGCAGACCAGGGTATTATCCCCGTGCGCAACTGGCGACCCTCGAACATGTGACCCCGAAGCAAACGGCCAGGTGTCTTACCATCCGATCCAACCCGTGGGGGCGAGGCGAAGGAGATGGGAAAGGGTGTGGTTTAGTTGTGATCGTGGGAGGAAGCAGAGAGAAAAAAAGGGATATAATTGTTGACCTTTATACAAAAAGGCCCCTAGGTTTTAACCCATCCATATCACACCCTCTTCTTTAGGATTTTAAGTATATTAACCCTAGTAAATTTTAGATTTTTAAGTAATCAAACTCTTACAGTTTCACCCAACCTCCCAAAAATCCTAACATCATCTCGAAAATTGTACGGAACCGATTTTTTTTCTCCATATCTAACATAACTAAAGAGGCTTTGAAAGATTAGATCTCTTGTTTTCATTCTTTCGAGGTCTAGCATTTGTTTATTTATTTGGCTTCTGGTAACTCTTTATGTTATCCGTCGTTAAAGGAAGATGCTATCCAATTTTTGAGTTAGTACGGGTCTATGTGAGTGTGACAGTAAGAATGATGATAGATCGGATTTAGATTAGATTTTATATGTTTCATTTTTATATTTATTGGGACCGAATGTCCATTTTCATGTACACATTGATTAAGAATTCAGATATTATCTATATAATATTTTTTTTCTCTTTCTATATAACTATCATCCTTCAACAAAAATATATTAAAATTAATATATATATATATATATATAATTAGAAAATGATTTAAATATCTATATACTTGTGTTCAATGAGGTTTGAAGTAAATAATAAAAGTGGTTATTTTATTACGATAAGTAATTATAAAGTTCAGTTTGTACGGTGTGCCTAGGGCTGAGACCAATACGGTGGTTGCAAGCAGCGGCCATTGCGTGATTAGGTCGCAGTTCGCATGCCAACCGGCATCCTGTGTGACATGTGACAACTACTGTGAGAATTGGCACGATTAGGTCACATTAACGTTCGTCATAAGACTGTTGCGCGATTAGGACGTAATTGGTGTCATCGTTCTGCATATTGCAGGACGAAGAAGAAGTTTGTAGAAGAAGATTATGATTATCTCTTGTTAGATAAATCTATATCTTGGTGGTAATAACGTTGGAGAAGAAATTACCATGCGTCAATATGTGAGAATAGAGTTTATGGTCTGTCACTTGTTTAAGGTCCATATCTTTTTTTTTATTGGCATAATTAAAAAAAAACGCCCCTTCTTCAGTTGGGCCTTGAGGCGGTTGCCTCAATGGCCTTATGGAATGTCTGCCCCTATATTTAATAGAATATTCGAGTGAGATATCGAATATCAGTTACCTGTAATCTTTTCATATTCTTTTACATTCATATCAGATATCGGATCCTCCAATAAATTTGGAGAAAAATTATTATCCCTATATACTAAAAAAAATGATTAATTACCCCATAAATTAACACCGTTAATATCTATATGAATAATTATTATAATATATTTTGAGATTAATTTTCAAAAATATAAAATATCTCATTCTGTCTAATATAAATAATTCATTATATTAAAATAAAGTATCTTTTATAATTTATTTATCCTTATTTAATCTAGCGATGCTGAATCATTCGAGATCGCTCCTGCAGCAGAATTGCTTGATTATCATGAGGATCGCCTCAGAGTCAGAGGCCAGAGGGACGCCTCGGTATGGACGTTCGGTTGGATTTGATGCAAATATTAATGACTTGGTCACTCTAATCTCTTGCCCACCTGCAAAATTTTTAAGTTTCCGAAAAGAACCAACTAAAATTTGAGTTCAATCTGAATTTGTCAACTGATCCAACTAATAATCTTGCCCTTCAATTCCCGGCTGAACCATTTGAACCACCGAGTTTGGTCTTAAACACCAGTACTGCATAAGCTCTGGAGATGGGAATATGACTGCAATTATCACGAAACCTCATCTTTGAAAAAAAAAAAATGATTAACGAGATTTTTTCAACCTCGGACGATCGATCCGGCCTCACAAAAATTTTCCACCGGCCACGAAACCTCATCTTTGCATCCAGCCGAACTTGGCTCAGATGTTGGTGTGTGATTTCAGCTACGAAGGCTCCAATTAGTAATTCTTTATTAGTAGGACTTGATAAGCTATTTATTTTAAATGTAATATTAGTTTTAAAATGATAATATCGACCTCAATTTCTAGAATAAATCAATAATTAATAATGGGATTAATGATAATAATGAATAATAATCCTGAATTGATTTTAATTAATTGAGATTTATTATATTTGATATCGATATAAATCAATAGTAATATTTTCAAATTTATTATATTTATTATTATGATTAGAAGTATTGAGATTGTTTGTATGTTTAATATTTACATTATTATTTAGACAACTTATATAAATAAGGATCAATAATAAAATCATCCAGAATTAATTATTCTCTATTTTTTATTTTACTCTTTCATCATATCAGAACCATAATACTTCTTCAATTTTCCAAATGGTTCTTCGTCAAAATCTTTGTCGGTGGCATCTCAGCTTCCTCTTTTATTCAATTCATTCTATTTTCCGGTGCCTTTGGGCATTAATATCTATTTTATTTTTAAGCTTCGTCTTATTTTTTCCCCCTTTTATTTTGTTTTAATCTTATTTTTCGTTTTTTAAAAATCGTGTTTTATGGTTTTTTTTTTGTATTCCTGCTTTTCGTTTTTCGACTCTGCTTTTCTGTTTTTTTGGTTCTGTTTTTTTTCTTCGTTTTTTTTCCCTGCTTTTCGGTTTTTTTCTGATTTTTTTTCTCGCGAGCTTCCCCTCCGGTGACTTCTTGGCTTCCTCCTCGTGACTACATATCGTCATCTATGCCACTAAACTATTATCTCCATCGACTTCCTTTCTAGCCGGCTAGCCGCACCAGTGTCATTCATGCTATTTAATTTCTTTTCCAGCAAGCCAAAAATGAAATTATTTTTGATATCAGATACTCAACAATATCAAGGAAGCCAAAAGTAAAGCTGAGAGTAATGTCAAATTTGTCGCCTTGTTGGTCATACTAGCCATCATTGGTTAGACGATTTAACTGGTCATATAGTCGGAGAAGATGTCACATTTGACTTAAAGTTGGACATATTAGTCTTCAATGTTCTAAAAAATTTGACTCAAATTTCGTTAGTGTTAGAGGTTGCAAGGTGCAAACTTAGTCCCACATTGAGAAACACATGGGAAGATCATTGGTTTATAAGGAATATGATATCTCCATTGGTATGAGGCCTTTTGGGGAGAGCCCAAGAGCAAAACCATGAGAGCTTAGGCCCAAAGTGGACAATAAATATCATGCTATTGTGGAGATATCTGAATTCCTTTTGGTCCTAACAAATGGTATCAGAGCCAGGTTGCTCTTCACGATCCAGATCTAACCATGTGTGTTAAGCCTTAAATAAAGGATATGTGGGCTCCCATGTCTTGATCAAAGAAGACCAGTTCTAGTTGCGGCTAGGTGGTCCTAGTAGGTCAGGTTGACCAAGAGGCAGAAAGAAAGTCCTGGTGGATCAGACATCTAAACGGAAAGTGTTTCCGTTTGTGGTGGGAACATGTGGTCCTTTGTTTGAGGGGGGTTTGTTAGAGGTTGCAAGGTGCAAATTTAGTCCCATATTGAGAAACACATGGGAAGATCATTGGTTTATAAGGAACTTTTGGGGAGAGCCCAAGAGCAAAATCATGAGGGCTTAGGCCCAAAGTGGACAATATTATGCCATTGTGGAGATATCTAAATTTCTTTTGGTCCTAACAACTAATGATCTTACAACATTAAGACAACAAACTATTTCACAATGCGACCTTGCATTTTCAAATCGACCATCACATTTGTCGAGGCAATTTACGGTTGAGTAATCTCATTCCAAAGTATTTTTAATTTTTATCCCTCCTAATATTGTTTCATCGACTCCTGAGAACCCAGGTTGACATCCGGATTCTGGAGCTACTTATCATGTTACACCGAAATGTGATATTCTAATAGAAGTTTCGCCTTATCATGGATCCGACATAATACAAATAGGTATTAATGACTCAAATTTGTAAATTGCTCACTATGGAAACATATCCTTTCACTCATGTAGTCGAATTTTTTTTTTGCACAACACTCTTCATGTTTCTTCTACAACAACAACAACAACAAAGCCTTATCCCACTAGGTGGGGTCGGCTATATGGATCCTTTTACGCCATTGAGTTCTATCCCCTACTATATCATCATCTAGATTTAAATAAAATTTATCTTGTTTTATTGTTGCCAACCAAGTCTTTTTTGGTCTTCCTCTCCCTCTTTTAATGTGCGTATTTATCATAGTTTCACATCGTCTAACAGGGGCATTTATTGGTCTTCTAAGTACATGTCCGTACCATCTCAAACGTGTCTCCCGAAGTTTTTCTTCAATAGATGCAACTCCGACTTTCTCTCTAATACTCTCATTCCTTATTCTATCCATCCTCGTATGTCCACACATCCACCTTAACATCCTCATCTCTGCAACTTTCATCTTTTGCTCATGTGCCCGAGTCATAGCCCAACATTCAGCACCATATAACATAGCAGGTCTAACTGCCGTTTTGTAGAACTTCCCTTTAAGTTTTAGAGGTACTTTACGATCACATAAGACACCCGATGCTAATCTCCATTTCAACCATCCTGCTTGTATTCTATGTAAGACATCTCTCTCAATTCCTCCATCACTTTGCAAGAACGATCCTAAATACTTAAAGTTCTCGATTTTAGACAACTCATCATCTCCTATCTTAACAATTGTTTCACTACGTCTAGCATTGCTAAACTTAAATTCCATATATTCAGTCTTTACTCTACTAAGCCTAAAACCTTTCACTTCTAGAGTTTCCCGCCAAGATTCTAGTTTAGCATTTACTCCTTCACGTGTCTCATCTATCAAAACAATATCATCTGCAAACAACATGCACCATGGCACTGTATCTTGAATGTGCCTAGTGAGTTCATCCATGATTAGTGTAAAAAGATAGGGACTCAAAGCTGATCCTTGATGTAACCCTATCCTTATTGGAAATGCTTCAGTCAATCCACCTGAAGTCTTCACTCTAGTCGTTACATTTTCATACATATCTTTAATTAGGTCAATATATGTTACGCTAATGCCTCTCTTTTCTAGAATTCTCCATATAATTTCTCTTGGTACCCTATCATAAGCTTTTTCTAAATCAATAAATACCATGTGTAGATCTTTCTTTTGCTCCCGATATTTTTCAATTAATTGCCTAAGAAGATGTATAGCTTCTATTGTCGACCTTCCAGGCATGAACCCAAATTGATTTTCGGTTACCGTGGTCTCCTTCCTCAATCTTTTTTCTATTACTCTTTCCCAAAGTTTCATGGTATGACTCATTAATTTAATACCCCTATAGTTTGCACAATTTTATATGTCTCCTTTGTTCTTATATAAGGGAACCAGACTACTTACCCTCCATTGATTAGGCATTTTTTTTGTTTTCAATATTAAATTAAATAATTTTGTAAGCCATTCAATACCTTTTTTCCCTAAACATTTCCATACCTCGATTGGGATATCATCCGGTCCCACGGCCTTTCCATTTTGCATCCCTTTCAAAGCTTGTTCTACTTCTGAAGTTTGAATTCTCCGATGAAAATTAAAATTTCTATACTCATTTGAAATACTTAAATTGCCTAAGTCAAGTTGGTCCCCTAAACTTTCATTAAAAAGTTGATGAAAGTAAATCTTCCACCGCTCTTTTATTTCGCTATCATTTACTAGTACTCTATCGCATTCATCTTTAATACATCTTATTTGACTAAGGTCTCTTGTTTTCCTTTCTCTTGCTTTAGCTATTTTATAAATGTCTCTTTCCCCTTCTTTTGTATCTAAATTTTGATATAATCGTTCAAAAGTTTTATTTTTTACTTCATTCACTGCTTTCTTAGCCTCTTTCTTGGCTATTGTATATTTTTTTAAGTTTTCCTCGTTCTTACAAATATATAATTCCTTATAAGCTATTCGTTTTTCTTTCACTTTCTCTTGTACTTTCTCATTCCACCACCAAGATTCCTTCCTTGGTGGTGCATGCCCCTTTGACTCACCGAGTACATCCTTAGCTACTATTTTCAACTTTGATACCATCTTATCCCATGTCGTATTAGAGTCGCTATATATTTCATCTAATGCTTGTATTCCTACCTTCTCCTTCAATATGTTTTGCTTCCCATCCTTTAACTTCCACCACTTAATTCTAGGAGTCGTGTATATTTTTCCTCTATTAATATTATAACTAAGGCGTATATCTAACACTACTAATCTATGTTGGGTAGTTAAGCTTTCTCCAGGGATAACCTTACAATCTTTACAAATCTTCCTATCTCTCTTCCTAACCATAAAATAATCAATTTGTGATTTATTATTCCCACTTTTGAATGTGATCAAGTGTTCTTCTTTTTTCTTAAAAAATGTATTAGCTAGTATAAGGTCATATGCTATCGCAAAATCCAATATAGTTTTTCCTTCTTCATTTCTTGTTCCAAACCCATAACCCCCATGTACTCTCTCATATTCTTCATTTTTCGCTCCGACATGTCCATTTAGATCGCCTCCTATTAAAATCATTTCATTTGGCGGAATGTTTTGTAATACCTCATCTAAATCGCTCCAAAATCTTGATTTAGTTTCTTCATCTAATCCTACTTGAGGTGCATATATGCTAATTACGTTCACAACTTCTTTCGCCACTACTATCTTGAGAGCTATAATTCTATCCCCCTTTCTAACTACACCAACAACTTCATCTTTTAAAGAACTATCTACAAAAATACCCACTCCATTTCTTGTTTTACTCTTTCCTGTATACCATAACTTAAAACCCGAGTTCTCTATCATTTTTGCCTTCTCACCTACCCATTTTGTCTCTTGCACACACAAAATACTAATTTTTCTCCTAATCATTGTATCTACTACCTCCATTGTTTTACCAGTGAGAGTTCCTATATTCCATGTTCCAAATCTGAGACTATTACTTTTCTTATAATGTTTATTCTTAGTCCACCTATGGTGTGAGAACTCTTGCCTATTTAACACTACACCCAAGTTCTCATGGAGATGTAGCGGTCCTTGCTGAGACGTTACAGTCGGACCCTGCAACGCGAACCCTTGCATATTTAGCACTACACCCGGGTTCTGGAGATGTAGCGGTCCTTGCCGAGACGTTACAGTCGGACCCTGCAACGCGTTCCTTCCGGGGAACATCCTAGCATTAGCATAATACTTTAATGGATCCATTCATTGAGTATTTGCCATAGTTTTTTACGCTGGCTGGCAACCTAACGCAACCCTCCTCCTTTATCCGGGCTTGGGACCGGCCATGACTAGGTCGTCACAGGCGGAGTTCTCTTCATGTTTCTTCTATTATTAAAAATTTGCTTTTCGTGCGTCAATTTGCTCTTGATAATAATGCGTTTTTTGAATTTCATCCTCATCATTGTCTTATGAAGGATCCCACAATGCGAACTATTTTACTTCGAGAAATCATTATAGCTAACCTCTACCATCTTCAACCCACCTTTACCAAAGCATTTGTTGGGGAATGGACGGACAAATTCTCTTGGCACACATATCTTGGTCATCTGTCTGTGTCTTATTTATATGAAGCTTGCATGAAAGTAAAATATAATAAATTACCTTTTGTGTCTTCTACTCGTACCTCTAGTTTTCCTTTAGAAATAATTCACTCTGATGTGTGGGATCCTGTTCCCATTCTATTTAAATAGAGTTTTCTTTATTATGTTATTTTTATTGATAACCTTAGCAAGTTCACTTGGATTTTTTATATGAAAATAAAATCTGATCTCTTCAATATTTTTTATCGTTTTCAAAAGTACGTTGAGTATTATTTTGATCATAAAATACTCTCTCTTTATTTTGATTGGGGAGTAGAGTATCAAGCATTTTATCGTCATCTTACCTCATCTAACATCTTTCATTGAGTCTCTTGTTCTCACACTCCTGGACAAAATTGATTTACTTAAAAAACATCGTCATATAATTGAAACCGCCTTAACCCTTCTTAATCATGCCCGATTCCACTTAAGTTTTGGGATAGCGCCACCCAAACTGCAGTCTACCTTATCAATTATTTACTTACTCCACTACTTCAAAATAAGTATCTCTTGGAGAGACTTTATAATCGTCCTCTAGATTATTCATTTTTTTGTATTTTTGATTGTGTATATTATCCTTGATTACGACCTTACTCTAATTACAAGTAAACCATCGCTTTTAACAATGTGTTTTCCTTGGTTATAGTAATTTACATCATGGGTATTGTCGCCTCCATATTTCGACCGAGCGGATATATATTTCTCAATATGTTACTTTTGATAAGTCTCTTTTTTTATTTGCAATTGCTACTTCGGATCCTCCTTCCGATAATCAAGGCACCTTTCTAATATCACTGAATGATATACTAGACTCCCCACAGATTGCTCCATCATGAGATGTTGAAAGTACGAGGAGGGATGATATCTTGGGTCCCGCTTCATTAGAACATATTGAAAGTACAAGGGAGATGACATCTTGAGTCCTACTCCATCTTCACAAATTTCTGTAGACTCGGTGGCTAGTGGTGATCCACTCTCTAGTTTTGATTCTCATTAGTCCGATCACTCATCTCCAAATAGCTTTGATGATAATACTCCTTGTCGAATGTTTCTCTAAGTGATATTTATGCACATTGTTGTAAATCAATTTCTACTATCCTCTTCCACGCGCTCTTATTGCTTTTTAAAATTTTGTTGAACCTTCTAACTTTTCACAAACAATCAAAGATCCAAATTGACGTGTTGCTATATTACAGAGTTTGATGTTGTGCTCCACAATGTAGCATATAGCTTAGTTCTTCGTATTCCATCTATGAATGTTATTGGTTTTAAATTGGTTTACCGAATAAAGTATCGTACAGATAGATCCATTGAACCTTACAAAGCTCGCCTTGTTGCTAAAGGTTTTATTCAACAATCAAGTAATGATTTTAATGATGCTTTTAGTTCGGTCGTCAAAAATACAACTATCAGATTGTTACTATTTTTAGCTGTCAACTTTAATTGGCCGATACAACAATTAGATATTTCCAATGCTTTTCCGTTCAAGTATTCTCGTTCAATTTATCGAAGGTAATGACAATAATAGATAATAATCTCGAATTGATTTTAATTAATCATATTTGACATCAATTTGACATGTTTATCATGTTTGATATTATAATCAAGATCAACATAAATCGATAATAATATTTTAAAATTTATTATATTCACTACTCTGAATTATAATTATTGAGATTTTATATCATATTTAATATTTCTATTATTTATTAGACAATTTGTATAAATAAGATGTCATAATAAAATCATTCCGAATTAATTATTTTTTATTTATTTATACTCTTTCGACCAAATCAACAGTGTTCATAGCATGGTCGCCAGGCACGGACAAATCCAAAGCAATTCTAGACAGAAAGGAAAATGATCTTTCATGTACATCAATGTTTCATTCCTCATCCTCTGCATAAGTGAAGGAAAGAAACAGAAACAGGTACAACCTTTCGGGCTGAAACGCGCAACGATCGATCGAGTTGAAAAAGCTCCCGAGCTAGATAATTAAATTCGAAACAAAGAAACAAAGAACGAGTGTTGAGTAGAGTTTTAATTCATTTGTTAGTTAATTAAGCAAACAAGACCCACTTGGCTGAATGCTTCTCTTTGAAGGTCTGTGAATGCATCAAATTAGCTCCGCCACGTCCCTCCTCCTTGTTCGTCCTCGACCTCTTCGAACCACTCATCACCTTCCACCAGCCCTTCTCTTTCTTCCTCGTTTCCTTGATTTCCTCCTTTTCCTTCACTCCGCCGGCAGAGAGGAAAACCATGGACCGGTTCTCGGTCAGGCCGCCCCGCGCCGCCCGAATCTCTTGCTGGAGAAGAAGGGAGGCCACGGCGGTACTCTTCAGGCCATGGCGGTGCAGGGGGGAGGAATCCTCCGAGGAAGAGACATCCGAGTCATCAGAGGAGGAGCAAGGCGAGGCGGAGGAGGAGAGGTAAGCGGTGGCAGATGAGTAGTACTGGTGGTGGGAAATTAGGCGGGAGAGGCACTCCCGGAGGCAATAGGGGCAGACTCCGGTGGCCTGCCGGTGCCTCGGGTGGCGCCGGCACCGTCCTCCCTGCTCATCGCTGTTCGTCGGCCGCCCCATCAATCAACTAATCAGCCCTCTCTTCTAATGTCAGATCCTGCTCGATCGAGCTGACGGAAGTTAATTATAACATAAAGAGAAAGAAGAAGGCGCGAAAGTGCCATGGAAAATCTCGATCGAAATGGTTTCGCGGACACTTCGTGGATGAGGACGACGTGGATTCGTCCAAATCCATGTTGGTTGGACTTGGAATCTAGTGAGGCGCTCACGTCGCATGCCGGGCGACGAATGCCAAGTCAGCGATGGAGCGCTCCGGTTGTATTATTCGCCAACACCTTCTTGGTAGACAAGTAACTTGCAGATTTTGTCCCCTTTTTTTTATAGAAATTTTGCTGTTTGATGTTTGATAGAATCTACGGGGCTAACCAATGCCACGTTTAAAATACAAGTCGAAGACCAATTATTTTGCAGCAAAAACGGCGAGTCAATTACTTTCCTTTTCCGGGTCCCGCCGTCATGTAAATTATTCGAGAATTTGAATTGTTTAGCACTTGGCCGGTGGAGGGGCGCGAAAGCGGACGAAGCGGCTGCACACGTCTTAAACGTTGTGCAGGTGCGCCCGTTCGTCGTCCTTGTTCGAAATTCGGCTCCACCTCGTAACCCTTTTTGTGGCATGTTTCATGTCCCTTCACGTGCCGCTGACCACTCTCCCCGCGAATCCCATCATTACCCGCCGAGCATGGAAATAAAAATGTTAAATTTTTGTACGGCGACGGATTAACTTGGATACGCCGAATCGAGTGGTAAAAGTTAGGGCATCTGCAACATACAATTTTAAAAGAGATATGTTAAAAAAAAGTTAAATAAAAATTTAAATCATTGTAAATCTGAGATTTTTAATTCAAAAGATTATTATGAATATGAGGTTTAGAATTTGTAGTTCAAAAGTAAACATTGTTTTTTTAATGTAGAGCTTATAATAAATGATGTAATAATCTTGTATGTTTGATTTTTTTAAATAATTAAAAAATTAATTTAAAAAATTAATTATAATATTTTATTTCATGATTAAATAATGATGATTAAAATTATATTTAATTTTATAAAAATAAATATATTTGATAAAATAAAAATATATAAATGATTATAATTAAATTAAAATATATAAGTTAATTAAATATTAAATAAAATTATAAAATAAAATAAATTAAAAATAATATTGATTAAAATTTATAAATAAATTAAATTAAACATCATAATTATTTAAAATATTAAATGAAAATTATAAATTAAATTAAAATAAAAATTATATGTTAATTACTTTATTAATTAAAAATATAAATAAAATAAATTAAAAAGTATAATTATTTAAATTATTAAATGCAAATTATATAAAAATATTAAATGATAATTTTAATTCTTAGAAATTAAAAAAATAAGTTTTTATGTTTGTGATGTGGCGTTGATGTGACATATTTAAAATTAAAAATTTTGTAAAAATAATTTTAATCATTTGATACTTCCTAATAATTTTTTATATTTTTATATGAGATGTATATAATATATTGAAAATTATTAAAAAATTATAAAAATTTAATCATTAAAGATGTCCTTAGTATTTTGTTGTAGGGCGCCGGGTGAGAACTGGGGCGGAGAGAGGAAGGTTGGGCGCGGGATAAAGTGGTGACAGAGGCGTTGGGTTCGTGGAGCACGTACGATGCCAGTATGGGATTGGGTTCCCCGTGTGCGATCCACACGGACATTTTGCATCTGGATTTGATGCCAAACTAATCACTAAAGGATGAAAGGTATCAACACTCATGATCAACGTGATAAAAAAATCATATGTTAATATCAGATATCCTACCTGATCGGCCTTATATCATCGATAAAGAGATAAATCTATTATTAACGGTCCCTACGGAAAGGATATATCCATGCTTTTTATCGAAATTTGATCATCTTAGTTATGCCATGGGGGCATCAAAACATTAAAACCCATGATTAACAATTAAGGAAGTTTTTTCAATCTCGGATGACCGACTCAGTTTCACGGAAATTTCATGATTAACGAGGTTTTTTTAACCTCGGGCGGCCGGCTCAGTCCCACGGAAGTTTTCCACCGGCCGTTAGGGTAAATCGGGAAGTACTCGCGACGGGCGGTCCAGAAGTCAGCGTCCGAGGTTTCGCGTCCCATTTGAAAAAAAAATATCTGCAAAATACGACGTAGGTAGGGATCGAACCGTGGATGTCTGGGATGATAACTAATCGCCCTTCTACTACACCATAGTCCCGGGAGCCTCGTAACCCATGATAAAAAAAATGATTAACTAGGTTTTTCTAACCTCAGGCGACCGACTCTGCCCCACGGAAGTTTTTCACCGGCCGCTGAGGTAAATTGGGAAGTGCTCGCGGTGGACGGTCCAGAAATCCAGCGTCTCAGGGTTCGTCCCTCATTTGGAGGAAAAAACCTACAAAATACGTCATAGTTGGGGATCGACCGCGGATGCTTGAGATGATAACTAGTCGCCCTTCCACTGCACCATAACCCCGGGGGCTCAAAACCTATGATCAAGGTGGCAAAAGTAATTCGCTCGCCTCCATCACCCCCGCCAACCTGTCCCAGGGCCAACACGGAGGAGGTAAATCACATGGGTTACTAGCCCGGATACTATGGCTAGTGCGTGGGGATGACGGGCACATTGGCTTTGCCAGGTTTTGACCCTCAGATATCATGTTGGCAACATCCACGCATTAACCATCAGCCTTTCCGCTGCCCCTGGGGCTATGGTACAGCGGAAGGGCGACTAGTTATCATCCCAGATATCTGCGGTTCGATCCCTAGCTATGACGTATTTTATAAGAATTTTTCTTTCAAATGGGGTGCGAACCCTAGGACGCTGTGCTTTTGAACCGCCTACCGTGAGCACTTCCCGATTTACCCATACGTGCCGGACTCGAGATGTCTTCCATTGCATGGAAGATGCCTCGGGTCTTTTAATTTTTCAATTTTTAAGCTATGAAGCATCTCCAATTGTAATAAAGGCGCCTTCCCTCTTTTCTTATTTCATTACAGTAGCTGTATTTTATTTTTTTTATTTTCTATTTTTTGTTGGTGTAGTATATGTACTTAGAATTTAATATTTTAAAATTTAGGAATTGGGTTATAGTAGGTTTAAGTTAATAAGATTTTTCTTCTAGATTTCAATCTTCCTTTTTGGATTATAGTGTTCAAAATAAAAAAAATTTAGATACTCACGGGATATATGATAAGTATTTAGCATTTAAGATTTTAGAATTTAGGGATTGAGTTATAGTGAGTTTAAGCCAATAAAATTTTTCGTCTAGGTTATGTCTTTTCTCTTGGGTTATAGTATTCAAGATAAAAAATTTTAGATACTGACGGAGTATATTGCATGTATTTAGGATTACTAAGAGAAAAAAAAGTTAATTTAAAACAAAATTAACAAATCGAGGCGCCTCCCACCTCAGCTTGTTTTATTTTAAAAAAAAACTCACTTGAGATGCCTCTAATTACATTGGAGGTGTCTCAAGTCACGTCGTGCATGGGCAAGTGCATGGTGAACCGTCCATAGCAAAGCAATCCTTTTTCTCTCTCTCATTATATATATATATATAATAAACATTTTGTTGGTGCAAGTTGCATCAATGATGTTCTTCTTTAAATGTTTTAATGTTTGACAATACACTTAAGTCAGTGATACATTGAACAGACAAAGGGGAGTAAGAGAGAAGTAACCTTAGATGAAGAAAAGTCCTAGTTAATCTAGGCATCGAAACCCTAAGTCCCAGCGAAGGGATGCTGGGCACCTAGCGAAGGGCTGCTAGGTATCGAAACCTTAAGACCTAGCGAAGGGCTGCTAGGCACCTAGCGAATGGCTGCTAGGTATCAAAACCCTAAGACCTAGCGAAGGGATGCTAGGCATAGAAGACCTAGCGAAGGGCTGCTAGGCACCTGGCGAAGGACTGCTAGGGAATGAAGACCTAGCGAAGGGCTGCTAGGCACCTGGCGAAGGACTGCTAAGGAATGAAGACCTGGCGAAGGACTGCTAGGCACCTGGCGAAGGACTGCTAGGAAATGAAGTCTTGGTCCGAGGGACTAAGCAACTTAGCTGAGCGATGACTAAGGACAGGAGTAGAGACGGGTCAGGGTTTGGGCGTCTCGAGGTCCGGAGGTATCGGAAGCTAAGTAAAAGTCCATCCAAAGGACTGGGTGGCAACCGTCTCCTGAAAGGAGTAGGTGAAAGGCGCGTTCCCGGGGGTGGGAACTTGCGCCGGTTCGACCTAGGGTTTCGTGTAAATCCGAAGTTCGAACCAAGTCCTTAAGCTTAATATTCTATGCATATATGCTTTGTGTTTGTGTATCTTGCAGGTAACAAGAACTGGAGACAAAGCAAGCAGAAAAACTAGTTGTGCAGTCTTTATGCAGGGCGCCCCCATCATCCAGGGCGCCCTCAACAGCCAGGGCGCCCTGAGCCAAAGGTAAAAATGCAGTAAACGTGAAGCAGGCAGAACATGTGTCAAGCGGCGCGCCCTGGTTCAAAGCTGTATTTGCAGTTTCGAACCCAAAACACAGATAAGTCATCATGAGGGCGCCCTGAGCGTCCGGGGCGCCCTGAGCGTCCGGGGCGCCCTGGTCAAAGATCTTATCACCTGCGACGAGGTAGGCACAAGGATAAGGTTTGACCGAGTCTTCCGGGGCGCCCCCGACGTCCAGGGCGCCCCCAGGAGGCCTATATAAGGGGCTTCGACCCCTCTGCTTCAGATACAACATTCCAGAGCCATTCTAATCATTCCGACCGACGTCAACACGCTAAAGACGAGGCTCTATGACCGGGAGGCTCCAGGAGGAAGTGCGCGGCACTTCGGAGGTCCAGATCAGCTGACGCTTCGATATAAGTTGTTTTGGTTTGATTTACATTCTGCAATTAACTTTATTTATCCTTTTGCTTGTAAATCAAACTGTATGAAGGGTTTTCTCCGCCTCTGGAAATTCCGGAAAGGAGACCAATAGTGGACTCACGCCGAGTACATAGGCCTTGGACGTACTGACCCAGGGGGGTCGGGAACCAAGTAAATAAATCCCGCGTGTCCTTTTGTATTGCATTTATTTTTTTGTTTTTACTTTTCCGCTGTGCTACTAATATTCTAAATCTAGAACGAACGAAAGCTTTATGAAGATTTCCGAAAGATTTTGAACGGTCGATATTCACCCCCCCTCTATCGACGGCACCGGTCCTACAATTGGTATCAGAGCCAAGCCACTCTTCACCGGACTAACCGCCGACGGAGCAAAGACGTCAGGAGTTGAGGGGGAGCCCAGGGGTGAATTAGGTACAATTTTTTTAATGTCTAATTTTAAATTGCATATTATTTGTTACACGTGCAGGGAGAGAGGGCACTATAAAAATCAGTGCCCTACTCGTAAGAATCGTTCGTCACCGGCGGCAAAGGAGGTACCAGCGCCAGGAAACCGGAGGGACAAAAGTCACGTACAGTGCTTTAAATGCAAGAAATACGGACATTACAAAAATAAGTGTCCGGCGAAGGTACACAAGATTTATGTTCCAAAAATTTTACAAGTTCCTGTACTGCCATGTGAAAAAGTAGTTAATTCTTTTGATAAAGTAGATTTACTGCATAGTAAAATTAACTCTTTGCATGTTAAATTACAAAACGTGAATATGATCAAAATATCCGAAATCAATTGTTTAATTCAGAATATCAATTCAGAAATTAATAAAATTAATTCTGATAATTTATCTGATAAAATTAATTCTGATAATTTATCTGATAAAATTAATTCTGATAATTTATCTGATAAAATTAATTCTAATAAAATTAATTCTGATAACTATTCTGAGGGAATTAGTTCTGATAATTCTAATTCAGACAAAATTTATCCTAAGGATAATTTCGATTTCAAATTTGAAAATCCTAAAGATAACTCCGAATTCAAATTTGAAAACCTTAAGGATAATCCTAAAGATAACCCTGAAATTATTGGAAATCTTGAGGATAAAGAAGATTTTGTTGAAAATATTCTTGAGAATAATAAAGATAAAATCCTCCTAGATGATAACCTAATTATAGATAATATGGAAAGTTATTACAAAAATTTAACTAGTGGCCCATTTTATTCCACCTACTGTGAGGATATTTAAAAATCTAATCTTGATGAGGATATAGAGCTATCTAAGATAAAGGTCATAGTTAATAAAAATTACAAAAATTCAAATAAATCAAAATTATTAGAAAAACTTGAAAAGAAAGATAAAGATGAAAAAGAAATTTTCGAAATAATGAAAATGATGAATTTAAACCTACAATTATTAATTAATCATTATAATCAAATTTAAATCTTAATTTAATCCTAATTCAAATTAAATTTTAATTAAATTTTAATTAAATTCTAATTAAATCTTAATTTAATCCTAATTAAATTCAAATTAAATCTTAATTTAATCCTAATTAAATTCGAATTAAATCTTAATTAAATCTTAATTAAATTCAAATTAAATCTTAATTAAATTCAAATTAAATCTTAATTAAATCTTAATTAAATTCAAATTAAATCTTAATTAAATTCAAATTAAATCTTAATTAATTCTTAATTAAATTCAAATTAAATCTTAATTAAATTCAAATTCAAATTAAATCTTAAATTCAAATTAAATTTAAATTAAATCTTAATTAAATTCCAATTAAATTTAAAATTTTACTTAAGTCAATCAAATCAATTTAATTCAAATAAAGCTAATCAATTCAATCTAATTCAGATAAATTCAACTTTAATTGATTCAAATCAATTCAATCTTAATTTATTAATTTTCAAATTAATTCAAACTTCAATTAACTCAACGTCAAATCTTAAATAACTTAAACTCAAACTAAAATAAAATTTTACGCAAACTGTAACAATTAAATTAATAACATTAAATATGTCAAAGTGGGTTGACATATTCGCGGGTTCACACGACATGGATCAAATCGGGAATTTGATACATTTTTAGAAACTTAAATAAAATGATTTAAATTGTTTGACTCATGCATAATTGTCATGTCATGCATTTGCAATTTCTTTTAAATATATGACATATCATTCATATTTAAATTTTATGCATATATTAGAACGGCTATAGGAAAAGGATTAATTGAAACTTGATCAACCTAGTATTGGGTGGAGGTGAGATGATAGTACGTTAGGGAAGCCATCTTGGCGGAACTAGCCGAAGTTGCCGATCCAAGACTCAAACTAGTTAGACCAGAATTTTTCAAAAAGTAATTTTGAAAATGAAATTTCATTAAAAGGCTTTGTCAAGAAAAGGGTTGATGATCCAATAAGGCTACGACCAAAGAAGGCCTAGTGCCTCGCCAAGACCTGGAAGCCAATTTTTGAAATTCAAATTCAAGTTACTTCTTGTCAAATTCAAATCTAACACAAGCTTCAATTAAATCTTAGAATTAAAAATAAATTAAGAAAAATAATTCAAGCATCTCACAATACACCTATAAGGCAATCATGCTTGTTGTATTGATACATCTAAAATGGGTAAGATGTCAAGGACTAATAAATTGAAAAATATTTTTCAAAACTGTTTTTCAAAATCATTAAAATATTTTTCTAAAAATTTATCTTCAAAATAGTGTTTCAACATAATAATGTTTTTATGGAATTCATGCTTGTCTGATTGCATATACATACGTTTTTAAAAAATATATCTTTTCAAAAATTTATTTGACTCACTCAATTAGACACACGCCTCTTAGGACAACACTAAAGTTCCTTAAGGCACTTAGATAGACTCAAACGGTATCGGGTACAGGGGGAGTACTTTTCAAAAATTTGCACTTTAAAAATTACTATTATTTGAAAATACTTTTCGAAAACTGAGCTTTAAATCGTTATCACTTGTGTTTTTTCGGAAATAGGTTTATGTTGTAAAATTTACCTGTCTTGTTTGATTTTAATAAACCCTAAAGACACAGAGGAAAGTCCACTTCATAATCTACAAGGACTCCTAGGACGTGTCAGATTTAGGGGGAGTCTAAATCAAACTTCTGAAAAAGTTTCTTTTAATTAATTGTTTTGAAACTATTAGAAAATTTCTTTGATTTGAATCAAACCTTAAGACTCAGAGGAAGAGTACTTGTGGTCAACAAGCTTCCCAGGACTGGGTCAAGTTTAGGGGGAGGTCAAATTAAAAGAATTTGTGTGACTTATGAAATTATTTTTGAAATAATGTTTACTTGGGTTGGAGAATCTCCAGGACACTTAGGAAATGTCCTTGTAGTCAACAAGGTTTCCCAGGATGGTGTCAGACTGGAAAATAAACCAAGTCAAGTAAAATATTAGATCTTCAAAAGTTCACACATTTTTCAAAATTCACTAGCATATATTTTCAAAAGTATTATCATATTTTGGAAAAACTCTGTTAATATTTACTTGAGTTTGGAAAATTTCCAGGACACTTAGGAAATGTCCTTGTGGTCAACAAGGTTTCCCAGGATTGAGTCAGATTGGAAAAGAATCCTAGTCAAGTAAAATATTATGTTTCAAAGTCTCATCTCTTTCAAAAAAAAGTTAGTACTTGCATAATAGGCATAATATTTATATTTTCCAAAATAACATTTCTTCAAAAGTTATGCATTTTCCAAAAAGTACTTGCATGTTGTTAAAAATCATTTTCAAAGTACTTATACTTTTCAAAGCGAATAACATCTTTTTCAAAATTATGCATTTTTTTTCAAAAATGCAATATATCATTCAAAATACATTACTTACAAAATTTCTATACTAAGTATTTTCAAAAAGAACCAAAATTTGTCATTGTTGGTGCAAGTATTTTCTTGTGTTTTTTGATGTATGACAAAGGGGGAGAGGTATGCTTAAGTTAGAAATTTTTTTTCTTATTTTTTCTAGAGGATCAAAAATATGTTCAAAACTAAAAGTCAATTTTTTCCCAAAGGATAGTAATTTAACCCCTTAAACCAATCTAACTTAAGTTATTGTCAAACATCAAAAAGGGGGAGATTGTTAGTGCAAGTTGCATCAATGATGTTCTTCTTTAAATGTTTTAATGTTTGATAATACACTTAAGTCAGTGATACATTGAACAGACAAAGGGGAGTAAGAGAGAAGTAACCTTAGCTGAAGAAAAGTCCTAGTTAATCTAGGCATCGAAACCCTAAGTCCCAGCGAAGGGATGCTGGGCACCTAGCGGAGGGCTGCTAGGTAATGAAGTCTTGGTCCGAGGGACTAAGCAACTTAGCTGAGCGATGACTAAGGACAAGAGTAGAGACGGGTCAGGGTTTGGGCGTCTCGAGGTCCGGAGGTATCGAAAGCTAAGTAAAAGTTCATCCAAAGGACTGGGTGGCAACCGTCTCCTGAAAGGAGTAGGTGAAAGGCGCGTTCCCGGGGGTGGGAACTTGCGCCGGTTCGACCTAGGGTTTCGTGCAAATCCGAAGTTCGAACCAAGTCCTTAAGCTTAATATTCTATGCATATATGCTTTGTGTTTGTGTATCTTGCAGGTAACAAGAACCGGAGACAAAGCAAGCAAAAAAACCAGCTGTGCAGTCTTTATGCAGGGCACCCCCATCAAGGAGGGCACCCCCATCATCCAGGGCGCCCTCAACAGCCAGGGCGCCCTGAGCCAAAGGTAAAAATGCAGTAAACGTGAAGCAGGCAGAACAGGTGTCAAGCGGGGCGCCCTGAGCGTCCGGGGCACCCTGGTCAAAGATCTTATCACCTGCGGCGAGGTAGGCACAAGGATAAGGTTTGACCGAGTCTTCCGGGGCGCCCCCGACGTCCAGGGCGCCCCCAGGAGGCCTATATAAGGGGCTTCGACCCCTCTGCTTCAGATACAACATTCCAGAGCCATTCTGATCATTCCGACCGACGTCAACGCGCTAAAGACGAGGCTCTACGACCGGGAGGCTCCAGGAGGAAGTGCGCGGCACTTCGGAGGTCCAGATCGGCTGACGCTTCGACATAAGTTGTTTTGGTTTGATTTACATTCTGCAATTAACTTTATTTATCCTTTTGCTTGTAAATCAAACTGTAAGACGGGTTTTCTCCGCCTCCGGAAATTCCAGAAAGGAGACCAATAGTGGACTCACGCCGAGTACATAGGCCTTGGACGTACTGACCCAGGGGGGTCGGGAACCAAGTAAATAAATCCCGCGTGTCCTTCTGTATTGCATTTATTTTTCTGTTTTTACTTTTCCGCTGTGCTACTAATATTCTAAGTCTAGAACGAACGAAAGCTTTACGAAGATTTCCGAAAGATTTTGAACGGTCGATATTCACCCCCCCTCTATCGACGGCACCGGTCCTACACATTTTTGTTCTAAAATCAACCTTTTCTTTTTTCCTTGCCAGCCTTAAGTGTCACGCCCTGAGAATGTACTTGTCCGACAAGTCAGACAGTACCCCCAATGACAATACAAGAATTTACTGGTAGCAAACAAATTAAATCCAATTCCAACACCACAGCGATAAAAAAGCACTAAACTTATAACAGTTGATTGAGTTATTGCATTGTTGCTCTTCTTCTCAGCTTATAGGATGGTACTTCGCGCCATGGACCCATATATTGCCCTTAACATGGCTCAATATCCCTGATTGGAGCTAGCAACGAAGACACCCTTAACGTGGTGCTATACCCTTAGCGTGACCCAACCTCCCTGACCAAGAGCTAGCAGTGAAGGCGCTTTCAACTCGGCGTTATGCCTTTAACATGGCTCAACCTCCCTGCCAGGAGCTAGTAGCGAAAGTGCCCTTAACACAGCATTATGCCCTTAATAGGCGCCCGAGAAGCTAAATTTCATCTAGAATTAGCTGTTTGTGAATGTTGCGACACGGATAACCCTTGAGCCTTGTGTCAGGCGCCCTCATGTACTTGGGCGCCCATAGAGGGTCACGCCAGCAACCGGATAAACTTCACTGGAGCTATAAATAGATCCCAGAACTCAGTTCTTTTCAGAAAATCAACTATACTTGCATTCTGTATGAATTTTCATTTTCTTTCTAAGTGATTGAGTTTTGTAAGAGCTTCTCCGCCTAAAGGAGTACATCTGGAGATTGCATGATTTCACTGTCTTGGATTGACAACCATGCTGGTTACAACTAAGTAAATTTGGTTGTCTGTCTCTTACTTTTCTTGTCATTATTCATTGTTTATGTTCATTATTTATAACAACTAATCTATATCTTTGTTTAGAAAGAACAAAAGATTGTTTTTATTTTCAAGGGCAATTCACTGCCCTCTTCTTAGCCGCACGATCCCCAACAAGTGGTATCAGAGTGAGGACGCTTTAGAAGGACTAACCGCCAACTGAAACACATACAAAATGGTCGGACCAGTTATTTACCCGCCAAAGTTTGAGGGAGAGTTCACTATGTGGCAAAAGCGAATGCAAGTATTTATTAAAATTGACATTGATTTATTACTAATCATGAAAAATGGTTTTGAAATTTCTAAAGATGTCGACAAAGACGAAAGCTTGTGGCTAAAGAAGGAGCAAGTGAAAATTGTGGCAAACAGGAAAGTAGAGTTTTATCTACTAACCGTTCTACCGGCACAACAAGTCATCCATATCATCACCTACAAATCAGCAAAGGAACTATGGGAAAAGTTCCTGGAGCTTCACGAAGGTACTTCTGAAACAAAGCTAACAAAACGAGATGTGCTTCGCAACCAACTCAGCAACCTCCGAATGGAAGAAGGAGAATCAGTTGGCCAGTTGCACGCCAAAATCAAAGAGCTGATTACAGGACTTAAGAACCTCAGAGAAACTATAACAAGTCATGATGCACAAAGGTATGCCTTAAACGCATTCCCGAGGATCTCGGATTGGACTTCCGTAAAAAACGCATACTACATCTCTAAGGATCTTGAGGTAAGTATTTTAGAGCAACTATTTTCGACATTAGAACTTCACAAATCTCGGTGCACAAGAAAGAGTAAGATGGATAACATCGCCCTAAGCATGATGAAGATCCAACACAAAGAGGAATCTTCAGAAGATGAAGAAGACACAGTGTACATTATAAGGAAATTATCTAAGTATTTCAAATCTAAAAAGTTTAATTAAGTGCAGGGTAAGAAACATTCCCTAAAGTAAAGGAAAATCCACTGCTATAATTGTGAGGAAGAAGGTCACTGATGGGGTTGAATGCCTCGTGGTGGGCACGTGGGCTAAAGAAGCTGTGTGTCAACATCCTCCGTGTTCGAACGATTCCCTTGTTGTAACATCCGAGGTCCTCTCGGGAAAGGGAACCCAGGGACTAACTCAAGTCGGTATAGCCCTGAAGATGGCTCCAGAAAGACACCCCCCCCCCCCCCCCGAGCTCACCTCAGGGGGTAAGTTCCCGAGAGCACCTCGGGGAGAGGAATGCCTGGGACCCCCGGGCCTAACAACCCTGAGATCACCTTGGGATAATGGGTCCCAAGGAACGCTCAAGCAGAAGTTCATTTTTCTCGGATCGGCGGGTCATCCTCGTCCATTATGATGGAGTAATTACTACTCATGATCGGCGGCCATAAAGGCCTTAATCATCACAACGACTCGGATTGAGGAATCGAGGTGATCGTTACCAGGGTGAACCATTAACCGATAATCACGGGAACGTGGCATAGATCATGGGACTCACCAAGGCAGCCACCACAGGTATAAAGGTAGTCCACCCGCACCAAGGCAGCCACCTCAGGCATAGATCATGGGGTTATGCTTTCTCTACTACTCATACATCTTTCTGTCTTATACTTTTTCTCTCCATTGAAGCACTAACTTGAGCGTCGGAGTGGGCTCCGCCGGACATCCTCCACCGTGTTACCCTAATGCTCGTGTTGATCTCGCAGGGCGTGGAGTTCCTCACCTAACGTCAACATCCGCGTGGGCTGAACCCTGGTGACTGACCGTCGACGTTGATTCCTTCCAGAACAAGTTTGGCGCCGCCTGTGGAAAACCAGTAAAGCACCCGAAGGAGCACCGATGGTAGAGCCAGCAGGGAACCCATGACCCCAACGAAGGAGGAACTTGATCGCCGAAGAGCTACCACCATCGAAGAAATGCTCATACATGCACCAGTGGAACCCCTTAATTCGCCACGAGGGGCCTTGGATCAAAGGGAGACCCTCGCGATCAACCTAGATCCCACTTACAAGGCCTTACCAAAATTCCGCGAAGTCTTGCGAGTGGATCTCGTTGACCCGTGGGATGAGGAAGGACCTAAGGAAGAACGGAGTGAAGTCGAGAGCGAGGAAGTGCAGATTCACCCTCAACATGGAGGGGGAGTTACGCGGATCGCCCTTGACCTTACGACGGAATTAAGAAGTCGTCTCGTAGATTGCCTGCGGAGCCACAAAGATGTCTTCGCCTGAGCCGCTGAAGAAATCAAAGGGGTTCCACCGGTGTTAGCCATGCATCATCTGCACGTTACCCCGGGAGCCCGTGAACCAGAAACGGAGGCACTTCGCACCAGAGCAAGATAAGGCTATCGAGACGAGGTTCAGAAGTTATTAAAAGCCGGACACATCAAAGAAGTTCAATTCCCGGTCTGGCTGGCTAATGTAGTCCTCATACCTAAGTTGGGAGGTAAATGGCGGGTCTGCATCGACTTTCGTGACTTGAATAAAGTCTGCCCCAAAGACTGTTATCCCCAGCCTCGAATAGACTGGTTAGTGGACTCTACAGTCGGTTGTGAGTTTATCTCAATGTTGGATGCCTACCAAGGCTACCACCAAGTCCCGCTTGCTCCCGAGGACCAGGAGAAAGTCAGTTTTGTGACGACCGAAGGCATGTATTGTTATAATGGCATGCCTTTCGGCTTGTGCAACGTTGGGGCCACGTACCAACAGATGATGGACAAAGTCTTCAGGCACCAAATCGAAAGAAACATTGAGGTGTACGTGGACGATATCCTAGTAAGACTGATAAGGGAGGCGACATGATAGCCGACTTGGAAGTGACATTCGCCACCCTAAGGTCCAATAGGCTGAAGTTGAACCCTGCTAAGTGTTTGTTCGGGGTAAAGAGTGGCCGGTTCCTGGGTTACATGGTGACAGAGAGGGGGATCGAGGCCAATTTGGAAAAAGTAAAAGCTATTCTGGATATGTCGCCCCCTCGCAACTTCAAGGAGGTGCAATGGCTGAATGGAAGAATCACAATGTTGTCCAGATTCATTTCCAAATCCACAGATAAGACCCTGCCATTCTTCAAGATTCTGAGAAAGACAACTAAGTTTGAGTGGGATGAATAATGTGAGAAAGCCTTTGCGGGTTTGAAGACTTATCTCACCGCCCTCCCCATCCTCTATAAATCGGTGGAAGGGGAGACCTTGTTTGTTTACCTATCGCCTGCAGAGCAAGCGGTAGGCTCGGTGCTCGTTTGAGAACAAGACAGGGTGCAATATCCCATATATTTCTTCTGACATCTCCTAAAAGATGCCGAAACGCGATATACCATGATGGAGAAACTGGCTTATGCCTTGGTCTTAATGTCCCGGAGGTTGAGGTCATATTTCTTAGCACATCCAATCGGGGTCCTCACCAACAACCCGCTCACACGAGTCCTCACCAATCTCGAAGCTTCGGGTCGGTTGATCAAATGGACGATGGAGCTAAGTGAATACGACATTGAGTATCAGTCGCGTGTCGCTATTAAGGCACAAGCCCTCTCAGACTTCATGCTGGAAACCGTCTTGGAGGCCGAGGCTGAAGGGATGTGGAAGATTAATGTGGATGAGTCTTCCAATAACCAACACAGCGGGGTTGGAGTGTTAATGGTTTTCCCTCGGGGAGACACATTACATCTATCCATCCGACTCTACTTAAACGCTACCAACAATGAAGCTAAGTACGAGGCGACCCTGGCGGGCCTGCAAGCAGCTAAGCACATGGGGGCTAGTCGGGTTACTGTATATTCAGACTCCCAGCTTGTGGCTCAGCAAATCAAGGATGACTTTGAAGTCAGGTGTGAGCGCTTGCAGAAGTATGTAGCCCTTTACGAACAGCTGAGGGCCTCCTTCACGGAGGTTATCTTGCAAAAGATCTCCAGGGCTGACAATGTCTGAGCTGACGAGCAAGCTAAATTGGCTAGCTATATTTTCACTGGCAGCTAGATGAACCTAGTGCCACGGAGGCAACGGCAGCACAGATTGGAGAAGAAGCAGGGGCGACACCCGAACTGATTGGAGGGATCCATATGTCGCGTTCTTGCGTAGTGAGATCGTTCCATGCATGCCGGGACCACGAAACTCGACTATTCTACCGCCGGGCGGCCTGATTCACGTTGGTCGGCGATCAACTGTATAGGAGGGCCTTTGCGCGACCTCTCCTCAAATGTGTCGGGTCGGAGGAGGCTGACTACGTGATGAGGGAGGTACATGAAGGCATCTGCGGGAGTCACATTGGGGAAAAATCCCTGTCCAGGAAGATCATTTTGGTAGGGTACTTTTGGCTTACCCTACAGGTCGATGCTCTCAAGTTTGTGGCCGGGTGCGAAGCCTGTCAAAGATATCAACATTTGACTCACCGCCATACTGAGCCCTTGTGGGTCTCTACAGTGTCCTGCCCTTTCGATCAGTGGGGGATGGAGATTATCGGTCCCTTCCCCATTGAGCCGCAGCAGAAGAAGTTCTTGCTAGTCCTTGTCGATTATTTCTCCAAATGAGTAGAAGCGGAACCTCTAGTGAACATCACGGAGGCGACGGTGATGAAAGTCATATGGAGGGACATTGTTTGCAGATACGGCATCCCCCACAAGCTGGTGTCGGACAATGGAAGATAATTTTCGGGACGCAAGCTGAAAGAATGGTGCGGGGGGGGGGGGGGGGGGGGGTTGGGCATTCAGCAGGCCTTTACCTTAGTAGCCTACCCACAGGGCAATGGACAAGCCGAGATCGTCAATCGAGAAATCCTGCGGGGACTCAAGATAAAGTTAGATCATGTCGGGGCAGCTGGGTCGAGGATCTCCCTAGTATCCTGTGGTCCTACCGGACTACCCCGCGTGAAGGAACAGGCGAGAGCCCTTTCCAACTGGTATACGGGGCTGAGGCCATCATTCCAGTGGAGGTAGGGGAGGAGTCTACCCGACGACAACACTATCACAAGGAAGACAACGATCGAGAGCGGCTGGTTGACTTAGACCTTATCTCTGAGGTGCGGGACAAATCCGCGGCTCAGTTGGAAGCATATCGACGAAGGATGCAGCAAGCCTATAATCGCCGGGTGATTGCCCGCAACTTTGATGTGGGCGACAAGGTCTGGAAAAGGATCAAGCCGGTCGGTGACCCCTAGGAAGCTGGAGCCACAGTGGGACGGACTGTATGCTATCGTCAAAAAGCTCACCGGGGGTAGCTATTATCTAGAAGATAATAAAGGCAAGAGGCTGGAAAGGCCATGACACGCCAACCATCTCCGCCCTTATCATACTCGGTGAGGTATTAGTGTTAGGATGTATACTAAAAGCGTTGCTTTTGGTTATCATACTCGATAAGCAAGGGAAGGAGAAAGGGTTTGTAGTTGAATTCCTCTTTATCCTCTTCAATTTCTTCTTCTTCCAGTGGCTGGCCTTTCCATGAAGATGGAATAAGGGTTGGCGGCGAACGCCGAACGGTGAGAGGAAGAAGATCGTCGGCGGCTCATCTCTTTGTGAGGTGTTGGCCGACACAAGGAAGAGGAAAGGAAGAGGGTTTGGGGATTGGTTTCTCTTGCTTCCTTCACTTCTACTTCATTCTCCCTTGGTAGCGACACAGCAGAGGGAAGAAAGGAAGAAGGAGATCACCGACGGTGGCTTCCCCGGAAGCTAGGGTTCCGGCGAGATCAAAGAAGGAAGGAGAAGAGAAAACCCTAGTCTCTTTCCTAGGGTTTCGGCCAAGCTAGGAAAGGAGAAGCTCGAGCCTTGGTGACTCCGCGTCTTGGTAGATCGTCACCCACACGACGTCCAGGAGGGGAGGGTCATAAGGTAGAAGACTGCGAGGTAAACGATGAGGTATATCTCTCCCGAGCTCCATTTTACTTTTTCTATGTTATTGCTTTGATTATAGTTATCATTGCATGTGTTTGATTAATTATCATTAGTTAATTAATGTGATAATTAATTATGTTATGGACCCCGATTATAAACACGAAAACCGACGATCCATTCGTCGTCTTTTCCGCGGTTAATTAATCCGGAAAGTTACAAGGCCTTAACCTTGGTTTTGGCTAAGTTGTAACTTGGATTAATTAACATGACGACGAGACGGTCGTTTAGGAGACGGGTCTCTATTCGGATTAAATTTTATTCCGTAGACATAGAGATGTCTCTTAGGTTCGACCCAGTGGTTGCTTGTGAAATCGCCAAGCCATACCCAACAATTGGTATCAGAGCGAGGTTTTCGATTTTGTGTGTTTAAGATTCGGTTATTTTTCCGCACATTATCTTGTACATTATTTTTGCTGGATAATTTTTGGATGTGCGTAGGCTAACTTTTTGTTGCAGGCACTAGATTCCAACTATTATGGTAATTATAGTTATTGTATGTGATTGATTGTGTGTTGTGTAATTAATTGAATCCTCGGGGTTGACGAGGCTAGATAAGTTATTTACTTTTTGTAATTAAATATGACACTTGTTTAGCCGAGCTTATATTTACTTTTGATCTATACCACATGTATACTCCTTTGTGGAGTATAGGATCAATGGATGTAAATAAGTAAGCTGGTCATCTCAGCTCGGGGACTCCTTCATGGTGGCTTGAGCATGGAAATGATGGAGTGGACGAGGTGGCGACACGACTAGAGGTGCATTAGAGACCAAGGCCATAATAGTTGGAAAAATCTAGGATTTTTTCATTGTCTATTATATTGATTTATGTGCTTGTCGTGTGTGTGCGCATGTGAAAAACCTCAACGTAAATAACTAAGTGGAAGAGGGACCCTAAGGGCCCCGTGACCTTCATTACAATTTAACAAGTGATGCGAACAAGCCCGCGCGTCGGCTTTGAGTGCCTTCCTCTACAACGGATAGGCTTGTTCTGCGGATCACTGAGTTAGAAAAGATTATAGAAAATTATTAAAGAGCGTGTGTACTTCCCCAACGGAAGACACATAATCGAAAATAATTTTCTTAGTGTCGTGTAATTATAAACACTTAGATACAAATATTAGTATCATCCCCAACGGAGTCACTGCTATTATTTGTAGGGCCGAAGAGGACCAACTATTAATTTTACTTGTCAGAAAGTTAAGATGACAAGATAATAAAATTAATGGGTAAAATCTCCTCTCACAAAGTTGATTGTTTTTGAAAATTTATTATTTTGAGGAGTCAATTTAATTTCAAAAACTAAAGTGTGTGATTGTTGTGATTCTCAGGGATTTTAAAATGGATCTAGACCCACTTGTTCTAATTGAAAGAGAAAACCAAATTAATGCCCCTAATAACAATATGGATTGGGAATTAAATATGGACTTGTCTCTACTGCCGAGGAACGTAAACGTGATCTTGTTGAGTTCTGTGCCGAAAAGCCTAGCGAGATTAATACTGAAGAGGAGTTTGAATATTTTAGGAAATGGTTAGAAGTAGACGAGACGACTGAGTATCATCAAAATCAGGCTTCTTCCATTACCAGTGACAAAACATCCAAACTCGACGAACTCTTTGGGTAAAGTAATCGGGCCGCTCGGCAGGAGGTAATGAAGAACTTAACAACAACCATCCTTGTTGAGGGTATGCCCGTAAGGGAACATGTTCTCAAAATGATGGCTTGGCTGAAAGAGATGGAAATCCTTGGAGCACAAATCGATGGGGAAACCCAAGTCGATCTCATCCTCCAATCTCTACCACAGAGTTTTGAGAAGTTTTGCCTAAGCTACAATATGGGCAAGCGTTCATATTCGCGGGCAGTGTTGGGAACGAGATGGATATAGAGGGGGGGGTGAATATAGACAATCGCTTGCCCCTTGAAAACTAATCACGATTTCTGCAACTCAAATATCAGTAGCACAGCGGAAAGAATGGAAAAACAGAGTATGCAAAAAACAAATGATTGCAAAGCACACACAACTAGCAAGATCGCTAACAAGGAAGGTTTACAAGGTTCGGGGATAACTTGCCCCTACTCCTTGGCGTGCCCTTGAGGTGGGCGATCCCTTGATCGTCGGCAGATCAAGCCCCGGTTAACACCGGATATGAAGCAACCTCCTTCTCGGTGGAGAAACCTCTCCACAGTGTGTTTCAAACAATGATATATAATGAGCACAATGAAACAACAACAAGAAAGATCTTACTCAAACACTTAGCAAGGATTAAACACAGCCAGCTTCCCGAGCTCCACCCAGTGGCGATCTCACGCAGACCCCGTCTGCTTCGTGTCTTCCCACTGTCGGACTCCAAGCTTCTTGTTTTCTCCTTCAAGCGCTCAAGTATGATGTATGCTTCTCAATAGCTTGCTTAGAATGGATTAAGAACTCAAGAGTAGCAAGCTTCTCGCAGCAGAACGCAAGAACACACCGGTTTTCAAAAACTTAATCTCTTCTTTGAACTCAACTCTCGCGTTCTTTTTGTTTCTCCGCCAAGCGACGGGTGACACCATCTCTGTAGCTCCCAGCTACTCCTCTGCCAACGCCAGCCTCTACTGAGCTATCTCTGGACTCACTGAGCTCCTCAGTCGAGCTCCAGTCTTAGCTCCAGTCCGCAGCTCGCCGTTGCAACCTGAGATGGGAAAAGGGACAAACCTGCTCCAAGGAAAGCACTTTCCCACTTCTCCTTGAGTGTTTGAATCCTCCCCTGTCACCTGAAACTCAATCAGAGCATTAGAGCAGAAGATCACAAAGCATATCACATACATCAGCAAATCGGATACGATCAGACGCTCTGACGACGTCTGACAGTGAAATTTGAATTAAAGTGATCGGTCACCGGACCGATCCAGGGTGCGTGGATCGATCACCAGACCGATCCACTGCTCTGCTGGGATTCCCAGCTCTCACAGCAATACACGCCTGATCGGTCACCAGACCGATCAGGGTTGATCCTGATCGGTCACCAGACCGATCAGATTGGATCCTGATCGGTCACTCAGACCGATCAAAGCAGATGAACAGTAACTTTTTAATCAAATCCAAGGTTCCTCATCGGTCACCGGACCGATCCAAGGCTCTGATCAGCACGGGAACTCACTCACTGTTTGCTCCCTGATCGGTCACCAGACCGATCAGGAGCAAGACAGCAAGGAAGCAGCCTGCTCCCTGATCGGTCTCCGGATCGATCAGGAGCCACACAGTAGATTCTCAATCTCACTGTGCGCTCCCTGATCGGTCACCAGTCCGATCAGACATAGCTGGATCGGTCACCAGACCGATCCACTAAGGAGCAGCGTGCCAACAGTCCCTGATCGGTCACCAGACCGATCCAGTGACTCTACCCAGCCCTCCAAGCTAGGGATTCATCCACCTTAGCCCTCCAAGCTAAGGATTTTTCCATCTAACTCTCCAAGTTGGAAATTTGCACCTAACCCTCCAAGTTAGGACTTTTCACCTAGCCCTCCAAGCTAGGACTTTTCACCCAACTCTTCCGAGTTAGAACATCATCCAACCTAGCCCTCCAAGCTAGGTACCTGACCCTCCAAGCCAGGACTTTTTCACCTAATTCTCCAGGATGGGAATTTGCACCTAACCCTCCAAGTTAGGACTTTTCACCTAGCCCTCCAAGCTAGGACTTTTCACCCAACCCTTCCGAATTAGGACTTTTCCAACACCTAACCTCCCAGGTTAGGATTTTCAACACCTAGCCCTCCAAGCTAGGATTTTCCACACCTAACCTCCCAGGTTAGAATTTTCCAACATCATGCCTAATCCTCGATTAGGACTTAATCATAATCATCACAATCATCACACCTAACCTCCCAGGTTAGGGTTTTCCATATCATGCCTAATCCTCGATCAGGACTTAATCATAATCCACCTAACCTCCCAGATTAGGATTTTCCATATCATAATCATTCTCTTAAACTAAAATCGTTGTCAACACCAAAACAGCAATCAGGGCCAGACTGCATCAACAATCTCTCCCTTTTTGTTGTTTGACAACCCGATTTTAAGTTTAGGGATTCTTAATCAATTTTCCAACATTATGAATCATAGGGGAATCCAGATCCTCCCCCTACAACATGGTCATTCTGAACTTAACCAATCACACTCTCTCCCCCTTTGTCGAACACCGAAAAGGGGTAAGAGGGACTGTTAAGATAAACTCCCCCTCAAACCTAGAGGGTCCCAACTCAAAAATGTGATAATTTGTGGATTAATCATACGAACACATATGAAAACATTAAGGTAAGACAAAGCAGTCACATGTATCATATGAGTATGAAATATAGACTCCCAAAGCAGGCCATAATATCCATAAGGATCAACTAGACATGACAATGTAAGCATAAAATGTCAATCGAATAATCATGCACATAATAGATATACAAACAGCATGACATCAACAATAGCAGAGTAAGCATGGCAGATAAAATATATGGGTCAAGACATGAAAACATCCAAGCAAGTAGTAAAATATGTGTGACTCAAGGTCACAACAACAAAGTCAGAAGGCATATAGCCAAAAGTCATACAACACAGATCATGATAAAACAACAACTATCTGAGGTCAAGTGTCAGTGGGGGGGTCATCATCGCGCATAAGATCGTCCATCGCAGCATCGGTAGGAGCATAAGACCCTGGTGCAGAACTTGCAGAAGGCGCACCTCCACGAAATGTGTGGGCGCGCCACTCGTCATACCATGTCTGCTGGAGAGTGCGGGTCCCTGAGAGATCGGTCTCGATCCTGGTCAGTCGGGAATCGAAAGAGCGAAAACCCGAACGAAACTCCTCACGATCTGCCGCCCCCAGCTGAATAAGCTCCTGAACAGTCTGATCTAGCTCTGAGATCTGCCATCGGAGATCCGGATCCGGCTCGTCATAGTCATCGTCATCAGCAACAGCGGCTGGCGCCTGACCCTGTGGAACTCCCCGTGGTAACTCCCCAAGAACCCTACCATCTTTCCAGATCAACATCCGATCGGGCCCCCGAATAATGATGCCAGACTTGGCGAAGGCACGCCGGCCAAGTCTGCAATCCTGTCGTACCATAGGCACCGTCCGACCCCTTGGAAACATCAACACCTACTGACATGAGCCAGTCGGTGATAACGTGACCAAAAGGCATGTAGACAGTGCGGCGGGTGGACTCCTCTCGATAGACAAAATGGACTGGAAGATGCTCTCCATAATATCGAAATCTGAACGGCTGTGCATGCCGTAAAGCATCAAGCAGTGATAGGGTTGGATCTCAGCTAAGGGTTTTGAGGTGATTGGAAGAATACAATTGGTAATGATCTTGAATAGTATATAACTAGAGGGAGACAGACGTAGTGCAGCAAATGTAGGAAAGTCAGGTCCAAGCTCATCAAGACCGTCTGGACGCGGATAACCAAAGAAATACTGATGAATGGAATCAGGGGTAACGTCTGCAAAGGGTGCTAGCAGAGGGTTAGGAAGGTCAGGATAAAGGGAATAAAGATTCGTGATCGTCGACCACCCAAGTACTCAGCCAAAATCTCATAAGAAAAGTCGAGATTCATCTTCCCGACCCGAGTGGTGAACTCGAAACCCCCTTTAGAGCTTGGTTGTAGGTTGTTGTAAAATTCGGAGACGAGATCGTAATTTATGGTTCTTCCAAAGAAAGAAGAACCCCAGATTGTAATAAGTAGCAATCTCCATAATAGAAGGGCAGTATTCGGTTAAGAAAGGAATGTCTATGGATCTGCAGGGTAAAAGTTTGAATGTCCTAGATTGAAAGGCCTGCTCACAGGCCGCATTTGGGAACCTGGAGCTAGAGGAGGCTGTGGCCTTCTGGAAGAAGAGGAAGGAGTCTTCCCCCTTGGATTTCCCTCTGCTACTCCTTTCCTTTAGATGAATTTTCTAAGGAGATTTGAGTTGATCATGACACATAGAGTGAATCATACAAGAGTTGATCATAGGATGAGACCCAATCAAAAGATAGATAAGAAATTTTGGTCAGAAGATGAGGAAGAGGGTCACGGCAAAAATAGGTCACGGCACAGACACACGGAACGAGAGATCACAGCAAGAACAAGAACAAAAATACGATTAGCTTCACAATATATATTTCATGATCTCTTGGAAACGGGAAATGAAGCCAAACACTTACTTTGGTGCCATTGATACTCGTTTAGAAGACTTCGACAGAGAGAACGCGCGTGAAGGAAGAGCCTTCAAGCTGGAGAAAATCGCCCGCAGAGGAGATCGCGAGCGTGAAGGAGGACGCAGAGACTTCTCTCGCTCACTCAAGGTTGCACAGACGGGGTGGTTTCGGCGCTAGGGTTCGGGAAAACGCCGACTTGGAGAGTTAATCGGTTGGTGGATCGGTCCACCAACCAAAATTTAATGCGGTTGATCGGATCACCGTTCGATCAGATCGCGTCCAAACCGATCAGATGCGATCCTGATTGGACTGGCGTGGTCCTGATCGGTCTGATGACCGATCAGACGCTCTCCTGATCGGTCGGGTGACCGATCAGGATTTGATTAGTAGGGTCCGAAGAGAAACCTCTGAGCTCCCTGATCGGTCTGTGGACCGATCCCCACAGGGTGCCAGATCGGTCTGGAGACCGATCCAGGCTAGCTCAGACACTTAGTCAAATTTCGGGAGATCCGACACAGGAAGGAGTCAAATCGGTCTAGGGACCGATCAGTCCTATGCCTGATCGGTCCGGTGACCGATCAGGGTTCCTAATACGACCTGGAATATTCAGTTTCAGAATTTCTGAAATTTCCAAATGATCTTTGATGGATTTTGTCTAACTTGGACAGGTCTTTATGACTAAAATTGATTCTTGAACAAGAATCTAAAGTCCTTATAGGTTCATCAACACTTTGACCCATCTTAATGGAGTCAAACTCAACCATCAATCAATCAAGCAACTTCAAACAAGTTTTTACTCCAACTTCAAGTGTCCAATCAAGTTGCCTTGATTGGAATGTCCAAGTATGATCATGGAGCCATATACACATGTGTTATGCAATGGTTTTCCCCATACTTGGTCACCACCGTGATTATTATCTCGTCAACTTAATTTCTCAATTGATGCAATGACATTTCGAGAAATTAAGTTGAACCTAGCATCTCACCCCATATCTAGCAAACAAAAACATTTTGGTAACCCTTATAGTTTGTGTGAGATGTTCCCAAAGTTACCCAATTGTTTCCTGACAACTTGAAATAATCATGAAGGGTTTTGACCACAATTTGAACATCATGAAGCGCGACACATTCCCAATTCCCGTCTAAGGAAACTAAATTCACTCTCGGGAAGTGGTTTAGTGAAAATGTCAGCTAGGTTTGACTTTGACTCTACATGTGAGAGTATGATGTTCCCCCTAGCTACATGATCCCTAATGAAGTGATGTCTTACTTCAATATGTTTTGTCCTAGAGTGATGGACCGGATTCTTGGTTAAGTTAATTGTGCTAATGTTATCACATAACACTTGCACACCCTTATAACCCAATCCATAGTCCTCTAAGGTGTGGATCATCCACAACAATTGTGATATACACTCTCCCATGGCGATATATTCTGCCTCGGTAGTGGAAAGAGCAACACAATGTTGCTTCCGACTCGACCAACTTACTAGAGACGATCCTAGGAATTGGCAGCCCCCACTNCATTTCATGTGTGTACTTTGATTGGTGCACATGGATACCATCGCGAGTTTGCTTGATTTCAAGTCCGAGGAAGAAAGTCAACTCCCCCACTAGACTCATTTCAAACTCACTCTCCATGTGTCCGATAAATTCACGTAAATAGCCCTTGTTGTTTGAGCCACAAATTATGTCATCGACATATACTTGGGCTACAAATATATTGTCACCATCTCTTCGTAGAAATAGTGTAGGGTCTATTTGACCTCTAATGAAACCTTTTTCAATCAAGAATGTCAACAACCGCTCATACCAAGCCCGGGGTGCTTGTTTAAGACCATAGAGTACCTTCTTGAGCTTGTACACGTGGTTTGGATGTTCGGTACTCTCAAACCCTGGAGGTTGTTCGACATAGACTTCTTCCCTAATTAAACCATTTAGGAATGCCGATTTGACGTCCATTTGAAATAGTTTGAAGCCTCGATGTGCTGCAAATGCAAGCATCAATCGGATGGACTCTAATCGTGCCACGGGAGCATAAGTCTCATCATAATCAAGACCTTCAACTTGACTGTAGCCCTTGGCTACCAAGCGTGCCTTGTTTCTAATGATTTCTCCCTTGTGGTTTAATTTGTTCTTGAAGACCCATTTAGTTCCAATAATAGTGGTCTTCTTGGGTCTAGGGACTAAGTCCCAAACCTGACTCCTCTCGAACTGTCCTAGTTCATCTTGCATTGCGATAATCCAATCGGGATCATTTAATGCTTCATCAATTTTTCTAGGTTCAATTTCGGAAATTAGAGCAACTTCATTAGCCTCATTCCTGAAGAATGATCTAGTCCTAACCCCTTGATGAATGTCTCCAACGATTTGATCTTGGGGATGACTAGAGGCTAATCTCGTTTGTCTTGGTGTTGGTGGTGCTTCTTGAACGAGTTCACTAGACACAAGTTCAGCCTCAGGATCAGGCTGATCAATGAGTTGTCTAGGCTCATCGTCATCAGACTCATCACCATCAACAATACTCGGATTTTCATTCAAACTAAGTCTCCTTAGTTCGATCTGAACTCCTTCTACATTATCTGACTGGTCAATTGGTTTTGGAACTTCCTCAAAAACCACATCAGAAGACTCCTCAACTAGTTTAGTTCTCTTGTTGTAGACTCGGTAAGCTTTACTAACGAGGGAGTACCCGACTAATATCCCTTCATCAGCTTTTGCCGTGAACTTTCCAAGGTGATCCTTGGTGTTTAGGATGAACACCTTACAACCAAACACCCTAAGATGTTTAACCGTAGGTGGTTTCCCAAACCAAAGTTCATGGGGAGTCTTTTCTAAAAACCTATGGATGAGAACTCGGTTTTGCACATAGCAAGCTGTATTAACAGCTTCAGCCCATAAGTAACTCGGGAGTGAGTACTCATTAAGCATGCTTCGTGCAGCCTCTTGAAGTGCACAGTTCTTCCTCTCTACAACACCATTTTGTTGTGGTGTTCTAGGAGTAGAGAACTCATGTCTATAACCCTTATCTTGACAAAATTCTAGAAACCTTTGGTTTTGAAATTCACCTCCATGATCACTTCTTATTGTCTTAATTGTTGATGATTTCTCATTTTCAACCCTTCTACAAAAAGAAATGAAAATATCTAAGGTTTGATCCTTATGTTTTAAAAAGAAAGTCCAAGTATATCTAGTGAAGTCATCAATGATAACAAAGTAGTATCTACTTCCATTCAATGATATGATAGTGCTACAATCAAATAGATCCATGTGAAGTAAATCTAAAGCATTGGAAGTACTTATAGTGCTTTTACCTTTATGTGCAGATTTTGCTTGCTTACCCATTTGACACGCATCACATAATTTATCTTTTCCATACTTGATGCTCGGTAAGCCTCGAACTAGTCCCTTGTTGGCCAACTTCTGGATGTTCTTCATGTTCACATGTGCTAGCCTCCGGTGCCAAAGAGTGGACTCTTCTTGTTTTGACATGAAACACTTAGCAAGAGCATTAGTAGCACTTTTAAATGAAACTTGATAAATATTGTCTACTCTTGCTCCTACTAGTACCGTGTCCAAAGTGTCATTTTGTCTAACTAGACATTGACTTGGTTGGAAGTCAATTGTGTAACCCGTGTCACACAATTGACTGACACTTAGGAGATTAAATTTCATCCCCTTGACTAGAAGGACATTTGAGATTCTAAGACATCCGGATATTTGAATGTCTCCTATTCCTATGACCTTAAGGCTACCATTGTTACCAAATGATACATTACCTCTACTCTTCTTGTGAAATGTGGTAAACAATGATCTATCCCCGGTCATGTGTTTGGAGCATCCACTATCAACGAACCAAGTTGATAGATGCTCCCCCTCAATCACAACCTACACAATCCGAAAAATAGAAGTCTTAGGTACCCAAACCTTGGGACCTAATGCATCAACTAAACATGACTTAGGCACCCATGCCTTGACAACTTTCTTTTGAGTCTTGGGTGTCCTAGGTTGTCTCATGTCAGTCCTAGACATGAGAGATACAAAAGAGGGTTCCTTAGGGCGGTAACCAATACCGGCCCTATTGTAGACCGCTCTTTGGGCATTTAATATCATATCTAAGGTCTTAGAGCTATTTGAGAATTTCCCAAGCATATTCTTGAGCTTCTCAACTTCACTCTTCAAGGATTGGTTCTCCTCTACTAACCCATTATCATGCATATCACTGATTTCCTCAACCTTAGAGGATTTCAGGCTCACAATCTCATGTTTCAAAAGTTTAATTTCATCTTCTAGTAATTCAACATGCAAGTCATCAATGTTATCATCCCTAGAAGCTTTCAATTGAGCAATCTCTAATTGCAATGCTTTAACTTTATTTTTGGATTTCTTAAGCATACTAGTTAAACATGCAATTGCTCTATAACATTTTTCAAGCTCGGGAGAAGTTACCTCTTCATCATCCGAAGATGATGAAGTCGTGTTTGCGGAGCTTGAAGTTTCTTCACTGCTCTCCACTCCAAGAGCCATGAGAGCCACTTGCCTTGTACTCTTCTCCTCCTTCTCGTCATCGGATGAACTAGAAGATGACTCATCCCAAGAGGCCTTCAACGCCTTCTTCTTCCTCTTGGAATTCTCTTCTTTTCTTTTGGATTTTTCCTCCTTCTTCTTGAGCTTCGGACACTCATTCTTGAAGTGTCCTCTCCTACCACACTCAAAACAGGATGCATTATTCTTATCAAGTTTGGATTCACTAGTATTACCTCTCCTCTTGAAACGTCGATCTCTTCGCATCATCCTTCGCACGAAGTTCACCATTTCGGATGAGGAGGAGCCACTGCCTTCTTCCTCTGAGTTTGACTCGGATTCGGAGGAGGATGAAGATGATGAGATCTCTTTCTCCTTCTTCTTCTCCTTCTTCTTTTTGTTGATCCGGTCCCCTGCAACTAAGGTAATCCCCTTCTCCTTGGGGCCTTTGTTAGCCATTTCATGCAATTCCATCTCACAAAATAGGTCATCTAATTTTACAATAGATAAATCCTTGGATACTTTGTAGGCATCCACCATGGATGACCACAAGGCATTCCTTGGAAATGCTTTCAAAACATACCTCACAAGGTCGCGATTTTCGACCTTTTCATCAATTGAATGAAGTCCATTGAGAACTTCCTTGAACCGGCTATGAAGCTCACTTACCGACTCATTCTCCTTCATGGAGAGATTTTGAAGTTGGTTGAGGAACAAATCCCTCTTTGCAATCCTTGAGTCCCGGGTGCCTTCATGGAGCTCTATGAGTTTGTTCCACAAGTCTTTTGCACTCGTGAAGGGACCAACCTTGATGAGTTGGTCTTTGTTCATGCCACATTGTAGAGTGACAACTGCCTTAGCGTCGGCTTCACTCTTCCTTGTTTGTTCGGCAGTCCACCGAGATGATTCGAGTTCCTTGCCTTCATCATCCTTAGGAGGGATGAATCCTTCCTTCACCGCGAACCATGTATGGATATCCATCTTCAAATAATATTCCATTTTGATCTCCAATATTGGAAGTCAGCGCCATCAAAGAATGGAGGTCGGGTGGTGGAGAAACCTTCTCTCAAAGCCATCTTGTTGAGAACTCTCGGTTGTTAAGCCGTAAACAGAGAACCTTGCTCTGATACCACTTGTTGGGAACGAGATGGCTATAGAGGGGGGGTGAATATAGACAATCGCTTGCCCCTTGAAAACTAATCACGATTTCTGCAACTCAAATATCAGTAGCACAGCGGAAAGAATGGAAAAACAGAGTATGCAGAAAACAAATGATTGCAAAGCACACATAACTAGCAAGATCGCTAACAAGGAAGGTTTACAAGGTTCGGGGATAACTTGCCCCTACTCCTTGGCGTGCCCTTGAGGTGGGCGATCCCTTGATCGTCGGCAGATCAAGCCCCGGTTAACACCGGATATGAAGCAACCTCCTTCTCGGTGGAGAAACCTCTCCACAGTGTGTTTCAAACAATGATATATAATGAGCACAATGAAACAACAACAAGAAAGATCTTACTCAAACACTTAGCAAGGATTAAACACAACCAGCTTCCCGAGCTCCACCCAGTGGCGATCTCACGCAGACCCGTCTGCTTCGTGTCTTCCCACTGTCAGACTCCAAGCTTCTTGTTTTCTCCTTCAAGCGCTCAAGTATGATGTATGCTTCTCAATAGCTTGCTTAGAATGGATGAAGAACTCAAGAGCAGCAAGCTTCTCACAGCAGAACGCAAGAACACACAGGTTTTCAAAAACTGAATCTCCTGTTTTGAACTCAACTCTCGCGTTCTTTTTGTTTCTCCGCCAAGCGACGGGTGACACCATCTCTGTAGCTCCCAGCTACTCCTCTGCCAACGCCAGCCTCTACTGAGCTATCTCTGGACTCACTGAGCTCCTCAGTCATCCAGTCTTAGCTCCAGTCCGCAGCTCGCCGTTGCAACCTGAGATGGGAAAAGGGACAAACCTGCTCCAAGGAAAGCACTTTCTGACTTCTCCTTGAGTGTTTGAATCCTCCCCTGTCACCTGAAACTCAATCAGAGCATTAGAGCAGAAGATCACAAAGCATATCACATACATCAGCAAATCGGATACGATCAGACGCTCTGACGACGTCTGACAGTGAAATTTGAATTAAAGTGATCGGTCACCGGACCGATCCAGGGTGCGTGGATCGATCACCAGACCGATCCACTGCTCTGCTGGGATTCCCAGCTCTCACAGCAATACACGCCTGATCTGTCACCAGACCGATCAGGGTTGATCCTGATCGATCACCAGACCGATCAGATTGGATCCTGATCGGTCACTCAGACCGATCAGAGCATATGAACAGTAACTTTTTAATCAAACCCAAGGTTCCTGATCGGTCACCGGACCGATCCAAGGCTCTGATCAGCACGGGAACTCACTCACTGTTTGCTCCCTGATCGGTCACCAGACCGATCAGGAGCAAGACAGCAAGGAAGCAGCCTGCTCCCTGATCGGTCTCCGGATCGATCAGGAGCCACACAGTAGATTCCCAATCTCACTGTGCGCTCCCTGATCGGTCACCAGTCTGATCAAACATAGCTGGATCGGTCACCAGACCGATCCACTAATGAGCAGCGTGCCAACAGTCCCTGATCGGTCACCAGACCGATCCAGTGACTCTACCCAGCCCTCCAAGCTAGGGATTTTTCCATCTAACTCTCCAAGTTGGGAATTTGCACCTAACCCTCCAAGTTAGGGCTTTTCACCTAGCCCTCCAAGCTAGGACTTTTCACCTAGCCCTCCAAGCTAGGACTTTTCACCCAACTCTTCCGAGTTAGAACATCATCCAACCTAGCCCTCCAAGCTAGGTACCTGACCCTCCAAGCCAGGACTTTTTCACCTAATTCTCCAGGATGGGAATTTGCACCTAACCCTTCAAGTTAGGACTTTTCACCTAGCCCTCCAAGCTAGGACTTTTCACCCAACCCTTCCGAATTAGGACTTTTCCAACACCTAACCTCCCAGGTTAGGATTTTCAACACCTAGCCCTCCAAGCTAGGATTTTCCACACCTAACCTCCCAGGTTAGGATTTTCCAACATCATGCCTAATCCTCGATTAGGACTTAATCATAATCATCACAATCATCACAATCATCACACCTAACCTCCCAGGTTAGGGTTTTCCATATCATGCCTAATCCTCGATCAGGACTTAATCATAATCCACCTAACCTCCCAGATTAGGATTTTCCATATCATAATCATTCTCTTAAACTAAAATTGTTGTCAACACCAAAACAGCAATCAGGGCCAGACTGCATCAACACTCTTTATATCTAATTTACAATAAGCGTAGTCAGAATCCGAGTATCCTGACAAGTTAAAGGTTGAAGTCCTAGGATACCTAATCCCTACATTTAGGGTGCCCTTAACATATCTTAACACTCTTTTTAGGGCTGCTAAGTGCGTTTCCTTAGCACATGTTTGGTATCTAGCACACATACCTACAGCAAAAAGGATATCAGGTCTGCTGGCTGTAAGGTATAGTAGACTTCGAATCATACTTCTATAGAGTTTGAGGTCTACTGGTTTACCATCAGGGTCATTATCTATTTTTATGTTGGTGGCCATGGGGGTACTTATGCTTTTAGAGTTATCCATTTTAAATTTCTTTATTAGTTCTTTAGCATATTTAGATTGATGGACATAGTTTTCATCCCTAGTTTGATTAATCTGTAATCCTAGAAAAAAGTTGAGCTTACCAACTAAACTCATTTCAAATTCATTTTCCATTATTTTAACGAATTCTTTTAAAAAATTTGAGTTGGTGGACCCAAAGATTATGTCGTCGAAGTAGATTTGGGCAATAAAGATTTCTTTTCCTAGGGTTTTAATAAATAGGGTTGAATCGATTTGTCCTTGTTTAAATTCTTTAGAAATTAGGTAAGTTGATAAGCGTTCATACCAGGCCTTAGGTGCTTGTTTTAGTCCATAAAGTGCTTTAGTGAGTTTGTAAACATGGTCAGATCTTTCTAAGTCCTCAAACCCAGGGGGCTGTCCTACATAAACCTCTTCCTTAATGAATCCATTTAGAAAAGCTGACTTTACATCCATTTGGTATAATTTAAATCATTTATGGGATGCAAAGGCTAATAACATCCTAATGGACTCAAGTCTAGCTACCGGGCATAGGTTTCGTCATAATCTAACCCTTCTACTTGGTTGAATCCTTTCGTTACTAAGCAGGCTTTATTTCTGACTATCTCTCCTTGATCATTTATCTTATTCCTAAAAACCCACATAGTGTCAATGACGGATTTGCCCTCAGGTTTAGGTATTAGTTCCCAGACTTGGTTTCTCTCAAATTAGGCTAACTCTTCTTGCATAGCTATGATCCAATCAGGATCAGGTAGAGCTTCCTCTATAGTCTTAGGTTCAATTTTTGAAATCATTGCTATCTGACTAAGGTTTCTATAGGAAGACCTAGTTCTGACTCCTATAGTTGGATCACCCACAATTTGATCAGTTGGGTGACTGATCTGGGTTTCTTGATTTTTCTAGAACTTAGTTCAGCCTCAGGTCCGGCTAGTTGGTTTGGTTTACTATTTGATTCAACTATTTGAGTTGGTTCAATTATTGGTTCAATTGACTCATTAGTTGGTTCAATAGTTAGTTCGTTTATGGGTTCAATTAAAGATTCAACAGCTTGTTCATTATCTTCTTGATCAGTATTTGATGAAGTTAGATTTGAATTATCAGATTTTGACTTAATTTCTTCATCAAATATTAGATTGGTTGTTTCTTCAATTTTCTTAGTTTGTTTGTTGTAAACCCTATAGGCTCTACTTGTTGTTGAGTATCCTAAGAAGATGCCTAGGGTTGACTTAGATTGGAACTTACCTAGATAGTCCTTGGTGTTTAGGATATGGACTTTGCACCCAAAGACCCTTAGGTAGTGTAGGTTTGGAAGTCTATGGTAGTATAATTCATAGGGTGTTTTATTGTGTCGTTTGTTAATTAGTACCCTATTTTGGATGTAGCAAGCCGTACTAATTGCTTCTGCCCAATATTGGTTAGCTAAGTTGAATTCATTGAGCATAGCCCTAGCGGCTTCCTGTAGGGTTCTATTTTTTCTTTCATTTATCCCATTTTGCTGGGGGGTTCTAGGACACGAAAATTCTTGTATATAGCCATTCGCCTTACAAAATTCCTCAAATTGTTGATTTTCAAACTCTCCCCCATGGTCACTCCTAAGTCTTTTGATTTTAGTATCGTTTTGATTTTCAATTAACTTACAAAAGTCATTCAACAGGTTCAGGGTTTCATCTTTGGTTTTTAGAAATCTAACCCAAGTAAACCTAGAATAATCATCAACTATTACTAAGCTGTATCGGATTTCGCTTAGTGACTTGGCTCCATGTGAATCAAATAGGTCAAGGTGTAGGAGCTCAAGTGTGGTTTGAGTTAGATCAGATTTAATTAGTTTGTGATTAGACCTGGTTTGTTTACCTTGATTACATGATTTACATATTATATTTTCATGGTTCTTAATTTTAGGAATACCTTTAATTAGGCCAAGTTGGGTGATTTTTGAAATAATACTCAGGTTAGTGTGACCTAATCTGTAATGACCCGGAAAATTTTCTTAATATTTTCTTTAAAATAATGAGCATGTCTAGATAATTTTCTGAGGGACCTAGAAATATTAGTACGAACCTTAGCCTAGAAATTCATGATTTTTCTCATTTAAATTGAGAAACTAAGTACTAATGGGCCTTATATGGGCTTCCTAGTACCATGATTATTGGTGAATTTTAGGTAGAATTTAATATAAAAATAAATGAATTTTAACTAGGAATATTAGCATGATTATGGGTGAGTTTTAGGGGAATTTTCGAAATAAAATAAAAATAAAAAAAGAATTGGTGCATGGACCAAGGATTGAGCCTTGGACCTCTTGTACCACCATGCATGCACTAACAATTCACTTAGCAAGGGAGTGCTATGAGGGAATGAAGTGGATTTTTGTTAAGGCTAAAGGAAGTGAAGAGTCACCATGAGAGGAGGCACCATGTCTCTTCACTTGCCCCTCTTCATTGTGTATAAATGAGAGATAACTTAACACCTAAGAGTTATTCCTCTTCTCTTCATCCACCAAGCCCTTTCTCTTCTCCTTCATCCTCCTTCTAGTCGAACCCCATAGGAGGGGTTTTCCTTGGAAAATGTTCACAAGAAGTCCTCTCCTTCAAGATCCAAGGTTCTTGTTCAAGGTTACAAAGGCTAGAGGTGGTCAAAAAGCAACAAGGTCTTCATCCTTCTCCCAAATCTAAGGTCTAAAACCAAGATAATCTAAGGTATGACTCCCTCACCTGTGGTATAATAGCTTTCCTTGAAGTTATCATAATATAAAGTTTATTTGGTATCTTATGTTGGAAAAAAAAGGTCATGAACCCTAACCCTAGGGTTTCGGCCACCATGGGTTTTGGGTCCAAGGTGATGTTAAAAATCCCACTTATGCTTTCTAATGTTCTCTTATGATGTATAAAGAATAAAATAGGATTTGGAGAATTTTTGGTGTACCCTAATACCCTTTAGGGTTTCGGCCACCACCATGTTTTCATGGTTGGGGTTTAGATCTAACTCTTCAAGCAAGCTTCTTATGTTTCCTCATGATACAAGGGGATTAATGGTGATTGATATGTATTTTTACAAGCCTTGTGACCCTTGTAGGGTTTCGGCCAAGATGAGAAGTTGGGCTAAAAGTTAGGAGTTACTTCAAGTATGGGTTCCAAATGCCCCTATGGTATGTTAAGGTTGGTGTTTAATGGTTAATTGGGAACTTTAAGAAATATTTTTCCATGTACCCATGGCCTTGTAAGGTTTCAGCCAACCCTAGAAAGTAGGGCTAAAAGTTAGGGTGAACCCTAATCATGAGCCCTAATGGCTTCCTATGGTCTTATGGGTAATGTATGGTTGTTTCTTTTCCTTATGCTACCTTACATGTCATTTGAATGATGGAACCGTCCCTTACATGTTTCAGTCAAGCCATGTAAATGGGGTTTAGGTGGAGTTAGGGTTCGAAGAATGATGGTTTATGGCTCATTATGATGTATATATAAAGGTTCAAGCATGTGGTAGAAATTATGTTACCTATAACCCTAACCTTAAGTACTATGTTTCATGTTGTATGTTCATGTTAGATGTCATGCTTAATAGGGTTTATTCATGAATGTCTTATGTTCTACGCCATGCACTTAGATAGTATGTAGCATGTTTAGAGAAGTCCTACCTATGCATGCTTGTGATGGATACCATGCTTCTGTATGAAAGGCAATGCTTACCTTACATGCCGTGATCATGCAAGCACTATGATCAAGAATGATGTTTTATGTAAGCATGCCATGTTTATGAATGAAGTTAATGCAAGCACTATGAACAAAAATGATGTTTTATGTAAGCATGCCATGTTTTATGAATAAAGATGCATGTCATGTTTTATTAATGAAGATAATGCTCATGCCTTTAAGGCATCATGATGCTATGCATTAAGTATGAACAATGAAAGGTCAAGTATGCTTTATGTCATGCTTCAAGTAACAAAGCTATGTTATGTCTAAGTATGCTATGAATGTCTTATGAATGATGAAGCATGTAAAGTTATTTTACTTTATGAATGGGCTTGTACCGGACCGAAGATGGGTCCAAGGGATGGGCACCTTAAGAACACCCCGGTTCTGGACTACCGACTATGCTGTCCACGGTTCTGGGACTACCGAAGCTGTCCAACAGGGATGGACACCTTAAGAACGCCCCAGTTCTGGACTACCGACTATGCTGTCCACGGTTCTGGGACTACCGTAGTTGTCCTTACCCTTGTAGGTCGAGACTAGCTACCTCGTATTTACTTAGGGATGCGCGCACATGATGTATGTATGTGGTACAAGCCGGGGACCCCAATGATGTGATGATTATGTTTAAGTATTTATGATTTTAAAAGTTAAGCATCCGTATGTATATGCATTTGACTCATGCATTCATTCATGTTATGCATTATGCCAGGATAGTAATGTTTTATGCTTATGTTTCATGTTAAGAATTATGCATGATAGTAAACGTCTTATGTTTATGTTTATGTTTATGTTAAGAAGATGCCCATATGCTATGTTAGAAATCATGCTATGTTAAGTATACTTATGTTTATGTTTATGCCATGTATCATGCTATGTTAAGTTTATGTATGTTTATGTTTATGCCACGTATAATGCTATGTTAAGTTATGTATGTTTATGTTTATGCCATGTATCATGCTATGTTAAGTTTATGTATGTTTATGTTTATGCCACGTAACATGCTATGTTAAGTTTTTGTATGTTTATGTTTACGCCATGTATAATGTCATGTTATGTTTATTTATGTTTATGTTCATGCCATGTCTTATGCCATGTTAAGTGTATTTTATGTTCATGCACTATGTGAGAACTATGGCAGGCTAAATGATTTTAGATGCATATGTCCAATGTAGAGCATCAAGTTATGTTAATGTTTCATGTGCTTATGATTAAGTGATGAATGATTTTAGTGAGTAGGAAAGAGTCTTACTAAGCCTATGTGCTTATAGTCTTAATTTTCTTATACCGCAGATCACGTAAGGGGACAATAAGGAAGCATCAGGAGGGCAAGAATGTGTGTGTGGTAGTGACTTGGCCAAGAAACAATATATTATGAGTCTTATGCTAAACTTTATATTTGCTACGTATGTGCTTAAATGATGACTAATGTGACTTTATGACATGATGTTATGTACGACATGATATGATGCTAAGTATGAAGTTAATATGCTAAGTTCCCATGCCATTATGTTAGGAATGGTAGTTAGGTGCATGTATGTGTAAGTTTAAAGTTATTCCGCTGCATTATGATGTTCACATGCCCTACCTATGTTAACGTAACGCCGCTTTATGGATAAAAGTGGGCGTTACAGGTTGGTATCAGAGCCAATTGCCATCTCACTACACACACATCAAGGCTTCTTCCTGCCGCTTCCAAGTAAGTACCTCTCTACATATCTTATGATAGTAAGCACTTTTAGGATACTTTATGATTCTAGAATATGCAAGTATGAACGATGTGTTATGATGAAAAGTACTTTAGGATATGTAACTATGAATGATATTTTTATTTCCTTTTATGAATCAAATGCTTAGAGTGATATAGGGGTAGAGGGAAAAAAACTGATATTGGTCATACTTGTCTTTGGTGAAGAAAAGCATGGCTAGAAGACAGAGTAACCGACTTAAGGAGACAACTCCATCGCCTGTCCTGATGCAATTAGTAACCCAGCTCCAGCGTCAAGTTACTGAGCAGCAGCAAACCATTAATACCTTGATGAACCAGCAAGAAAATTCCACTACTCCACCAGTGAACCAAACCGCTATACCCGTTGCGCCCACAGTTACGCAAAACCCTCCGACAGGCCCGACCACTTAGCACGTCAAGAGGCTTATCTGATCCAGTGGTTAAGGCTGAAACCGGAAAATTTCTCGGGTGCTAGAGAACCGTGGGACGCCCAAGCGTGGTTCAAGACAGTGGAAAGTACAATGGAGCTGCTAGACTGGCCGGAGCATGAGAAGATCAAGTGTGTATCATTCTGCCTTTCTGGAGATGCTAGAATGTGGTGGGAGAGGGTCAAGGCCAAAAGACAGGTGAATCAGATGACGTGGTCGGACTTCGAGTCGGAGTTCTTCAAGGAATTCTTCAACATGCTGCGTGCGTCCACCCACGTGCTGCGTGCGGTGCCGGTTAGAATCGCAGAAAGAGAACTCTATTGCGATCTGATAGTACTCAACATGCAAGATTACGATGTTATAATGGGAATGGATTTTCTGGGTAAATATGGTGCTTCTATTGAGTGTCGTAAGCGAAAGGTGGTCTTTCGACCTGAGGCAGGTTCTATGTTTGAATTCGTTCGAGAGCCAAGGAAAAGAACCAGGAAATACTTATCAACTCTCCAAGCTCAAAAGATGATAGACAAAGGATGTACTGGATTTCTAGCATATGTGGTTGATGCCAGTCAAATGAAGAACCAGAAGCTGGAGGATGTCAGGGTTGTATGTGATTACCCAGAGGTATTCCCAGATGAATTACCATGATTAGCTCCTGATAGAGAAGTGGAATTCGAGATCGAATTGGTTCCTGGTACTAACCCGATCTCCAATGCACCTTACCGTATGGCGCCGGTTGAATTAAAGGAGCTTCAAGAACAACTACAGGAGTTACTGGATAAGGGATTTATTCACCCTAGTCATTCCCCGTGGGGAGCTCCGGTACTGTTTGTGAAGAAGAAGGACGGATCTATGCGAATGTGTATAGATTATCGAGCGCTGAACAACGTAACGATCAAGAACATGTATCCCCTTCCGAGGATAGATGACCTGTTTGACCAATTAAAGGGAGCCACTGTTTTCTCGAAAATTGATCTGAGGTCTGGTTATCATCAAGTTAGAGTAAAACAGGAGGGTATTCCGAAGACGGCTTTTCGAACAAGGTACGGGCACTTTGAGTTCGTTGTTATGCCCTTCGGCGTGACAAATGCTCCTGCTATGTTTATGGACCTTATGAATCGGGTATTCTTATCTTTCCTTGACAAATTTATGATCGTCTTCATCGATGATATCCTTATTTATTCGAGGACCCAAGGAGAGCACGCCGAGCACCTGAGGATGGTCTTACAGATTCTTCGAGAAAAGCAACTGTACGCAAAATTCTCCAAATGTGAGTTCTGGCTCGACCAAGTAGGCTTTTTGGGCCATATCAGTTCCAAAGATGGGGTTATGGTAGATCCAACAATGATTAAAGCTGTGAATAACTAGAACCGGCCAAAGAACACCAGCGAAATTAGAAGTTTCCTTGGGCTGGCAGGCTATTATCGAAAATTTATGGAGGGCTTCTCGAGGATTGCAGCCCCTTTAACGGCTCTCACCCGGAAGGATAAGAAGTATGAATGGACGGAGAACTGTGAAAGGAGTTTCCTAGAACTAAAAAGGAGACTTACAAGCGCTCCAATCCTTACCCTTCCAGAATGTAATCAGAGCTTCGACATATATAGCGATGCCTCCAAACTGGGACTTGGAGCTGTACTTATGCAGAATGGAAAGGTTATTGCCTACGCCTCTAGACAACTCAAGGAACATAAACAGAATTACCCCACTCATGATCTGGAACTGGCCGCGGTGGTCTTCGCTCTTAAGATATCGAGGCATTATCTGTATAGAGTGCAGTGTAGGATTTACACAGACCACCAGAGTCTGCGATATTTCTTCACTCAGAAAGACCTGAATATGAGACAACGCCGATGGCTTGAGCTGGTGAAGGAGTATGACTGCGAGATCCTCTACCATCCAGGAAAGGCAAACAAAGTGGCCGATGCACTCAGCCGGAAGTCAAGTGCCACCTTGATGTCCATATCTATATTACCCCGACCACTCGAAAGAGAGATTATGAATTTTGGAGTCGAGGTCATCTCCGGACGGCTTTCCACCATGACAATATCCCCCACGCTGTTTGAGGACATATTGGAAAAACAAAATGGTGATCTGAGTCTTCAGAAAATAAAACAGGAGATCCTAGAAGGAAAGGGTGATGGTTTTCATATCGCCTACCGGGGAGTATTCTACCTTAGGGACCGTCTATGTATTCCTAATGATTCGGAGCTTCGAAGACAAATACTAGCAGAAGCTCACGGAACCCCTTATTCGATGCATCCAGGATCTACAAAATGTATCAAGATCTGAAGGAGAAGTTTTGGTGGTCCAGTATGAAGAGGGATGTGGCGCAGCATGTTAATGCTTGCATGACTTGCAAGCAAGTAAAAGCAAAATACCAGCGACACGAAGGAGTTTTACAGCCACTCGCGATTCCGGAGTGGAAGTGGGAAGACATCTCTATGGACTTTATTTCAGGACTTCCCAGGACTACGAATGGATATGATGCGATTTGGGTAATCGTGGACAGGATGACGAAGTCTGCTCACTTCCTGGCAATCAAGATGACTGATTCAATGGAGCAACTGGCTCAGTTATATGTTAAGGAGATAATCAGACTTTATGGAGTTCCCAAGACCATCATCTCAGATAGGGATGGTCGCTTTACTTCGCATTTTTGGGAATGTGTTCAGAAGTCTCTTGGTACAAAATTACGATTCAGTACAGCTTTTCACCCTCATACTGATGTGCAAATCGAACGAGTGAATCAAGTACTAGAGGACATGTTGCGGGCTTGTGCCTTGGATTTCAAAGGGAGCTGGTGTCGATATCTATGTTTAGCGGAATTCGCTTACAATAATAGCTACCAAGCTACTATCGGAATGGCACCTTATTAAGCCTTATATGGGAGGAGATGTAGGTCTCCGATCTGTTGGTACGAAGGTGGTGAAAGGAAGGAAATGGGACTCACAACGGATGTCATCGACAGCACCACCCAAGCTATACAGAACATTCGACAACGAACAGAAGCTGCTCAGAGCCGGTAGAAGAGTTATGCAGATGTCCGGCGTAGACCACTGGAATTTAATGTTGGAGATTTGGTGTTCCTCAAAGTGGCTCCTATGAAAGGGGTGACGAGATTTGGGAGGAAAGGAAAACTAAGTCCGCGTTATGTGGGGCCGTACCTGATTCTGAAAAGAGTCGGTAAGGTAGCATATGAGCTAGAGCTGCCTCTAGAGATGTCGGCTATCCATAACGTGTTTCACGTGTCAATGCTTAAAAAGTGTATCCCAAATATGGATCAAGTGATCGAGCCACGGACAGTACAAGTTCAAGAGGACCTAAGTTATGAAAGCAGACCGATCCAGATCTTGGATCGGGAAGTCATGAAGCTAAGGAGTAAGGAGGTACCCTTAGTCAAGGTCTTATGGCAAAGTCAACTATTCAAGGAAGCTACCTGGGAACGCGAGGACGAGATGAGGCGCAAGTACCCGGAGCTATTTTAAGTTTGAGGACGAACTTTGAAGAGGTATGGGGGATTGTAACGACCCGGAAAATTTTCTTAATATTTTCTTTAAAATAATGAGCATGTCTAGATAATTTTCCAAGGGACTTAGAAATATTAGTACGAACCTTAGCCTAGAAATCCATGATTTTCTCATTTAAATTGAGAAACTAAGTACTAATTGGCCTTATATGGGTTTTCTAGTACCATGATTATTGGTGAATTTTAGGTAGAATTTAATATAAAAATAAATAGATTTTAACTAGGAATATTAGCATGATTATGGGTGAGTTTTAGGGAAATTTTCGAAATAAAATAAAAAAATGGGTGCATGGACCAAGGATTGAACCTTGGACCTCATGTACCACCATGCATGCACTAACCAATTCACCTAGCAAGGGAGTGCTATGAGGGAACGAAGTAGATTTTTGTTAAGGCTAAAGGAAGTGAAGAGTCACCATGAGAGGAGGCACCATGTCTCTTCACTTGCCCCTCTTCATTGTGTATAAATGGGAGATAACTTAACACCTAAGAGTTATTCCTCTTCTCTTCATCCACCAAGCCCTTTCTCTTCTCCTTCTTCCTCCTTCTAGCCGAACCCCATAGGAGGGGTTTTCCTTGGAAAAAGTTCACAAGAAGTCCTCTCCTTCAAGATCCAAGGTTCTTGTTCAAGGTTACAAAGGCTAGAGGTGGTCAAAAAGCAACAAGGTCTTCATCCTTCTCCCAAATCTAAGGTCTAAAACCAAGATAATCTAAGATAAGACTCCCTCACCTGTGGTATAATAGCTTTCCATGAAGTTATCATAATATAAAGTTTATTTGGGATCTTATGTTGAAAAAAAAATGTCATGAACCCTAACCCTAGGGTTTCGGCCACCATGGGTTTTGGGTCCAACGTGATATTAAAAATTCCACTTATGCTTTCTAATGTTCTGTTATGATGTATAAAGAATAAAATAGGATTTGGAGAATTTTTGGTGTACCCTAATACCCTTTAGGGTTTCGGCCACCACTATGTTTTCATGGTTGGTGTTTAGATCTAACTCTTCAAGCAAGCTTCTTATGTTTCCTCATGTTACAAGGGGATTAATGGTGATTGATATGAATTTTTACAAGCCTTGTGACCCTTGTAGGGTTTCGGCCAAGATGAGAAGTTGGGCTAAAAGTTAGGGTTTACTTCAAGTATGGGTTCCAAAGGCCCCTATGGTATGGTATGGTTGGTGTTTAATGGTTAATTGGGAACTTTATGAAATGTTTTTCCATGTACCCATGGCCTTGTAAGGTTTCGGCCAACCCTAGAAAGTAGGGCTAAAAGTTAGGGTGAACCCTAATCATGAGCCCTAATGGCTTCCTATGGTCTTATGGGTAATGTATAGTTGTTTCTTTCCCTTATGCTACCTTACATGTCATTTGAATGATGGAACCCTCCCTTACATGTTTCGGCCAAGCCATGTAAATGGGGTTTAGGTGGAGTTAGGGTTCGAAGAATGATGGTTTATGGCTCATTATGATATATATATAAAGGTTCAAGCATGTAGTAGAAATTATGTTACCTATAACCCTAACCTTAAGTACTATGTTTCATGTTGTATGTTCATGTTAGATGCCATGCGTAATTGGGATTATTCATGAATGTCTTATGTTCTATGTCATGCACTTAGATAGTATGTAGCATGTTTAGAGAAGTCCTACCTATGCATGCTTGTGATGGATACCATGCTTCTGTATGAAATGCAATGCTCACCTTATATATCATGATCATGCAAGCTCTATGGATTAGGATAATGGTCTATGTAAACATGTCATGTTTAATGAATATAATGCAATGCTTAACTTACATGCCGTGATCAAGCAAGCACTATGAACAAGAAAGATGTTTTATGTAAGCATGCCATGTTTATGAATGAAGTTAATGTAAGCACTATGAACAAGAATGATATTTTATGTAAGCATGTCATGTTTTATGAATAAAGATGCATGCCATGATTTATGAATGAAGATAATGCTCATGCCTTTAAGGCATCATGATGCTATGCATTAAGTATGAACAATGAAAGGTCAAGTATGCTTTATGTCATGCTTTAAGTAACAAAGCTATGTTATGTCTAAGTATGCTATGGATGTCTTATGAATGATGAAGCATGTAAAATTATTTTACTTTATGAATGAGCTTGTACCGGACCGAAGTATGGGTCCAAGGGATGGGCACCTTAAGAACGCCCCGGTTCTGGCCTACCGACTATGCTGTCCACAGTTCTGGGACTATCGAAGCTGTCCAACAGGGATGGGCACCTTAGGAACGCCCCGGTTTTGGACTACCGACTATGCTGTCCACGGTTCTGGGTCTACCGTAGCTGTCCTTACCCTAGTAGGTTGAGACTAGCTACCTCGTATTTACTTAGGGATGCGCGCACATGATGTATGTATGTGGTACAAGCCGGGGACCCCAATGATGTGATGATTATGTTTAAGTATTTAAAAGTATGATTTTAAAAGTTAAGCATCAATCGACGAGCTCGCCTATGCCCCGAGCTGGTCCACACCGAGAAAGAAAGGGTCTGACTTATGCTGAAGATGTTGCGGCCCGAAATAGCTCTGAACGTGGCCGGCGGAGTTAACCGACCGCAGACCGCCGAGGAGCTGTTTAGTAGCGCCCTACTCACTGAGCACTATCTAAACAATATCAATCAACAAAGGAAGGCGCTAAATGAAATTATGGATCAAGTTCACTCCAGGATTCTCGATTCTTCCTTTCATTATCTTTGATGTTTTACTTTCATCACCGCTCAGGAGGGCAAAAACCCCAGGGCGCCAATAACAACTGGAAGGGAGACCAGAGTGGTAAACGGAAGCCATGGAACAACCCTCAAGGAGGCCCAGCAAATAAACAGGCCAAGCCTATCCTGTGCGCGACATGCGGAAAAAGGCACCCCGGGGAATGTCGAAGAGGTACGAATTGGTGCTTCACCTGTGGAGTGGAAGGGCATATGGCGGCTTACTGTCCTACCAAGAGCCAGGCACCTTCCCAACAACTCATCCAGTACCAAGGTGCCCCAGCGAAACTACACTATATGCAAGCTGAGCTGGAAGGTACCCCGATGCTGGAGGCCCAACCGACTATGACGAATGCCAGGGTTTTCTTGGTTACCAAGGAGGACGCTGCGGAAGCTTCTACGGTTGTCACAGGTCAGATACTTATTTTCAGTTAGTACGCTACTGCATTATTTGATACTGGGGCAACGCACTCGTTCATTTCTGTGCTATATACCAAGAAGATAGATATGCTTCCACAAGTGTTAGATTGCAAGTTCTTAACAACCCTGCCTTGGGGAGAAATAATGACATCCACCCACGTGCTGCGTGCGGTGCCGGTCAGAATCGCAGAAAGAGAACTCTACTGCGATCTGTTAGTACTCGACATGCAAAATTACGATGTTATAATGGGAATGGATTTTCTGGGTAAATACGGTGCTTCTATTGAGTGCCGTAAGCGAAAGGTGGTCTTTCGACCTGAGGCAGGTTCTATGTTTGAATTCGTTGGAGAGCCAAGGAAAAGAACCAGAAAATGCTTATCAACTCTCCAAGCTCAGAAGATGTTAGACAAAGGATGTACTGGATTTCTAGCATATGTGGTTGATGCCAGTCAAATGAAGAACCAGAAGCTGGAGGATGTCAGGGTTGTATGTGATTACCCAGAGGTATTCCCAGATGAATTACCAGGATTAGCTCCTGATAGAGAAGTGGAATTCGAGATCGAATTGGTTCCTGGTACTAACCCGATCTCCAAGGCACCTTACCGTATGGTGCCGGTTGAATTAAAGGAGCTTCAAGAACAGCTACAGGAGTTACTGGATAAGGGTTTATTTGCCCTAGTCATTCCCCGTGGGGAGCTCCGGTACTGTTTGTGAAGAAGAAGGACGGATCTATACGAATGTGTATAGATTATCGAGCGCTGAACAACGTAACGATCAAGAACAGGTATCCCCTTCCGAGGATAGATGACATGTTTGACCAATTAAAGGGAGCCACTGTTTTCTCAAAAATTGATCTGAGGTCTGGTTATCATCAAGTTAGAGTAAAACAGGAGGATATTCCGAAGATGGCTTTCCGAACAAGGTACGGGCACTTTGAGTTCGTTGTTATGCCAATCGGCGTGACAAATGCTCCTTCTATGTTTATGGACCTTATGAATCGGGTATTCTTGTCATTCCTCACTAGTAGAATTTCCTTAATTTACTTCGTATATTCACCGAAGTCATAGATAGATAATTACCGAAGTAGACGCACGTGAAGTAAAAAGGGATTATTTTACTTCGTCATATCACCGAAGTCATATCCATGAAAATAGCGAAGTCTTTTACCGGTTCAATGAGGCAAACCGGTTCAGATTTAGACCGATTCTGAAGTAAAAACTTGTCTTTTACTTTGTTGGTTTTGTAAAGTGCTGAAGTAATCGATGATATATAACTTTACAGTTTAAATTGATTGTTGAAGTAAAAAAATATCTGTTGCTTTAGTAGTTTTGTAATGCGACGAAGTAATAGATGATATGTACTTCACAGTTATTATTTATTGACATAGTAATCGATTTAAAAGACTTCATTGTTTTGTATTATATAGAAGTAATAGATTTGAAACAACTTCACAATTATTAAATTGTGATGAAGTAAATATTTTTTTAACTTCATCACAATTTAAATGGATGAAGTGTTTTATTTTTGATTACTTCACCAGCAAATTTTATTATTGAGGTAAATAATCATATTTTATTATAATATAATTTTAATTTAATGAAGTAATTGTCAATTACCAACACACTAATTTAATAAAAGAGTGAAGTAAAAATATTTTTTACTTCATTAAAATTAAATAATATTTTATTATACAATAATATTCCAATATATATATATATATACACAACTTAAATACATTAATTGGATTAAACAATTATCCATTCAAAATGATGAATATATATCAACGAATTCATCAATACACAAGTATATATCCACAAATCCACAAGTATATATAACCAAAATATATATCCATAAGTATATCTAAAATCCATAATGAAAGAACAAAATATGTATCCTAAGTACACCATCAATTTAGACACCTATATATGAGTAGACGAATTCACTCCATTCACTTCTGACATCATCATATTCGAATTGTTGGTAATACACGGCCAAGTGTGAGCAAACTTTTATTTATCTCCCCTGCTTCCCTTGCTCTACCCTGTAGTGGTGGATGTTCATGAACTCAAAATCAATAAGAATGAAGTTAGGTAGGTATGATGGAAATGGGTGGCAGAACTGTAATTGATAGCCAATTTTACTAGGGAATACAGAAAAGTATCAATTAACAAAAACCTATTCCTAATTTCCTACTTGTAAAAATGAAATATTTACTCACATATCTAGCTCCTGATCGTGATATATTTTCTGAACCAGCAAGATCAACAAGATTAAGTTTTCCAGATTTAATTATTTCTTCTCCTTCAGGAGTAATCTCCTTGATGTGAATTGTAATGGAAAAGATAGAGTGGGATCTGCTGCTTTGTTTGTTTAGTAAGGTCTCTGCAGTCCGCCTTTTCGCAGACCCTTTGTCCAAGATTTTGTAGATTTCACCAGCAGTATAGACAACCTCCTCCTCCAATCCTCTCACCAAAACACCACTCTTCCCATCATCCATCAAAGCGATAGGCTTCTTGTTCTTGTCATCAGAGAATTTTGATTCATCAGGGGCCAAAAGATCAGTTATTTCCTCATTGTACAGTTCAAGGAATGTGACTTTCATGCTGTACTCGGCACATTGTGCCTCCAATATCTCAAATATTTGTTTCACCACCCTCGGGATAACTCCAGCGTCGCTTGGAAACTCTCCATTCTACAATGAAGTTAAATAACTTATAGACAAAATAGAAGTGCAGTGGCAGCAATAGTTTCAGTTTACATTTTCAGGGAAAACCTACCTTTGCTTTCCTTCCTCCACCTTCCATTCTATAGGTTTTTCCAGTGCCTGTCTGTCCATATACAAATATGGTGCAATTGTAGCCTTCAAGAACTTCATTCACTATAGGAGCGACAGCTTGGTCAAACAAATCCTTTTGCTTTGAGGTTGGACCAAAAACCTACAGTTCAAAATATACATATACATATAGTAAAAGGTACATTGACAATATATTGAAGCCCGAGTTCCAGATACCTTGTCGAAGGTAAAGGTTCTGTCAATCAGCTTATTAGCAATATTCTGAGCAGCTGAAACTTCTCGACGGTGCTCATTGCAAGATATGACCACCTGGGTGTTCGCCTTTTTCTTATCATCATTTAATGGCCTGAAATTGTGCAATCAAAATATACATAAATTTAGTAAAGCAAAACCATAAATATATGAGATACAAGTCTCATCTTCGACGCCAAAGTATTTTCACCTGCATCTCAGGACGACTTGGACATTGACCTCCTTCTCCTTATCAAACTTGCCACTCAAGTTAACACTCCCGTCAAACGATCGGAATTCTCTTGCGTGCTTTTCAGTAGACCTGGGAGTCTGTGAGGGCGACACCGGGACAAATCCCCCTTTCCTTTGCAAGCTATCCATAACCTACTACATGGGACATGAAAATCCTAATCTTTAACATCTCGTCAAAGTTTCAAAAGAAATACTAAGAGTTCTTTAACTCCAGATGCTTCATTATTTGTGTTTCTGGATCGAGAAATTAAAGACTAATCTGGGAAAACAACAATTCAAAAGCTCAAGATCCATAATCATCAGCTGAAATTGCACGGGAAAAAAAGATCAAATAGTGCAGAAAATTAACATCTTGATATAAGAAAAGACGAAAAATACAGCAAATTCCAACCAAAACCCCATCATGAATAAACTCGGGACCGCGGCCGACACCCTAGAAAAAGGACAATGTCGAGGAGGCGGAGAAACCTTTAGGGGAAAACAACCCACCACGAATAGATCAAGGCGTGAACTATCGACGCGATCCACAAATCTGCAAGGTGATCACATGAAACAAAATAGGAAGAGAAAATAAGAACAAAGAGGAATCTTATCACGGACACAAATTTGTTGTTGGGATGCTTTTCTTTAAAAGTTTTTTTGAACTCTTTCGTGCCTATCCAAGCATGAATCAACAAGGTGATCACAGGAAATAAAATATAGACCTTAATAAACTCACATAAACACAAAGAAGTCACCTGGGGATCTCTTAGGCTTGTTGGGGTCATTCTCAGCCTTGGTGTTCCTCAGTTTCTTACTCGCTCACTCCAATCACTTCCTAACAGCAAGCCATCAGAAGTTTAAAAACAGAAACACCATATCATCAAAACCAAGAAAATACAGGTTATATCACAAACCATAGAATCCTATGGTTTACTAATGGACTAAACAAGTAAATAAAAATCGATTAGAGATCCGCACTTGTTGTCTACCTTCTTTGGGGCATCCGCCTTCAATTCCCCCCATTTCACGGCGAGACCTGGCACAAAACTGATCAGATGATCCAGGAAACCCTCATGAAATGAAGATGAAGAAACAAATCAATCGTCGAAAAGATGATCGAGGAGGCGGAAGGTTGGGACGAGACGCCGAAGAGGGTGAAGTTGGATTCGGCGTGGCTAGGGATGAATCGATCATTGTAGGCAATGTGGAGGCGCGCGGAGGTGCCTTGAGGGGATGATCGAGGAGGAACGCACTCTGTTTCCTTCGAGGTGTGGATCAAGGTGGGAATGGAATCCCTAGGGAACAATAATCTTTCGAATGAAGGAAGAGAAGAGAGAAGAGAAAGAAGGGGGAGAGAAACGAATCCTGCGGAAAGCCTAGGTAAAGGACGAATAAAAACTATGAAAAGAAGGTAAAAAAATAAAGTGAGGGGCCGGAGTGGATTGATTGGACATGCAGCAGAGACGGCGAAGCCCTTTGCGCACGCCGGTTCCTTGGGCGTCTTTGTCCTCGTTGCTGCCATGAGGTGAAAGGCAGGTCACCTCGCGAGCCACAGGGAAGAAGAAGCGGCAGTGGCCAATGACTGTTGCTCGCTAAGCTAGTGCTCGTCTTCGCCTCTAATTCCAAAGCAAGGAACCAAAGAGGACAAAGACGAGGAAAGATCCCCCAAATCTTCTAATTCCTCCTTTTGAATGTCAGTCCTATTAGGCTAATATCAGGTACCTGTCTTTTGGCCTTTCTGCTGTGTTCTCCCCGTCTTCCTCTCCATTTCAAGCCCTGTAGAAATTACTTATCCGCCTCTTAGAAATTACTTTTGGTCTCCGCTGGTGTCTTCCGTAGCAGTCTCACAAAATTTTGAAGAACTTTAATGTGAAGACGATTTCTTTTGTTTGTGTCGGTGAAGTTGCGATCGAGACAACCACTTCTTGGTTCTTGGCTGGCGAACATGATGGAGGACGATGATGATGAAGGAGAGTTACAGTCGGTGACGCGGTAGCAGGGTTGTGGAGACGCCTCAATCGCCTTACTTGGTTCTTGGCTGACGAGCATGATGGAGATGAGGCAGCGGAAGAGATTGGCATTCCGCCCGATTTTGGGTGGATGAAAAACAACTCAAAAAAAATGATCCGTCGATGGATTTTCGAATCATTCTGTCTATTATTTTTAACTAGTAAACAGTGGAAAAGAAGTATAATGCATCTTTCCTCGCTAAGTAAACTAGAGAAATTTTTCCAGCAGACAATTTTCCTTTCTTTTCTACATCCATCCTCCCATGTAAACAGTTAGGGTTTTAGAAAAGGAATGGTGGAAAATTATAAGCCATCTCAACTTATTATGAGAGGGAAATAATATTTGAACCGATTCAAATTTATTACTTCAGTACCTGTACATATCAGTTTTATTTTGTGACTTATTACTTCATTAAATAATTATAACATAGTAAAATATCAAATAAAAGTAGAAATGAGACCCGCGTTTTCTAACCTACGAAGTATAAAATGATACTTACTTCATTAAATTTATTACTGAAGTTGATTATCATATATTACTTAGTAAGTAATAATTGCCGAAGTAAACAGTGGCGAAGTCTATGAATAAAATTCACATAGTGCCTTGACAAATTTGTGATCGTCTTCATCGACGATATCCTTATTTATTCGAGGACCCAAGAAGAGCACGTCGAGCACCTGAGGTTGGTCTTACAGATTCTTCGGGAAAAGCAACTGTACGCAAAATTCTCCAAATATGAGTTCTGGCTCGACCAAGTAGACTTTTTGGGCCATATCATTTCCAAAGATGGGGTTATGGTAGATCCAACAAAGATTGAAGCTGTGAATAACTGGAACCAGCCAAAGAACGCCAGCGAAATCAGAAGTTTCCTTGGGCTGGCAGGCTATTATCGAAAATTTATGGAGGACTTCTCGAGGATTGCAACCTCTTTAATGGCTCTCACCCGGAAGGATAAGAAGTATGAATGGACGGAGAACTGTGAAAGGAGTTTCCTAGAACTAAAAAAGGAGACTTACAAGCGCTCCAATCCTTACCCTTCCAGAATGTAATCAGAGCTTTGACATATATAGTGATGCCTCCAAACTGGGACTTGGAGTTGTACTTATGCAGAATGGAAAGGTTATTGCCTACGCCTCTAGACAACTCAAGGAACATGAACAGAATTACCCCACTCATGATCTGGAACTGGCCGCGGTGGTCTTCTCTCTTATGATATGGAGGCATTATCTGTATGGAGTGCAGTGTAGGATTTACACAGACCACCAGAGTCTGCGATATTTCTTCACTCAGAAAGACCTGAATATGAGACAACGCCGATGGCTTGAGCTGGTGAAGGAGTATGACTGTGAGATCCTCTACCATCCAGGGAAGGCAAACAAAGTGGCCGATGCACTCAGCCGGAAGTCAAGTGCCACCTTGATGTCCATATCTATATTACCCCGACCACTCGAAAAAGAGATTATGAATTTTGGAGTCGAGGTCATCTCCGGACGGCTTTCCACCATGACAATATCCCCCACGCTATTTGAGGACATATTGGAAAAACAAAATGGTGATCTGAGTCTTCAGAAAATAAAACAGGACATCCTAGAAGGAAAGGGTGATGGTTTTCATATCGCCAATGGGGGAGTACTCTACCTTAGGGATCGTCTATGTATTCCTAATGATCCGGAGCTTCGAAGAGAAATACTAGCAGAAGCTCACGGAACCCCTTATTCGATGCATCCAGGATCTACCAAAATGTATCAAGATATGAAGGAGACGTTTTGGTGGTCCGGTATGAAGAGGGATGTGGCGCAGCATGTTAATGCTTGCATGACTTGCCGCAAGTAAAGCAGAACACCAGCGACCCGGAGGAGTTTTACAGCCACTCGCGATTTCGGAGTGGAAGTGGGAAGACATCTCTATGGACTTTATTTCAGGACTTCCCAGGACTACGAATGGATATGATGCGATTTGGGTAATCGTGGACAGGCTAATGAAGTCTGCTCACTTCCTGGCAATCAAGATGACTGATTGAATGGAGCAACTGGCTCAGTTATATGTTATGGAGATAATCAGACTTCATGGAGTTCTCAAGACCATCATCTCAGATAGGGATGGTCGCTTTACTTCGCATTTTTGGGAATGTGTTCAGAAGTCTCTTGGCACTAAATTACGATTCAATACAGCTTTTCACCCTCAGACTGATGGGCAAACCGAACGAGTGAATCAAGTACTAGAGGACATGTTGCGGGCTTGTGCCTTGGATTTCAAAGGGAGCTGGTGTCGATATCTATGTTTAGCGGAATTCGCTTACAATAATAGCTACCAAGCTACTATCGGAATGGCACCTTATGAAGCCTTATATGGGAGGAGATGTAGGTCACCGATCTGTTGGTACGAAGGTGGTGAAAGGAAGGAAATGGGACTCACAACGGATGTCATCGACAGCACCACCCGAGATATACAGAACATTCGACAACGAACAGAAGCTGCTCAGAGCCGGCAGAAGAGTTATGTAGATGTCCGCGTAGACCACTGGAATTTAATGTTGGAGATTTGGTGTTCCTCAAAGTGGCTCCTATGAAAGGGGTGACGAGATTTCGGAGGAAAGGAAAACTAAGTCCGCATTATATGGGGCCGTACCTGATTCTGAAAAGAGTCGGTAAGGTGGCATATGAGCTAGAGCTGCCTCCAGAGATGACGGCTATCCATAACGTGTTCCACGTGTCAACGCTTAAAAAGTGTATCCCAAATATGGATCAAGTGATCGAGCCACAGACAGTACATGTTCAAGAGGACCTAAGTTATGAAAGCAGACCGATCCAGATCTTGGATCGGGATGTCAAGAAGCTAAGGAGTAAAGAGGTACCCTTAGTCAAGGTCTTATTGCAAAGTCAACGATTCAAGGAAGCTACCTGGGAACGCGAGGACGAGATGAGGCGCAAGTACCCGGAGCTATTTTAAGTTCGAGGACGAACTTTCAAGAGGTATGGGGGATTGTAACGACCCGGAAAATTTTCTTAATATTTTCTTTAAAATAATGAGCATGTCTAGATAATTTTCCGAGGGACCTAGAAATATTAGTACGAACCTTAGCCTAGAAATCTATGATTTTCTCATTTAAATTGAGAAACTAAGTACTAATAGGCCTTATATGGGCTTCCTTGTACCACGATAATTGGTGAATTTTAGGTAGAATTTAATATAAAAATAAATGGATTTTAACTAGGAATATTAGCATGATTATGGGTGAGTTTTAGGGGAATTTTTGAAATAAAATAAAAAAATGGGTGCATGCAGCAAGGATTGAACCTTGGACCTCTTGTACCACCATGCATGCACTAACCAATTCACCTAGCAAGGGAGTGCTATGAGAGAATGAAGTGGATTTTTGTTAAGGCTAAAGGAAGTGAAGAGTCACCATGAGAGGAGGCACCATGTCTCTTCACTTGCCCCTCTTCATTGTGTATAAATGAGAGATAACTTAACACCTAAGAGTTATTCCTCTTCTCTACATCCACCAAGCCCTTTCTCTTCTCCTTCTTCCTCCTTCTAGCTGAACCCCATAGGAGGGGTTTTCCTTTGAAAAAGTTCACAAAAAGTCCTCTCTTTCAAGATCCAAGGTTCTTGTTCAAGGTTACAAAGGCTAGAGGTGGTCAAAAAGCAACAAGGTCTTCATCCTTCTCCAAAATCTAAGGTCTAAAACCAAGATAATCTAAGGTAAGACTCCCTCACCTGTGGTATAATAGCTTTCCTTGAAGTTATCATAATATGAAGTTTATTTGGGATCTTATGTTGGAAAAAAGGTCATGAACCCTAACCCTAGGGTTTCAGCCACCATGGGTTTTGGGTCCAAGGTGATGTTAAAAATTCCACTTATGCTTTCTAATGTTCTCTTATGATGTATAAAGAATAAAATAGGATTTGGAGAATTTTTGGTGTACCCTAATACCCTTTAGGGTTTCGGCCACCACCATGTTTTCATGGTTGGGGTTTAGATCTAACTCTTCAAGCAAGCTTCTTATGTTTCCTCATGTTACAAGGGGATTAATGGTGATTGATATGAATTTTTACAAGCCTTGTGACCCTTGTAGGTTCGGCCAAGAAGAGAAGTTGGGCTAAAAGTTAGGAGTTACTTCAAGTATGGGTTCCAAAGGCCCCTATCGTATGGTATGGTTGGTGTTTAATGGTTAATTGGGAACTTTATGAAATGTTTTTCCATGTACCCATGGCCTTGTAGGGTTTCAGCCAACCCTAGAAAGTAGGGCTAAAAGTTAGGGTGAACCCTAATCATGAGCCCTAATGGCTTCCTATGGACTTATGGGTAATGTTTGGTTGTTTCTATTCCTTATGCTACCTTACATCTCATTTGAATGATGGAACCCTCGCTTACATGTTTCGTCCAAGCCATGTAAATGGGGTTTAGGTGGAGTTAGGGTTCGAAGAATGATGGTTTATGGCTCATTATGATGTATATATAAAGGTTCAAGCATGTGGTAGAAATTATGTTACCTATAACCCTAACCTTAAGTACTATGTTTCATGTTGTATGTTCATGTTAGATGTCATGCTTAATAGGGTTTATTCATGAATGTCTTATGTTCTATGCCATGCACTTAGATAGTATGTAGCATGTTTAGAGAAGTCCTACCTGTGCATGCTTGTGATGGATACCATGCTTCTGTATGAAATGCAATGCTTACCTTATATATCATGATCATGCAAGCTCAATGGATTAGGATAATGGTCTATGTAAACATGTCATGTTTAATGAATATAATACAATGCTTACCTTACATGCCTTGATCATGCAAGCACTATGAACAAGAATGATGTTTTATGTAAGCATGCCATGTTTATGAATGATGTTAATGCAAGCACTATGAACAAGAATGATGATTTATGTAAGCATGCCATGATTTATGAATAAAGATGCATGCCATGTTTTATGAATGAAGATAATGCTCATGCCTTTAAGGCATCATGATGCTATGCATTAAGTATGAACAATGAAAGGTCAAGTATGCTTTATGTCATGGTTCATGTAACAAAGCTATGTTATGTCTAAGTATGCTATGAATGTCTTATAAATGATGAAGCATGTAAAGTTATTTTACTTTATGAATGGGCTTGTACCGGACCGAAGTATGGGTCCAAGGGATGGGCACCTTAAGAACGCCCCGGTTCTGGACTACCGATTATGCTGTCCACGGTTCTGGGACTACCGAAGTTGTCCAACAGGGATGGGCACCTTAAGAACGCCCCGGTTCTGGACTACCGACTATGCTGTCCACAGTTCTGGGACTACCGTAGCTGTCCTTACCCTAGTAGGTCGAGACTAGCTACCTTGTATTTACTTAGGGATGCACGCACATGATGTATGTATGTGGTACAAGCCGGGGACCCCAATGATGTGATGATTATGTTTAAGTATTTAAAAGTATGATTTTAAAAGTTAAGCATTCGTATGTATATGCATTTGACTCATGCATTCATTCATGTTATACATTATGCCAGGATAGTAATGTTTTATGCTTATGTTTAATGTTAAGAATTATGCATGATAGTTAACGTCTTATGATTATGTTTATGTTAAGAAGATGCCCATATGCTATGTTAGAAATCATGCCATGTTAAGTATACTTATGTTTATGTTTATGCCATGTATCATGCTATGTTAAGTTTATGTATGTTTATGTTTATGCCATGTATCATGCTATGTTAAGTTTATGTATGTTTATGTTTATGCCACGTATCATGCTATGTTAAGTTTATGTATGTTTATGTTTATGCCATGTATCATGCCATGTTATGTTTATTTATGTTTATGTTCATGCCATGTCTTATGCCATGTTAAGTGTATTTTATGTTCATGCACTATGTGAGAACTATGGCAGGCTAAATGATTTTAGATGCATATGTCTTATGTAGAGCATCAAGTTATGTTAATGTTTCATGTGCTTATGATTAAGTGATGAATGGTTTTAGTGAGTAGGAAAGAGTCTTACTAAGCCTATGTGCTTATAGTCTTAATTTCCTTATACCGCAGATCACGCAAGGGGATAATAAGGAAGCAGCAGGAGGGCAAAAATGTGTGTGTGGTAGTGACTTGGCCAAGAAACAATATATTACGAGTCTTATGCTAAACTTTATATTTGCTACGTATGTGCTTAAATGATGACTTATGTGACTTTATGACATGATGTTTAGTACGACATGATATGATGCTAAGTATGAAGTTAGTATGCTAAGTTCCCATGCTATTATGTTAGGAATGATAGTTAGGTGCATGTATGTGTAAGTTTAAAGTTATTCCGCTGCATTATGATGTTCACATGCCCTACCTATGTTAACGTAACGCCGCTTTATGAAAAAAAAAAGCGGGCGTTACATAATCTCCTATGCCAGAGGTTTGATTGTTCTAATTGAGTTAACATGCATTTAGGTACTAGAGGTAGGTTTATAGTGTAAACATTATTTTTCCTAGTGCCCTTAAGCATGATTTATGAGTCTTGCAGGTTTCTAATCAGGCAGTTAGAATTGTTAAAAGTAACTATATATCCAGAATCACATAATTGACTTATACTAAGCAAGTTAAATTTAAAATTTTCAACCAAAAGAACTTTCTTAATAACAAAGTCAGATTTAAGTTCAATATTACCTGACCTAATCACTTTGAGTGTAGCATTGTTCCCAAATGCTACTGAGCCTAGGTTTTTGAGCTTGAGTTTGGTGAATTTCAATTTATCCCCAGTCATGTGTCTGCAGCAACCGCTATCCAACATCCATTGGTCCAAATCTTTATATTCCTACACATAAAGAGTTATGTTGATTTGGATCCAATTAGAATCAGGAATAGCTTAAATTGATTTTCACAGCCTAGTCTGTCTCACCCAAATCTAGGGTTATCAATCACGTTTGTCTTATGGGTTTTGTGAGACAGGTTTTGGTAGATAAAATTATTTTGAAAAATTATGATTTCTTTTTTAAAAAAATTGAATTAATTTTGAAAACAGTTGATTTTGAAAAAAGATGTTTGAATCTATAATTAACTAAAAATTTATGTTAGATTCGAATTTGACAAAGAATAATTTGAATTTGAATTTCAAAAATTGGCTTCCAAGTCTTGGCGAGGCACTAGGCCTTCTTTGGCCATAGCCTTATTGGATCATCAACCCTTTCCTTGACAAAACCTTTTAATGAAATTTCATTTTCAAAACTACTTTTTGACAAAATCTGGTCTAACTAGTTTGGGTCTTGGATCGGTAGCTTCGGCTAGTTTCACCAGTCTAAAGAGACCAAGTAGAGTATACTTGACCTTATTAGAATTGGCTTCCCTAACGTACTATCATCTCACCGCCACCCAATACTATGTTGTTCAAATTTCAATTAATTGATTGAGTCCTTACTCTAACCATTCCTAAGTCTAAGCATGGTAAATTGCAGGAATTAAATAAACAATCAATTATGCAATTTGCAAACAAAAATTGAATTTTATCTAACAATAAATATTGTTTTTAATTTGGCTCCCCCTGGACTAAAGCCACGATAATGGTTTGGCAAGATGTGAATCTTGTCCTTGGGAATCCAATACTGATTTGATCCAGTTTGTTTGTTCAGGCACAGTTTGGGCACCCATGCCTGAACTTTAGATCTGGACTGGTTCAGTACAGCATAGTAGGATCTTTATCTAGACTTGGTTCGGTAGCCTAACCCGGATCGTTTTAGAACTGACTTCTGTTTTGCAAGAATCATGTCAAGACCCTTGGAACCAGAAGTGAATCGTTGTAAGGCAGCTCTAAGATCCTTAACTTGAGTTTTCAAGAAAGAGTTCTCTGTTTCAAGTTTTTCAACTTGAACAGAGGTTCCTTCTTGAACCTTCTCAGTTAAGGGTTCAGAGTCTATCCCCTCTTTCAGGAGTTTTACTTCCTGTCTGAGTGACTCGACTCGGATTTTGGCTTTCGCCAAGTCTCGAGAAAGATAAGAAATTAATTCACATAATTGTAATCTAGAAAACCCACTTACAGTGATTTCACCATTTTATGAAAATGTGAGTTTTCTGTCGTCCTGCTCTGATTCTGACTCGGTCTCGAGTTCTTCGGAGGCAATCAGGGCTAGCAAGTTTGACTAGGGTGTCTCTTCTTCTTCTTCTGAGGAAGATTCGTCCCATGTTACTTGGAGTGCTTTCTTCCTTCTTGTCTTCTTGGTCTCCTTTAGATTCGGACACTCCGTCTTGTAGTGACCCTTCTTCTTGCACTCGTAACAGGTCACGTTTGGTTTGTTCTTGTCATTTCTGGGTTCAGCTGGTTCTTCCTTTCTTCGGCTGGCTTTCCTTCTGTTGGTCTGGTTTTTTAGCTCCTTGTAATAGTCTCGGGCTAGCCGAACCAACTTAGGCCGATTTCCCTCGCTGTCTTTTGAGTCTGACTCTGAATCAGACTCGGGTGCAGGTTGAGGCTTCTTCTTGATTGTCTTTCCAGCTTTACCTGCAACAAAGGCAATGTCTTTCTCGGCCAGATTGCAGTTAGTCTGCTCATGTAATTCAAGTTCAAAAAAAAGTTCATCTAACTTGATTTTGGAAAGATCCCTAGAAACTTTGTAAGCATCTACCATAGATGCCCACAAGGTGTTTCTTGGGAAAGCATTAAGGGCATACCTTATTAGGTCACGGTTTTCTACCTTGTGACCAATGGTGTGTAGACCGTTCATCATCTCCTGAATTCTGGCATGGAGCTGAGCTGCTGATTCGCCGTCGTTCATCTTGATGGTGTACAACTTGTTCAACAGAAGGTCCCTCTTGCTAATTCGGGTGTCGGAGGTTCCTTCATGTAGTTCGATCAGCTTACCCCAGAATTCTTTGGCGCTGTTGAATGGACCCACCCGGTTCAGCTCCTCTTTGGTTAGGCCGCATTGGAGTGTTTGGGTCGCTTTGGCATAGGCTTCTATTTTCTTTTTGAGTGCAGTGTCCCATTCAGTGTAAGACTATTGTACTCCGTCAGCATTCCTTGGTATTTCCAGTCCGGACTGGATGATTATCCACATGTCCACCTGAGTTTTCAGGTGGACCTCCATTCTTCTCTTCCAATAGGAGAAGTTCTCCCCACTGAACAGCGGTGGTCTTGCGGTACTGAAACCTTCTTGCATGGCCATTAAGGAATTTATCTGAAAAAAGAGAGAAAAGAAAGGAAAATTCTATCCCAAGACATGGTCTTGGATTAGTAGTGCGGGATAAAGAAAAATAATTATCGAGGGGTGTTGCACCGGTCTCGATTAACGATAAAAATTCGAAAAAAGAAGAAAAGAAATAGCTCGAAGAAAAATCCGAAAAATTTTCAAACTGGTGGTTGTACCAAATTTGAGTTTCCCCGCTCTGATACCACTTGTTGGATCGAGAGAATACGATAGAGAGGGGGTGAATATCGTAAATCATTTCGGATTGAAAAAGAGAATATGCAGCGGAAAAATTAAAACTAAACAATACACAAACACCAAGATTTTACTTGGTTCGGAGTCGCGGTCGGCTCCTACTCCAAGGCACACGGTCGTTGACCGTTTACTGAGGGCAATTCTATATGTGCGCAAAACGGTTTACAAACAGATATTACAATTGCAGTACAATAAACTTAAAAAGACAGCTCTTCGTTACCGACGTCCAGTGTGGAATGTATCTCGGAGCAGAGGGACGTCGTCGGCGCTTGTATCTCGAGTTGGGAGGTTTCCAGAGCAAAGCGTTTGAGTGGAAGAGCGTATTGGCGTTGGAAGCAGTGATTGTTGAAGACTTGGGGTCGAGGGGCTTTTTATAGCCTCCTAGGGCGACCTGAACGTTGGGGGCGCCCCCCCCCACGTGTCACCCGATCCGAGCAACTCTCGGTCAACCCTTATCCCACTCGAATAGGGCTGAGAGTTGACTGTGGGGGCGCCCGGTACGCTGGGGGCGCCGTGGTTGACTCTTTCAGCGGGCTTCTCAGCTGGATGATTGATGGACCCGATTTAGCTAAGTTAAAGTTGTCACGAATTGTGGGACCATCAGAATTTAAAATTTATAAATGTGTTGGAAACCCTTTTGCAATAAAAAATATGAAAACGTAGTAAAGGGGCCACAGGTCGTATTTTTATCGGGACTAGTTGAGAGTTTGTTTGATTTGCGCTCGTGTTTATGTGTCGTTTGTGAATTTGGGTTTCGAATAAAATCTGGTTTTTGTTTTCAATTCAGAAATGAAATGGCAATCAAAATGGGGGAAACCAAACTAATGAACCAAACCATGTGATAGCAAGTAATAACTCAACCAATGGAAACCGAATCAACTAAAGCACTTAATCAATTTGGGAGACTGATTCTGATTTCAAAGGCAAAACAAATGCTAAGCAATGAAGCAACAACATCAAACGCGAGACAGACCACATGTAAATAATCTAAAACCAAATGGATACAAAAACCGTGCCAAGATTTCATTGATACAAGTAGAACATCTAGGGCTTCTTCCCTAGGGTCAAGGAGGGAGGAGATTTGCGCGAAGAAAGGGAAGAGGAGTGCTACGTTGGGATTTAAACCATACTTAGTGAGTTTTCTTCAAGATAAGGGTAAGTAGATCACTCACCTGCAATAGGAGTAGCTTTCGTATATAAGTTCTTGTTGTAGAATCATGTTTTGTGATGCATGCTTTAAGAATATGGTTATCGTGTATTTTAAGTTCTCAAAGATGCATGTTTTCTCATGATAGAAACTGAATTGGGTTAGATTTAGTGTATAAAATCTAAGCATGATAAGATTTAATTTTTAAAAAGTCCCAAAAATGAGTTTTGGGTTAAGGGCACGCAAGGTGCTCGATGAAAGTCCCATGTAAGAAAGGTAAAGGTGTTAAGTGCAAAAAAAATTTATTCAAAAGTAAGATAGTTTGATACGTAGGAGTATTATAGTAAGAAAGTATTTTATTTTCGTAAAGTGACAAGTACCGGGCAAATGGAAGGCCCACAGAAAGTTAGAAAGAAGCTCTAATAGGGTATGGTGGTTAGCTACCCCAAAACCTATTAGAGAAGCGCGCAATTGGTACATTGATACCATGGTACCATGTCAAGGCCTGAGGAAAGTTGATTATTATTTTCAAGTATATAAGTATTTGCAAGTGTTTGTCAATTTTAAGTATGTGCCTATTTCATATGTTAACATTGATACATTGCAAGCATGTTAAAGAGTAAGGGTAAGGAAGTTGTGTTTTAATGTATGAGCATGTTAAGTTGCAGGTGTTTTAAAGCAAGTAATGTTTTCAAGCATGAATTGACGTATGATAAGTATATGAAAGTTTTCCCATGTGCAAATATTTCCAAGTGCATGTATTTTGAAGCAAGCATTCTTTGAAATGAGCATGTTTATTATCGATAACATGGATTTGTGAGTTAGGATTTACTTACTAAGCAATGTGCTTATGTAACGACCCGGAAAATTCTCTTAATATTTTCTTAAAATATTAAGCATGTTTAGATAATTTTCCGAGGGGCCCAGAAATAATTATGTAAAATTGGGCTTAGAAATCCATGTTTTCTCATTTAAATTGAGAAAACTAAGTACTAATGAGCTTTAAATGGACTCCAAAAAAAATGGGTATTAATTAAGTAAAATTAATATAAATTAGGTAATATTAGCATAATTATGGGTGATTTTAGGGGGATTTTCGGAATTTAAGAAAATAAAATAATAAAATAAATGGAATGAAAATAAAAATAAAAATAAATGTGCATGAGCCAAGGATTGAACCTAGAAAGGAATGCTTATGAGTAATTGAAGTGGAGGTTGGTTAAGAGGTAAAAGGAGGTGAAGGGTCATGGAGAGGCTCTTTAATTGCTCTTTAATTACCTCCTTGATGGGTTATAATGAGAGGAGTTTTGGGACTTACTTATTCTCTCAATCAATAGCATTACCTCTCCTCTTCATTCCCATTCTTACCGAGTACCAAAGGGAGGAGTCCTTGGGGAAAACTTCACAAGAGGATTCATCCCTCAAGATCTAAAGTTCCTACAAGGTGACAAAGACTAGTTGGGGTTAAGAGATACCAAGTCCTTTTTTCCTTCTCCTCTTTCAAGGTTCGAAAAAAAAATCAAGAAATCTAAGGTAAGACTCCCTCACCTGTGGTATAATAGTTACCTATGATTTCCATGATTTTTGGCATGATATATGGGTTAGTTTTCGGATTTAATGTTGAAGAGAAACAAAATCAAGGTTCCTATGTTCAAAGGTTTCGGCCAGCATGTTTTAAAGGTCCATAATTATGCTAAAAATCATGATAATGTTGTTTAGTGTTCCCTTATGATTTTTAGAAGTTAAGTGTAATTTTTGGGAATTTTTGGGATACCCTAGAGGCCCCATATGTCTCGGCCAACATGAAAGAAGCAAAACCCAGAACCTTAAGTTCAAGGGTTTCGGCCACCATGTTTTAAATGTCTAAAAATATGTTAAAAATCATGATAATGTTATTTAATATTCCCTTATTATGTTTAGACATTAAGTATAATTTTTGGGAATTTTTGGGATACCCTAGAGGCCCCATATGTCTCGGCCAACATGAAAGAAGCAAAACCCAGAACCTTAAGTTCAAGGGTTTCGGCCACCATGTTTTAAATGTCTAAAAATATGTTAAAAATCATGATAATGTTATTTAATGTTCCCTTATGATTTTTAGACATTAAGTATAATTTTTGGGAATTTTTGGAGTACCCTAGAGGCCCCATATGTTTCGGCCAACATGAAAGAAGCAAAACCCAGAACCTTAAGTTCAAGGGTTTCGGCCACCATGATTTAAATGTCTATAAATATGTTAAAAATCATGATAATGTTATTTAATGTTCCCTTATGATGTGTAGAGGTTAAGTATAATTTTAGGGAATTTTTGGAGTACCCTAGAGGCCCATATGGTTCGGCCAACCCCAAGGACCCAAGGGTTAAGGGTTGAGTCTTTAACTTCAAGCATATGTTTATGTGTTGCCATGATATAAGGATGATGGATGGTGATTATGTGAATTTTCACATAGCCTTGGGACTCCACAAGTTTCAGCCAATATGGGTTAATAGGGAAAAAGTTAAGATTTATTTCAAGTAAGGGTCCCAATAGCCCTACGGTAAGATGTAATTTATGTTTATGAATGATATGCTATGTTATGAATGATATGCCATGTTTATGAAGGATATGCCATGGTTATGCATGATATGCCATGTTTATGAATGATATGCCATGTTATGAATGATATGTCATGTTTACGAATGTTATGTCATGTTTATGAATGATATGCCATGGTTATGCATGATATGCCATGTTTATGAATGATATGCCATGTTATGAATGATATGCCATGTTTACGAATGTTATGTTATGTTTATGAATGATATGCCATGGTTATGAATGATATGTCATGTTATGAATGATATGCCATGTTTACGAATGTTATGTCATGTTTATGAATGATATGCCACGGTTATGAATGATATGCCATGTTATGAATGATATGCCATGTATACGAATGTATGCCATGCTCTATGAATGATGTGTACATACACCATGTCTAAGAATGAAAATGATGAATGGCAAGTATGATGAATGAAAGATGATGCTTATGCCTTTAAGGCATAAATATGCTAAACGACACGGTCGATGGTCGACGGTACGACGGTCGAGAGGACCGGTAAATGGGCCGGTAGATGGGCCGAGCCATAACAAGTTATGCTATGATAAGTATGCCATGAATGGCTTATGAATGATGAAGCATGAAAAGTATTTTACTTTATGTATGGGCTTGTACCGGACCGAAGTATGGGTCCAAGGGATGGGCACCTTAAGAACGCCCCGGTTTTGGACTACCGACTATGCTGTCCATGGTTCTGGCACTACCGTAGCTGTGCAACAGGGATGGGCACCTTAAGAACGCCTCGGTTCGGGGACTACCGACTATGCTGTCCTTACCCTAGTAGGTCGAGGCTAGCTATCTCGTATTTACTTAGGGATGCGCGCTTATGATGTGTGTATGTGGTACAAGCCAGGGCCCAATGTTAAGATGATGATGTTTAAGCATTTTCAAAGTACGTTTTAAAAGTTAAGCATCCTTATGTAAATGCATTCCACCCATGCATTCATACATGATATGCATCATGTTAAGATAATGATGTCTTATACTTATGCTTTACGATAAAAGATATGCATGAATGATCTATGCCAGGATTATGTTAAGAAGGTGTTCATATGATATGATAGAAGATATGCCTATGTTTATGCCATATAGGTTGAGTTTTGTTACGTGATGCTATGTCATGTATTATGCTATGCTACTACGTTTAAGTTTATACCATGTCTTATGCCATGCTATGAAAGATTATTATGTTATGTTATGCCATGTTTCATGCTATGCTTATAATGTTAGTATGATTATGTTCATGCCATGTCTCATGCTATGCTACGAATGTTCACTCATGTTTATGATCATGCCATGTCAAGGGTATGGTGAATATGATAATGTTTATGTGCTTATTATGGAATGACGAATGTTTTAGTGAGTAGGAAAGAGTCTTACTAAGCCTGTGTGCTTATAGTCTTCTTTCCTTATACCGCAGATCATGCAAGGGGATAACGAGGAAGCAGCAGGAGGGCCTGAAGTATGTGTGTGTTGGTGACTTGGCCCATGAAATCGAATGTGTTAACCGTTTATGCTAAGAACTTTATTTTGCTACCTATATGCCCGAATAGTGACTTATGGAACTTTATGATAAGATGTCCAGTATGATATGATATGAACCTTATGGTATGATGTTAAGCATGTTACGATATGATGTTAAGCATGATGTTCATGTGTTAAGTTCCATGTCATTATATTAGGGATGGTAGTAGGGGCATGTATATGTAAGGCTTAAGTTATTCCGCTGCAGTATGATGTTACATGCCTTAAGTATGTTAGCGTAACACCGCTTTAGGGGAAAAAAAAAAAGCGGGCGTTACAGCTTATTAGTTGCATTCCTTCTATTGCAGATAAAGGCAAAGAAAAAGCATAAGTTATGGAGGTGACCAGGACTTGCATTGATGCTCAGTGGCGGTGGAACCGTGGAAGAGATCCATTTGGGTTAAGGCTTAGAGGCAATTTCTGAAGTTTAGAAACTTGTGGTTTGGTGTTTTGGATTGGTAGAACGTAATGATTTTGTGTGAACTTTGCATAGAGACAAGGTTGAGTACAAAACTCTAGTATAGCTTTAATATTTAATATTTTGATTGGTAAAATGTGAACATTGTGTTTAACTTCCGCATAGAGTCAAAAGTTGATACAATCATTAGCACGATTTCATATGGTTTGGTGTCTTGTTAAATTCTGCAAAGATTCTAATTTCAAGTCATTAGATTTGTTTTGAGTTGCTAGGATATTTATAAAACTAGTATAGAGTATAAAAATCGAGTTATGTCTTTGTATGTCTTGAAAGTATATGATTTGTGGATCTTTGGAAATGGTTTTCAGGTCTGAAATACAGGTTTCCAGGCGTGCCAGTCGACTAGGTCAGATACCAGTCGACTGCTGCTTAACCTAAGGCCAAGGTCTAAGGTGAAGTCAAAGGTTAAGGTTAAGTGAGTAAAGGTAAAGGTAGTAAAGAGCGACGATCCGGCTTAAGTATAGGGTAGAGAAGTCGGGTCGTCACATACTGTTCCCTCGACGGGGAACGCGTCCTCACCTACTCCTCACAGGAGAATTTACCTGTTGCCAACCGGCTCCTTCGGTTGGACTTTTGCCCAGTAGTCCTTCGCCAGGTCTTCAGTACCAAGCAATCCTTCGCCTGGTGCCCAGCAGTCCTTCGCCAGGTCTTCGTGTCCTGTCATTCCTTCGCCAGGTACCTAACAGTCCTTCGCTAGGGTTTTATATCCTGGCATTCCTTCGCCAGGTGCCTAGCAGTCCTTCGCTAGGGCTTTGTATCTTGGTATTCCTTCGCCAAATGCCTAGCAGTCCTTCGCTAGGGCTTTGTATCCTGGCATTCCTTCGCCAGGTGCCTAGCAGTCCTTCGCTAGGGCTTTGTATCCTGCACACTTAATGAGCATGTTAGATAAACATTACCTCTTAACTTTTGAACCCTTTGCCATTATCAAAACACAGGTTCGACTTGGGTGCTGTCTGCACCAACAGTTTGGTTGTGTTTTTGAAATGGTCTTGGTTATGTGTTGATTTTCTGCCGTGAGCTTTGAGAAGGGGTTTAATTGTGGGTAATTAGGTAAGATGATGAATTAATTATGGCTTAAGTTTGCTTGGCTAATATTGGTTCGATTGAACGAGGGGCTAGCTTAATTAATGGATTAATGAATATGGTTTAAATGGAATAGATCCCAACATGATACATTAGGGGATTTTGAGATTTAAAGTAATAACCTAAGATTTAATGAATTAGGTTAAGAAGGAATCCGTTGTATATTGTGAGTTAATTAAATAGAGGTCGTAATTTAGATTTCTCCTAATTGTGTTTAGTATGCAGTTTAGCTAATTTGTTGATTTCATAATTAGCTAAACATTATCATTGATACAGCACCTTGATTCAGAGTTATACGATTGGTCACGAGGAGGTTCTCTTTGACACGTTCTACAAATAAAAGGTGGGTATTTCTCCTTTGTACTCGAGTAGTTTCGTTTACCTTAAAGCATGGCTATCTTATGTCAAGTAGGTTGCTTGACCTTGTTCTTTGTCATTTATTATTTTAACATCGCCGTTGATACTTACTCTTCGTTGATCTTCGAGTATTCCAAATTCGTTTCTGTACAGTCCTCTATTGGTTTTCTGTTATGTAAAGTGTCGCTTGTACGCGAGTACTTAGAAGTCCATTAAACACAGATAGGTTTATTTGGCATTAGAAATACCCTACCTAGTAGTGTAGGTGCATAATCGTTGGTTTTCGATTTCTGGATGGTTGTATTGATGCATCGTATACTTGTTGAATTTTGTTGCATCGTTGTTTCTTCGGTTGTTTGTGCATCGTATAGCATGCACCATACTTGCACGTTGCATACTAACGATTGTTGGGCTTACATTTGGTTAAGCCGTCGTTAGTCATATTGTTGCTCGATTCACTCAACCACTTGTTGTCGTGGTAGATTTTAGAGTGCGAGCATCTGTCCTGTTATGCCAAACAGTGACACCCTCACCGTTGTTTTAGAGGGATAGTAGAGCAGTTGGTGGCTCACCCTCACCGTTATTTTTCGAGGGATATTGTAGTTGTGATAGCTCTCCCTAGGTATAGGGGTCTGGAGTGTGGGCTCCCCACCATCCTGTCCACTCAACCACGCCTTCTGTGGTATGTATATGTTGGAGTGCGTACAGTTGTCACAGCCCTACCCACTCGGTCACACAGATGTGATGTGTTGGCGGCTTGACTGGCGTCAGGGGTGACACATGTCATTGCATCATGTGCATACGTATTTCATTTATGTATTTTCCTGTGATTGTTGCATTTATATGAGCTATGGTTGTTGCACATGATTGACATGCATGTATATCTTGGCTTTATTATTATTGCATCGTTTTACACCTGTTTAGTTGTTATTGGTTTTATACCATGTCGTATTATATTGGTTATGCATGATTAGGTAAATCATATAATTCTTATGGATTGTACACTGTTGATTTCTCTAATCCGTTATCCTTTATTATGCCATGCTTATTGTCCACTCATATACCCGCAGAGTCCGCCCGAACTCACCACCGCTACCTTCCATTTTTGTTTCAGGTAGCAGGTAGACGTAGTTTTCTTGGAGCCAGGAGATGATCCAGTCGCCAGTCCCCGGAGTTGAGTTATTTTCCAAAATTGGGTTTCATTGTTTTATTTCGGTATGGAGTTCAGTTTTTTTCACATTTTATTTATTTATCAGTTTAGCGGACGGGTTTTGTTATTATTGTTTCGGAGACATTTGAGTTCTCCTTTGAGTTATGGTTTTCTTTCATTTTTAAGGTGGCTAAGTCACCCATTATCTTTTATTCTAATATAAACTGCGTGGTTGTGTTTACTTCTATATATGTGATGCTAGCCGCATGTGGCTAAGCTTTTATGGTGAGATATATGTATTATTGTCCCATATTGTCCGCCGTACAAGGGAGATGCTGCCTGATTTTCGAGGAAGCATATGCCTCTGGGGGCGTGACATCTTCGCCTCTAAAAAGTCTGGAAAGGAGACCACTAGTGGACTCACGTTGAGTACTTAGGCCTTGGATGTACTAACCCTGGGGGGTTGGGAACTAGGTAAACCCCGCGTGTTTCTCTTGTGTCCTTCTTTGTTTTATTTTATTTTTCCATTGCATACTAACCGTGATAGAAAGTTGAAGTTTTCTGATGAAATTCCGGCAAAACGTCCGAGTCAATATTCACCCCCCCATCGACCGACACCAATCCTACAGCTACCTCACCACATTCTAGGCTAGTTAGACTAGGATTTCTCAAAGAGAAAATTAAAAGTATAATTTTTTAAAAGACTTTGTCTAGGAAAGAGTTTTTGCTTCGATATCCAAGAAGGTTCTTATGCCTCGCCAAGACCTGGAAGCCGATTATTGAAATGTACTTTTAAATTACTACTTGTTAAACTTGAATCTAATATAAGGTCAAATTAATTTTTCTAAATCAACTCAATTCATCTCACAAATTATAAGATTACCTTGGTTGACAACTTTAGACCAGGTGAGGTGACTAAGGATAACATAATTCAAATTCTTGTGTGCTTTATCTTTAATTCAAACCTTAACCCTAGTTAAAATTTACCTTAATTCAAACCTTAATCCTAATTAAAATTTCACCTTAATTCAAACCTTAACCCTAGTTAAAATTTTACCTTAATTCAAACCATTACCCAAATTAAAATTCTACCTTAATTCAAACTTTAACCCAAATTAAAATTCTACCTTAATTCAAAATTTAACCTTAATTAAAATTTTGCCTTAATTCAATTTAACCTAAATTAAAATTTAACCTTAATTCCATTTATTCTTAATTATAATTTTACCTTAATTCATTTTAACTTTAATTAAAATTTCACTTCAATTAACATTAACTTAATTCTTCCTAAATCAAATCTTAACCTAGTTGAACCTTGGTTGCCTGGACAAATCATGCATCTCTCAAAACATATAGTTTCCTTATTTGAACAACTAGAATGGGTGAGATGCTAGGAAAATTGAATTGAAAATTTTTTATAATTTTTATGGTTAGTTATGATTGTTTAAATCATTTTTTGAGTATGAGTATTACCAATACTAAACCCATTAGGCATTTAGGTAAAGGTCCTTATAACTAGAAAGGGTAACCAGGAGAATGTCAAATTAAGAGGGAGGGTTGAAATATTAAGCAAAATAGTTTTGAAAATGTCTTATTACCTTCTAAAAATACTTCTTTTGAAATTTGTTTGTAATTCTTTTTCAAAATTATATTTTAAAAAATTAACTAAGAAAATAGTCTTTTCTCTTGTGGAATATTTCTTTTCCAAATTGAAAATAGTATTGAAAATATAGATTCTTTCTAATCTTTGGCTTTTGAATAGTTTTTTGAAAAAATTGCTGAAAAATATTTTTAATGCCTATGAAAAAGATCTTTTTAATCCTTTTTGAATATAAGCCATAGAAAATATTTTTTAAATTTACATAGTTTTGAAAAGTATGCTTGAAAAATCATTATCTTTGAAAATGATTTGGAAATTCTTAAACATATCTTTAAAAACATTTTTTCAAACTTCTAAAAATATTTTTTGATTATGGTTCTGAAAAATATTTTAAGTATACCTTTGATTTGGATTTATCCCTAAGACTTAATAGGAAGTCTACCTAATTGCTAATAAGGAATCCTAAGGGTGTGTCAGGATGAGGGAGAGTACTAATTAAAAGATCAAAACATTCCTTGCAATATCCTTGAAAAATCATTTTGAAAATTAAATACCTTTTTGGAAAATATCATTTAATCTTTCTTGAAAAATATTTTGGTTATCCTTGCAAAATAATTATTAAAATTAATTTTGAAAAATACTTTAAATCTTTGAAAATGCTGATTCTTGAAATGATCCTGCAAAATTCCATTAAAAATAAGAATTTTTTTTTTTGAGAAAACAATGATTTACCTTGTAATATAATAACTAATTTTTTAAAAAAGTAGCTAAGTTCTAAACTAGACTAATTAGTTAAGGGGGAAGTTCACATGAAAATGTTTATTGAATAATTTCTTTTCAACATGGTTTATGCCTATGTCTTGGTATGTGTGGACTGAATTACTTACTTTGAGATAATACCTTAACAACTGTTTTTATTATCACCTAACTTTGCTTGGATTGTTTTGGTGCTTTAAACTCTGATCTAAATGTTTGGTTATTATACAAATAGGACAAAATCGTTTAAGGAAGAGCATTAAGACTAAAAATTATCTTTCTTTAATGAAAACATCTTTTTGTAAATTTTCTTATTAAATTTTTCTTTATATTTTTATCTTTTCAAATTGTGTTTTGGAAAATAAATATTTTTTATATTTTAAAGCTACTCTTAAAAGTTATCCTAGTAATTTTCAAAATAATTATCCTCCTTATAAATCTTGTTTCAAAAAGTATTTATTTACTTAACAACAATGCCTAAACAAATTTTTGAATTTTCTTCATAAACTCAATTTTGAAACCTACTTGGACATAGACTTTTGAAATAGCCAATTTGAAACAGTTTGAAATTTATTTGTCATGTGTCAATCTATAGTTGATCTTTGACAATATCGTGTTTGAAAATAATTATCTTTGAAAATTTTTCTTAAAATATATCCTTTTAAGTCCCTTTTATAAACTAATTTTAAAAGCTAGCTTTTGAAAAATGCTTATGGTTTTTTTTTGAAGTGGGCTGAAAAATGCTTATGGTGTCTTCTAAACAATGTTAAGATATGCATCGACAAACTATTTTGATAAACATAAAAATTGTTGCTTAAGGTGCTTATGTTCGTTTTGAAAACTATTTTAAAGTTATTTTTCAAAAAAATAATTTTCTGTTAAGTACTTATATTAGAAGCCTATTTACAAATATTTGTCCTTCCAATATGTTTGAAAAAGTTATTATTGAAAGAATAAAGGACTTATCTTAGAATATAAGAAATTATTTTGTATGGAAAATATTTTTATTTTCTTTCAATAACACATGTATTTGGAAAGTGCCTTCATAGTAGTCCTTGAGAAAATAATAGAAATTTAAAATTTTAGACACTTATGCCATTTTTACAAAACATGACATGAAAATACTTTTATTGAAAATATTCTCCTTAATGTAATTTCTTACTCTTAGTCTCTTTTTTATCAATATTTTATGATATTTACTCTCTTGATCTATGCTTCTATTTACTTATTATCACTATTTTAGATGAATGATAAAGGAGGAGAGTTGGTTAAAAGACTAAAAAAATAGCATGCTCATTGCTTTTATATTAATTATATTGTAAAGCTACTTTGCATTACTTTTATTATGTTGTCTGTTTTTTCTAATTTTGACCTAGTTTGTCATTACATCAAAAAGGGAAAAATTATTGATAAACATTGCACTAACGGTAAACTCAGGTTTTAATGTATGACACAAGAGTTAAAGTTAGGTGTGTTATTTTCAAACTTTGATACCGAGTGTACAAGATTGAAAAGCTTAAGATCTGAACCAGACTGAAGTCCGGTTGGTGGAGTCCTGGAAAAAGTCTAATATGGTGGAGTCCTAGCAAAAGTCTAAGGTGGTGAAGTCTTGGAAAAAAGTCCAATTGGGTCCACAGGGCTGACTACTAGCCAAAGTCTAGGGTGGTGGAGTCCTAGCAAATGTCTAAAGTGGTGGAGTCTTGGAAAAAGGTCCAGTTGGGTCCACGGGGCTGATAACTAGCCAAAGTCTAGGGTGGTAGAGTCCTAACAAAAGTCCAAGATGGTGGAGTCTTGGCAAAAAGTCCTGGTGTGTTAACGAACTAAGTAGATTAGCACAAGATAAGTGAGGTAAGTCACTGGAGGAGTGAATTCCCTTGTCGATGAGTCCCCATTTGACTTTAATCGTGGTCCAGTTTAGAACCATTTCGGATCTATAAGTGGAGGCCTTTGACTAGATCCTGGTCTTGGGAAGACAAGATCTATTTAATACTCATGTTTATTTAGTCCATATTCTAGTTATGCTAACCTTGTTTTGTAGTTGTTTTGGACTAATGTGATTTTGCAGGGTTTAAATTGAAAAAGTTGCCTCAGATGAATAGTGCCCAAGGAGCCTTAGGTAGTTGAGGGTGCCTCTGTGTAATCTCTGTTGAAGATGAGATTTCAGCAAACTGAGGCGCCTCAAGTTGGATCTAAGGTGCCTCTATTGAAAAACGTGGTGCCTTGAAGGGGATCCAAGACGCCTTCCAGAGGATAAGCAGTAAAAGTGTTGGTGCAAGTTGCATCAATGATATTCCTCATTAAGTGTTTTAATGTTTGACAATACACTTAAGTCAGTGATACATTGAATAGAAAAAGGGGAGTAAGAGAGAAGTAACCAAAGCTGAAGAAAAAGTCCTAGTTAATCTAGGCATCGAAACCCTAAGTCCCAGCGAAGGGCTGCTGGGCACCTAGCGAAGGGCTGCTAGGTATCGAAACCCTAAGACCTAGCGAAGGGTTGCTAGGCACCTAGCGAAGGGATGCTAAGCATAGAAGACCTAGCGAAGGAATGCTAGGCACCTAGCGAAGGGCTGCTAGGCATAGAAGGCCTAGCGAAGGGCTGCTAGGCACCTGGCGAAGGACTGCTAGGGAATGAAGACCTGGCGAAGGACTGCTAGGCACCTGGCGAAGGACTGCCAGGGAATGAAGTCTTGGTCCGAGGGACTGAGCAACTTAGCTGAGCGATGACTAAGGACAGGAGAAGAGACGGGTCAGGGTTTGGGCGTCTCGAGGTCCGGAGGTATCGGAAGCTAAGTAAAAGTCCACCCGAAGGACTGGGTGGCAACCGTCTCCTGAAAGGAGTAGGTGAAGGGCGAGTTCTCGGGGATGGGAACTCGTGCCGATTTGACCTAGGGTTTCGTGCAAATCCAAAGTCAGAACCATGTCCTTAAGGGTAATATCATATATATATGTGCTTTGTGTTTGTATATCTTGCAGGTACCAAGATAGGAAGGCAAAGCAAGTGGCTGCCAGCCCTGAAGCAGGGCGCCCCCATCATTGGGGGTGCCCCCATGCAACTAGGGCGCCCCCAACAGTGGGGGCGCCCCCAGCCAAAGAACAAAAGCAGTGTTATGGTGAAGCAGGCAGAACAGGTGTCAACCGGGGCTCCTGGAGCGTCCGAGGCGCCCGGATTCGAAGGTGGTTTGCTGTTTCGAGGTCAGAACACAGGATAAGCCTTCACGGGGGTGCCCGGAGCATCCGAGGCACCCTGGTCAAAGCTATTATCAGCTGCGGTGAGGTAGACGCAGGGATAAAGTTTGACCGAGTCTTCCGGGGCGCCCCCAGCGTCCAGGGCGCCCCCAGGAGGCCTATATAAGGGGCTTCGACCCCTCTGCTTCAGTATCAACAGCCATGTACTATTCTGATCATTTTGACCGTCGATAAAGCGCTAAAGACGAGGCTCTACGACCGGGAGGCTCCAGGAGGAAGTGCACGGTACTTCGGAGGTCCAGATGGGCCGAGTTTCATATTCGTGTTCGGTTTTCTTTTACTTGTTCCGTACTTTAACTTTCAATATCTTTTTGATTGTAATTGTAAACTGTAAGACGGGTTTTCTCCGCCTCCGGAAATTCTGGAAAGGAGACCAATAGTGGACTCACGCCGAGTACATAGGCCTTGGACGTACTGACCCAGGGGGGTCGGGAACCAAGTAAATAAATCCCGCGTGTCATTGTCCTTTGCTTTGTTTTTCGTTCTAGTTATTTTCCGCTGCGCTACTAATATTCTAAGTCCAGAACGAATGTTTTACGAAGAATTCCGAAAGATCTTTCACGGTCGATATTCACCCCCCCTCTATCGACGGCACCGGTCCTACAATTGGTATCAAAGCCGAGTTGTTCTTCACCGGACTAACTGCCGACGGAGCAAAGACGCAGGAGTTGAGGGGGAGCCCAGGGGTGAATCTGGTATATTTTATTTAAAATGTTCATTTGCAAATTCCATATTATTTGTTTCACGTGCAGGGAGAGAGGGCACTATAAAAATCAGTGCCCTACTCGTAAGATTCAGTCTACATCACCGGTGGCGAAGGAGGCACCAGCGTGAGGAAACCAGAGGGACAAAAGTCACGTACAATGCTTCAAATGCAAGAAATACGGACATTACAAAAACAAGTGTCCGGCGAAGGTACACAAGATCTATGTTTCAAAATTTTTACAAGTTCCTGCACTGCCATGTGATAAAGTAGTTAATTTTTCTGATAAAGTAGATTTACTGCATAGTAAAATTAACTCTTTTCATGTTAAATTACAAAACGTGAATATGATCAAAATATCAAAAATTAATTGTTTAATTCAGAATATCAATTCAGAAATTGATAAAATTAATTCTGATAACTTTAATGCTGAAAAAATTAATTCTGATAATTTATCTGATAAAATTAATTCTGATAATTTTTCTGATAAAATTAGTTCTGATAATTTTAATTCATACAAAATTAATCCTAAGGATAATTTGGAATTCAAATTTGAAAATCCTAAGGATAACTCCGAATTCAAATTTGAAAACCTTAAAGATAATTCTAAAGATGACCCTGAAATTATTAAAAATCTTGAGGATAAAAAAGATTTTGTTGAAAATATTCTTGAGGATAATAAAGATAAAATCCTCCTAGATGATAACTTAATTATAGATAATATTGAATGTTATTATAAAACTTTAACTACTGGCCCATTCTACTCCACCTACTGTGAAAATATTGAAAAATCTAATCTTAAGGAGGATATGAAATTATCTAACATAAAGGCCATAATCAATAAAAATTACAAAAATTCAAATAAATCAAAATTATTAAAAAACTTGAAAAGAAAGATAAAGAAAAAGAAGAAATTTTTGAAATAATCAAAATGATGAATTTAAACCCAGAATTATTAATTAATCACTATAACTTTAAATAAATTCAAATTAATTAATTCTTAACAATTTAAATTTAAATTAATTAATTCTTAATAATTCAAATTCAAATTAATTAATTCTTAATAATTCAAATTCAAATTACTTAATTAAATATTAAATAATTCAAATTAATTAATTAAATATTAAATAATTCAAATTAATTCAGATTAATTAATTATATATTAAATAATTCAACTTAATTCAGATTAATTAATTAAATCTTAAATAATTCAAATTAATTCAGATTTATTAATTAAATCATAAATAATTCAAATTAAATCTTAATTAAATCTTAATTATATCTTAATTAAATTCAAATTAAATCTTAATTAAATTCAAATTAAATCTTAATTAAATTCAAATTAAATCTTAATTAAATCTTAATTAAATTCAAATTAAAACTTAATTAAATCTTAATTAAATTCAAATTAAATCTTAATTAAATCTTAATTAAATTAATTAAATTCAAATTAAATCTTAATTAAATCTTAATTAAAACAACTTAAATCTTAATTAAATCTTAATTAAATTCAAATTAAATCTTAATTAAACCATAATTAAATTCAAATTAAATCTTAATTAAATTCAAATTAAATCTTAATTAAATTCAAATTAAATCTTAATTAAATCTTAATTAAATTCAAATTAAATCTTAAATTAAATTCGAAATTCAAAGTTAAATTAAATTCGAAATTCAAATTTAAATTAAATTCGAAATTCAAATTTAAATTAAATTCGAAATTCAAAGTTAAATTAAATTCAATTTCAAACCTAAATTAAATTCAAATATAAATTTAAATTAAATTCAAATTTAAATTTAAATTAAAATCAAATTCAAATTTAAATTAGATTCAAATTTAAATTTAAATTAAAATCAAATTCAAATTTAAATTAAATTCAAATTCAAATGTAATTTAATCCAAATTAATTGAAACTTAAATTCATTTATTCTCAATTGATTAATTAATTTTCTAATTCAATCAATTCTTAATTAACCTGAATTCAACTAAAATCTTAAATGACTTAAACTCAAACTAAAACAAAATTTTACCCAAACTATAACAATTAAAATTAATAACATTAAATATGTCAAAGTGGGTTCACATATTCGCGGGTTCACTCGACATGTATCAAATCGGGAATTTGATACATCTTTAGAAACATAAATAAAATGATTTGAATTGTTTGACTCATGCATAATTGTCATGCCATGCATTTGCCATTTATTTTGAATATATAACATATCATTCATATTTAAATTTTATGCATATATTAGAACGGCTATAGGAAAAAGAATAATTGAAACTTGATCAACCTGATATTGGGTGGCGGTAAGATGATAGTACGTTAGGGAAGCCAATTCTAATAAGATCAAGTATACTTGGTCCCTTTAGACTGGTGAAACTAGCCGAAGCTACCGATCCAAGACCCAAACTAGTTAGACCAGAATTTTTAAAAAGTAATTTTGAAAATGAAATTTCATTAAAAGGCTTTGTCAAGGAAAGGGTTGATGATCCAATAAGGCTACAGCCAAAGAAGGCCTAGTGCCTCGCCAAGACCTGGAAGCCAATTTCTGAAATTTAAATTCAAGTTACTTCTTGTCAAATTCAAATCTAACACAAGCTTCAATTAAATCTTAGAGTTAATAAATTAAGAAAAATAATTCAAGCATCTCACAATACACCTATAAGGCAACCATGCATGTTGTATTGATACATCTAAAATGGGTGAGATGTTAAGGACTAATGAATTGAAAAATATTTTTCAAAATTATTTTTCAAAATTGTTAGAATATTTTCCTAAAAATATATTTTCAAAATAGTGCTTCAACATAATAATGTTTTTATGGAATTCATGCTTGTCTGATTGAATATACATATTATACGTTTTACAAAAATTATATCTTTTCAAAAATTGTTTGACTCACTCAATTAGACAAAAGCCTCTTAGGACAACACTAAAGTTCCTTAAGGCACTTAGATAAAGTCAAACGGTATCGGATACAGGGGGAGTGATTTTCATTTTTTTATGGCTTTCGAAAACTACACTGTAAAAATTACTATTATTTGAAAATACTTTTCGAAAACTGAGCTTTAAATCGTTATCACTTGTGTTTTTCGAAAAAGGTTTATGTTGTAAAATTTATCTGTCTTGTTTGATTTTGATAAACCCTAAAGACACAGAGGAAGGTCCACTTCATAATCTACAAGGACTCCTAGGATGTGTCAACTTTAGGGGGAGTATAAATCAAACTTCTGAAATAATTTTATGTAATTAATTATTTTGAAATTAGTAGATAATTTCTTTAATTTGAATCAAACCTTAAGACTTAGAGGAAGAGTACTTGTGGTCAACAAGCTTCCCAGGACTGGGTCAAGTTTAGGGGGAGATCAAATTAAAAGAATCATTGAATATCTCAAATGTTTTCATACGCTGTATTTTCAAATCTTGCTAGAAACATAAGTAGTTTTTCAAAATACTATTAGTCTATTATTTTCGTGTGACCTATGAAATTATCTTTGAAACAATATCTACTTGAGTTTGAAGAAATTCCAGGATACTTAGGAAATGTCCTTGTAGTCAACAAGGTTTCCCAGGATAGTGTCAGGCTGGAAGATAAACCAAATCAAGTAATATATTGAGTCTTCAAAAGTTCACACATTTTTCAAAATGCACCAGTGGTATACTATCATTTTTTTTTCAAAATTCTATTAATATTTACTTGACTTTGAAAAATTTCCAGGACACTTAGGAAAATGTCCTTGTAGTCAACAAGGTTGCCCAGGATTGTGTCAGACTGGAAAAGAAACTTAGTCAAGTAAAATATTATGTTTCAAAAATTACTTATATTTCTCAAAGTCTCATCTCTTTCAAAAATAGTTAGTACTTGCAAAATAGGCATAATATTTATATTTTCCAAAATAACATTTTTTAAAAAGGATATGCATTTTCCAAAAAAAAAGGTACTTTATATTTTTTAAAAAATTACAAATTCTTTCAAAAGTACTTGCATGTTGTTAAAGATCATTTTCAAAGTACTTGTACTTTTCAAAGGGCATAACATCTTTTTCAAAATTATGCACTTTTTTTCAAAAATACAATATATCATTCAAAATATAATGCTTTCAAAATTTCTGCACCAAGTATTTTCAAAAAGAACCAAAATTTCACATTGTTGGTGCAAGTATTTTCGTGTGTTTTTTTTATGTATGACAAAGGGGGAGAGGTATGCTTAAGTTAGAATTTTTTTCTTATTTTTCCTAGAGGACCAAAAATATGTTCAAAACTAAAGTCAAATTTTCCCCAAGGATAGTTTGTTAGCCCCTTAAACCAATCTAACTTAAGTTATTGTCAAACATCAAAAAGGGAGAGATTGTTGGTACAAGTTGCATCAATGATATTCCTCTTTAAGTGTTTTAATGTTTGACAATACACTTAAGTCAGTGATACATTGAATAGACAAAGGGGAGTAAGAGAGAAGTAACCAAAGCTGAAGAAAAAGTCCTAGTTAATCTAGGCATCGAAACCCTAAGTCCCAGCGAAGGGCTGCTGGCACCTAGCGAAGGGCTGCTAGGTATCAAAATCCTAAGACCTAGCGAAGGGTTGCTAGGCACCTAGCGAAGGGCTGCTAGGTATCGAAACCCTAAGACCTAGCGAAGGGCTGCTAGGTATCGAAACCCTAAGATCTAGCGAAGGGCTGCTAGGCACCTAGCGAAGGGATGCTAGGCATAGAAGACCTAGCGAAGGAATGCTAGGCACCTAGCGAAGGGCTGCTAGGCATAGAAGACCTAGCGAAGGGCTGCTAGGCACCTGGCGAAGGACTGCTAGGGAATGAAGACCTGGCGAAGGACTGCTAGGCACCTGGCGAAGGACTTCCAGGGAATGAAGTCTTGGTCCGAGGGACTGAGCAACTTAGCTGAGCGATGACTAAGGACAGGAGAAGAGACGGGTCAAGGTTTGGGCGTCTCGAGGTCCGGAGGTATCGGAAGCTAAGTAAAAGTCCACCCGAAGGACTGGGTGGCAACCGTCTCCTGAAAGGAGTAGGTGAAGGGCAAGTTCTCAGGGATGGAAACTCGTGCCGGTTCGACCTAGGGTTTCGTGCAAATTCAAAGTCAGAACCAAGTCCTTAAGGGTAATATCATATATATATGTGCTTTGTGTTTGTATATCTTGCAGGTACCAAGATAGGAAGGCAAAGCAAGTGGCTGCCACCCTGAAGCAGGGCGCCCCCATCATTGGGGGTGCCCCCATGCAACCAGGGCGCCCCCAACAGTGGGGGCGCCCCCAGCCAAAGAACAATAGCAGTGTTATGGTGAAGCAGGCAGAACAGGTGTCAACCGGGGCGCCCGGAGCGTCCGGGGCGCCTGGATTCGAAGCTGGTTTGCTGTTTCGAGGTCAGAACACAGGATAAGCCTTCACGGGGGTGCCCGGAGCATCCGGGGCACCCTGGTCAAAGCTGTTATCAGCTGCGACGAGGTAGGCACAGGGATAAAGTTTGACCGAGTCTTCCGGGGCGCCCCTAGGAGGCCTATATAAGGGGCTTCGACCCCTCTGCTTCAGTATCAACTGCCAAGTACTGTTTTGATCATTCTGACCATCGACAACGCGCTAAAGACGAGGCTCTACGACCAGGAGGCTCCAGGAGGAAGTGCGCGGCACTTCGGAGGTCCAGATCGGCCGAGTTTCATATTCATGTTCGGTTTGCTTTTACTTGTTCTGTACTTTAACTTTCAATATCTTTTTGATTGTAATTGTAAACTGTAAGACGGGTTTCCTCCGCCTCCAGAAATTCTGGAAAGGAGACCAATAGTGGACTCACGCTGAGTACATAGGCCTTGGACGTACTGACCCAGGGGGGTCGGGAACCAAGTAAATAAATCCCGCATGTCATTGTCCTTTGCTTTGTTTTTCGTTCTAGTTATTTTCGTTGCGCTACTAATATTCTAAGTCCAGAACGAATGTTTTACGAAGAATTCCGAAAGATCATTCACGGTCGATATTCACCCCCCCTCTATCGACGGCACCGGTCCTACAGAAAGAAGCTGCTTCGGATCGAGGATAGGCTTCGCTCAATCTGAGGTGCCTCATATGCCCTTTATAAGGGCAGTTTTGCTGAAACTTTAAACAATAATCTTTGACTCTAACATTCAAGCTTTCGTATTCATCCTGCTACTTCCATATCTTCTTTCTACGACACTGCTTCGATCGACTACGTCCGACCACTGCCGGAAGACCAACACCAACACTCAAACTTATCCAAATCCTACTTGAGTGTTGCTAATGAATTTATTTACTTGTACTTAATTCATAGCAAGTAGGAAGTGTAGGGTTGTTACACTTTATACTCATTTGCACTCAACTACTCTACCAGGAGTCTACCAGTCGAGAGGATTAATGGATTTCCCCATCGGAAAGGTCCAAGGGGCTTGGGCCTTGTAGTAGGAGTTGTCGAAGGCTCCGATGCAAGGAAAGCAAACTGTGTATGTTTACTTATATCATTCGCTTTACTTTTCCATTGCATTCACTCACGTTTTATTAATTTCTAAAAAAGCGAAACACTTTTAAAAGTCATGTGATTCACCCCCCCCCTCCTCACATTCAATGGCCCTACACTAAGCTCGTGCACACATAGACACAATGATCAAATACCACAGGACCTAACTTGACTCGGTTGACCATATCAAAACCCCAGGGTACTTATAGTAACAACCTACTATCTCTTATAAAATGAATGTAAGTGCAAAAATGAAAGCTTATAACAACACAAGATGGTGGATCTTCGCGTCAGTTGTTGGAGAGCTTTCTAACATAGCAATGACGCACTTGTGTTTGTCATAGTAGTAAGACAACAATGAAGTGAATGGCAAAATTTTCTTTTGGCTCATACCATGAGATGCTCTTTTATAGGGCTTGTTCAATCGACTAATAAATGTCCGTTCAGTCAACTAATCTTCTGATGCGTCGACTGAACCATGCTCTTGTCTTGTTTACATTGCTTGGTTGTCACTGCTTTTAATTTATCCGTCAACTGATCCTGATGATCAGTCAATAGATGCATAAGTAATGCTTTGGCTCTAGGTCTGCGTAATTTGGATCAGTCGACTGTTCCATTCTTTTCCGTCTTTCGAATGTTGGTCAACCTAGTTTGACTAATTTATACCAAAGAGTTAGCACATGCATAGTATAAAAATAACCTTACAAAATAGAGTTAGCGCGTTAGTAATGATGCATGAGTAAAAATAGTATGACCTACCTTGATCTCAACATAGAAACCTCCGTTGGTTTCTCTAGATGGATCAGCGCCTAAGGGTTATCACTTTGGGATATAACTTCACTACACTCTCTCCAAGAACTTATCTTTACTCATTTGTCAAACATCGGGTTCTCCAGACCTATTTGGACTTTCTCTGCTCAGTGTCTGATCACCTGATTCACCAAAACTTTTCCTGCAAAACTATATTATCATATCAACAATAATAGTAACGTAGAATATTATTAATAAACATATACTTAGGTTTACCAAAATCTACTGGTTTGGTCGACCGCACTATCAACTGAAAACCTTCTGATCAAACTTGTTTGAAGTTCACTCCTCCAAGACTACTTATTTCTTAAGGTTACCTCCCCTAGGGTCTAGCTTCACTTACTAAGACATTCTAATGCCTGATTTCACTCACTGGGACTTTCAATACATAACTTCACTCACTAGGGTCTAGCTTCACTCACTAAGACTTTCATCATATAACATCACTCACTAGGGCATAGATTCACTCACTAGGACTTTGCTTGGAGTTTACTCCTCCAAAACCTATGGTTAACTCCTCCTAGGATTTTCCTCTTGCCAAGTATCAGATCACCTTGGTCTGCTTAAACTTTCTAGTCACTCGGTAGACTACTCACTTGATTAGGTCAACCGTGACCAAACTCCATTAAATAGTCAAACAAACATCAAAACCCTAGAGGTCAATTGCACCAACACCTCCGACCCAGAGGATCATGTATGTAAGTTTGAAAATTCTACTTTGTTGCATCAGTATTCCAAAGGCATAAAATGTAGGATATTCTTAACCAACCTCTCGGGCTTAGTACTGATTAGGTGGTTCAATCGATTATCTATATTCACCATTGGCTCATTCAAAGATTTTCAAATGGTATTCTTAGACCACTTCGCTAGTAACCGACGGTATCACAATAGCTCGTTAAACCTTTTCACTCTCAAGCAAAAGGCCAAACAAACACTGAAGGATTATAGCATTTCAACTGAGTGGCCCAGGATGTCCCCTCAACCACTTAAGAAATATTTATCAATGTCTTCTGTCAAGGGTTAGTTGAAGGTGATTTCTTCAGATCTTTGGTAAGGAAACCTCCCAAATGCTTTGATGATTTACTAGTGAGGTCTGTCAAGTATGTGAATGTCAAAAAAGTACAATTCACGTGGAAGAAGGATCTTGGGTTATCCAGCCTCCCTCTTCCCTACATTGATAAAAGGACTCCACCTCCTCCCGCTCGAGCTAAAGAAGCTCGCTCCAGTTATCACCAACAAGCAAATCACTAAGGACAAAAGATGATTCAAACTATCAAAGTCATGGAACCAACAGGACAAGGGTCTATCAAAGCGGTCACCAAGGGTAAATGATCGACAAGTCATTCAACTGAGGAATGTTACAACCTCAGCTATCATTCTTGAAGGGTTGCTGAGAAAAAGTCTTATTGGCCGAGATATTCTCCTAAACCCTACCATAATAAATCATGAGAAGATCATCTTGGCGAAGAAGACTACTAATCAGGAAGGAGGACTCAAATGCCTTCTAAGAAACGTTGAACACCAACACCAACCAGAGACATAGATAAAGGCAAGGCACCTGCTCAAGGTCCCCCTAAGGGAACCAAATGCATGCTTGTTGGTGGTCTGACCGACAAAGATTCCACGTCTGGAAAACTCATACACGTCGACTAGAGACTTACTCAGTTGAGACTAATAGAGTGCGAGGAGTTGGACCTTCTATATCCTTTGGGCCAGAAGACTTGGATGGGGTGGATGCTACCCATAAAGATGCTCTAGTAATTGAAGTATTAATTGTGAATTACAATGTGAAGAGAGTTTTTGTTGATACAGGAAGTTTGGTTAATATTATCTTCAAGATTTGCTCTCGATCATATGCAAATAGCAGAGGAGTTGCAATTGATAGCCACCCTATTATTTGGCTTTAAAGGCCATCAAGTCCACTCGGTTGGGCAGATATATCTTTCCTTCTCATTAGGAGATGAGCAATTGGAAAGAACCAAGCGTACACTGTTTATGGTGGTTAATATGACATCTTCTTATAATGCCATACTCGGCAGGCTAGCACTGACTTCATTCCGAATAGTAGTTCCCATGTTTTACTAAAATATCAAGTTTTTAGTGGGTACCAAGTTGGGGAAGTCAAAGGTAGTCAGTTAGACTGTCAAAAGTTTTACGTGGACATTATACAGATCGATTCCCACAAGAACAGAAGAATCCAAGAGACTTTGCAAATCTAATGAGCGTAGATAGATACATGTATATCCTTGTTTTAACGCTCATTCACTTGTTTTTACTGATTCTTATTTACGTAATTATACTGCTACTTAGCTTTTTATGAGTATATTTTCTTCCCCTAGTTCGAAGATCTGTTCTTCTATTGTTTTCAATAATAGGAAGTGATTCGAAGTGGAAGGGATGCGAAATAGAGCAAGATGACCGCTAGAGCTAGAAGGGGACTAGGGTCATGTGACCACACATGGTACGATCATGCCATCTTGGCACGACCGTGTGCCACCACCAAAGGTAGGTCATGCCTCCTAGCATGGTCGTGCCTGGCTGGCCATGGGCGGTACAACCAATCCTTGCCACCCAGAACAGCTCGTGCCTCACCAAGCAAGGGTCATGCCGCCCTACTATAAAGGAGGAGCTCCTCCCCTTTTCTTGGAGAGAAGTTTCTCTTTGGGGAGGCACTACTCATGGCCACCCCCTTCATTCTGAGTGATCTTCGGTGGCCCGAGGATGATCTCTGAAACTTTCCATCATCATCAAGGCTTGTATTAGTTCTGAAGATTCTCCGTTGTGAAGGATAAGCATCACTCTTCTCTCCTTCTCTAGTTTCATAGATTGGAGTCTAGGATGCTAGTTTCTTTAAGTCTTTGGCTTCTTCCCATATCTACTGAGTAGTTTTCTTGTGTTCTAGGATTTGGGAGTATTTGTAATGTGGATTTGATGTAAACTCTATGAATTGCTCTTATGCTTGGATTGATGATATGATTTAGTATTGTTTTTGTTTAATGAAATGCTTTTTAATGAATAGTTTATGCTTAGATTTCTTATGTGTATGCTTGAATGATATGTTTGATTAAACAGATATATAGATTAATCTCCCTTAGGAGATGTGCTCAAGGTTGTATGCTTGGGGAGTCTTATGCGACAAGGGTAATCCTTTAACCAGACAACCTTGAGCATTTCCTTGATTTTGAGGCCATGTCCTTACAAGGATAGGCCTAGTTTGTACTTAATGGGAGCACATGGGGCTATGGTGTAGCAGAAGGGTAATTATTTATCATCCTAGGCATTCGCGGTTCAATACCTAGCTATGGCGTATTTTGCAAAAAAAAAAATCTCCAAATGAGCGCAAACTCTGGGACACTGGGCTTCTGAATTGCCTACCCCGAGCACTTCTTGCTACCCTAGCAACTGTTGGGTTTTGGTTGTGCTCATGGGAATCCTCTCCTTGTCCCCGGATTAAAATTTTATTAACTAAAACAAATCCGAATGGAGGGTAATTACCCAAGCAACCGACTCATCTTCATACTAACCGATTCAAGTGACCGCTTGAACAAACTTGTTGTTCAAGCAATCTAACTCGTCTAACCGATTAGCTGCGGAATAAACGATGAATGGATCACCGGTTTTTATGTTTATCATTGAGGTCCATGTTAATTAACAACATGCAATTGATTAAGAATATGAATGAAACAAAAACAAGAATTATACCTCTTGTTTACCTCTTGGTTTTCTACCGTATGACCTATCTTCTTCTTGGACGTAGTGTGGGCGACGATCTTCCAAGAAATAAAGCCACCAAGGCATCTTCTTCCTTCTCCCTAGCTTGGCCGAAACCCTAGAGATCCTTCTTCCTTTCCGCCGGCCAAAATCCTAGGCTTTGGTTGCGTTCACTACCCCTCCTCTTTGCTCCCAGCTTGCGCACGCCAAGGAGGAAGGAGAGAACAAGATGAAGAAGAAGGAGTAGAAGAAGAAGAGAGAAGAATTATCTTCCTCTTCCAAACCCAAGCTGCCGCCGCCGACCACCATCCCTTTTCCTTGCCGCCAGCGCAAGAGGAAAGCTTTTCCTCACCGCCGACCAGTCCTTCTTCCACCTGGTTGAGCGCGCTCAAGTGATGGAGAAGAAAGGAGGAGGAGAAGATGTAGAAGAAGCTTCTTCTTCCTCCCACTGTGAGCCTTCTTCACCTTTTCCACCGGCAGCGCCCAAACCCTAGGAGAGAGGGAGAGGAAAAGAGAATAGGAGAGAGGCTTAGGGTTTGTTATGGATGTTATGCCTTGGTCTCATGACACATGAGATATTTATAGGCTGCAATAGGGACCATGAGGAGGAGTTGGGTCTTGGCCACCTAATGGATCAAAGCCCGATCCATTAATGATGATCCAATCCACTAAAGGATCATCATTGAACTACCTCACCAACCTCCATAATTAAATATGGGCTCCACCTATTATGCATACAAATTCTCTCCGTGTTTAAGATCTCGAATGTCCATTAATTAATTAAATTATTAATTAATTAATATCTAACTCCATGAGTAGTACCACTCAGCCTTATAATCATGTAGGACCAAGTCCACCTGCAGGATTTCCATGATGAAATTTATGAGCTCCTCAAGGGGACATCATCAACCTGACGCATCAGGACATGGTTTCCTTCTATAATCAATGGCACACCATGTGAATAATATTATTTCCCAATTTATTTGGCCTATCGATTTAACAAATAAATTTTGCTCATTGGTAAATCAAAGAAATAGATATTAAGTACATGTGTCCGTTATTATATCAAGATTAAGAGCATGCAAACCATAATATCTGAAGTCTGATTCAATTATATAGTCAATATAAATTGAATCACCTCTATATCGGTCTTACTCAATACACACAATGTGTACTAGTGTAATTCTATAGTCAAGATAAACCATTACCAAATTACACTGCAATCATGTCAATGGTTTGTCCAAAACCATCTAGGTTGTGAGCCTCTACTTATACTCTACAAGTGACTGATGTCATGATCTTCTGTGTGACACCACACATCATGTTATCTACAATGTAAAGTATTAGATAATAGTATATATATATCAAATATAAAATGCAAACAATGATCATGTGATTCTCATTCCAAAATATAGATGTTCATACAAAAGCTAGACTTTTAGTATACATCCTAACAATCTCCCACTTATATTAAAAGACTATATTGCCATCACAATGTCATACATCTGACTCCCATACCTTCCATATGCCTATCAAAAGCTCTCGTTGGAAGGGCCTTAGTGAAAGGATACACCAGGTTGTCCTCTGATATAATCTTGGCGACAACAACATCTCCTCGTTTTACGATCTCTCGTATCAGGTGGTACTTGTGCTCTATGTGTTTACTTGCCTTATGGGATCGTGGTTCCTTCGAGTTTGCAACTGCACCACTGTTATCACAATAAATTGTAATAGCTCTGGGCAAACCAGGAATCACATCCATGTCCATCAAGAAGTCCCTGAGCCATACAACTTCTTTGGTCGCCTCAGATGCTGCCACATACTCAGCTTCTATGGTAGAGTCCGCCACGCATTTCTTCTTGACACTCCTCCATACTATGACTCCACCTCCTAAAGCAAACACATACCCTGAGGTATACTTACTTTTATCCCTATCTGATTGGAAGTCAGAATCCGTGTAACCCATAGGGAGGAATTGATCTTCCTGGTAAACTAGCATATAAACCCTAGTCCTTCTCAGGTACTTCAATATATGCTTTACCGCAGTCCAATGTACCTATCTTGGATTACTTTGATATCTGCTAACCATGCCCACAACAAAGCAGATATTCGGTCTCGTACATAGCATAGCATACATAAGGCTTCCCACAGCCAAGCATAAGGAACCGCCTTCATCTGCTCTATCTCCTTTGATGTTTTTGGATACATCTCCTTAGATAGAGGTACTCCATGCCGAAAAGGTATAAAATCCTTCTTGGAATTTTGTATGCTAAAACGAGCTAGGACAGTGTCTATGTATGAAGCTTGAGATAAGCACAACATCCTTTTCTTGTGATCTCTTATAACTTTGATCCCAAGGATGTGTCCCGCTTCTCCCAAGTCCTTCATATCAAACTGTTTGGACAACCATACCCTTACGTCTAATAATACTTTGACATTCTTGCCAATGAGCAAAATATCATCTACGTATAGTAAAAGAAATATAACTACGTTTCCATCACATCTCTTGTATACACAAGACTCATTCGGACTTTGAATAAATTCATATGACTGGATTACCTCATCAAAATGGATGTTCCAAGATCGTGAAGCTTGCTTCAATCCATAAATTGTAGCGACCCGCCTTCTTACTGTCTTTAGACGGATCGTTACTTTTCTCTACTTCTCAATTCTTATACATGACTAAAGAAAATTGCGGAAATCTTTTTTTTTTCTTTTAAATTCTGCTAACAATTATATTCTAACTTAAGCAATCATGTATAATAATACCATGTCATACTTGCTTCTCAATCTCGTAGTTGAAACTTATTGAAAACAGCCTTACCAACCAAAACAGCCCGTACCAGTCGACTGGTGACGTGGCAGTCGACTGGTACGCCTGTAACCTGTTTTTACAGGTTTCGGCCCTTGCTCTCCAAGTCTACCATTCATTCAATTTCGAGCCATATCAAACTACGACACCATTTCTATACTATATATCAGTTTCCTAAACAGTTTAGCCAATCAAACAAATCCATAAACTTGAATCTAGGACTTTTATGGAAGAAATAAACTAAACAAATTTGTTTAAACTTTAACAATGGAGTTTGTACCAATCTTGACTCCTATGCATCCATGACATCAACTATAAGTTCTACCACCTTGCTAAAGCATTATGAAATGTGATTGCAACTTTTCTAAACATTTTTAAGCAATAAAACTCGATTCAAAAGGAAAATTGATACTATCTTAGCACAAACACCTTTTTCTCTAACAAAGTATCAATATTTCTAACTACTCACACTTTTACTCATCCAATGCAATCATGGGGATATATATGCTAAAGGAAATGACATGGAATCTTTACTCTAAGAAATTTAGCATATAAAACTATCCAAAACTCAAATACTCCATAATCTCCATAAAGCAAGAACTTGAAATTTGAATAAACTTAAACATTGCAATTCAAATAACTAAAATGTCTCGTCTCAAGGATCTCTCCATAATCAGCCACCACACACACTCTACTCAGCACCGCCTCGTCGTCTCCCTTCAGAATTGCTTGCCTTTACCTTTATCTGCAATAAGAGGAAATGCATCTATAAGCAAAAGCTTAGTAAGTACTATCTAGCTCACAAAAACTCGAAATATGCAAACATGCTTCTAGATCAAACTGAACATCATATGAGATACTAATATGCTTGAAAGAAAATTACAAACATGTATAACTCAAAACATGCATACTCAAGCAATAAATAATCTCAGTTTACTTTTCTTGGCTCAACTAGAAACTTTAGCTATTCTTTAACTTTTGAAAACTTTCTGAAACTTTAGAAAACTTTGCTAAAGCATATACTTGAAAATAATAATCACTTGGATCCACTGAAGACGTAAGTACCATCTGATATGCGCGTTCCCTAAAAGGTTGGGGTAGCGAGCCACCAATCCTAATAGAGCAGACCTTGGTCTACCAGGGCCAAGACCTTGGAATTGGACACCTGGATTTCTTTAACGACGCCCTTGGACGCCGGGTACTGGCCTTATAAAATAAAATAGCTTTTCTTACTTTTCTTTCTTATCTGTAAATGCCTTGGCATTTTCTGGAGCACCTTGCGTGCTAAAATCCCTAAGTCTTGACTTTTGGGGATTTCTTAAGGCCTTGGCCTTTTCTTTTCTTATCTTTATCTTTTCTTTTCTTTTCTCATAGCTTTTCTTGGACCCTAAACTCACATAGGGTATTAATCAACATATATAAGCATATAATGAACTAATATCACATGCAAAAACTCAAACAAAAGGAAATATCTCTTTTAAAAACTTTTAAAGGAAATTCTCGCGGAAAAACCGCCTCTTACTGCAGGTGAGCAGTACTTACATTGATATCTTGGACTTACAACCAAGATTAACGTCTAGAGCTCGGGAGAAACTTAAGATCTCGGAGAATTCTTCACGTCTACGCGTTCCTCTCGTCGCGGGAATCCCGAATATAGGATTATCTCTTGGAAAAGGGGTCTCGGCCGGCCCTCTTGACCTTGGTGTGGTGTCGCCCAAGAGAGGAGAGGGAGGGAGAGGGTCGGCGCAGCTGTTGGGGGGGGGAGAGGGTTTGAGAGAAAATAAAACAACTCTCTTTAATTACCTATTTATACTTAAGGGCGGATTAACTTAACTACTACTTAAATCTTAGTCTCTCCATATTTCGCTGTGCTGATACCCTAGCCGAGCTGGTCGCGCGCTGTGGCCGTTTGGTGGTGGTCGCGGGTTCGAACCGCCGGCTGCCCTTAACCGGTTTTTATTATTTTTCCATTTTCTTTTTCTTTTTCTTTTTCCAAAAATACCAAACGGACTCGGAAAATTCCATAAAAATACTCTAAAAATTCCTAAAAATACCTAGAATATTTCTAAACCATTTCTAAATAATTCTAAGGACTTTAAGAACTAAAAATGGAAATTTTGGGGCGTTACATAAATGGACCGATTAAACTTACACACAAGATGCTCTTTGCCCTTTACAATGAATCTCTTTGGTTGCTTCATATATATGCTTTCCTCAAGACTTCTGTTAAGGAAAGCTGTCTTGACATCTATCTGGCAAACCTCATAATCCATATGAGCAACAATAGATAAGAGAATCTGGATCGACTTAAGCATGGCTACCGACGAAAAGGTCGTCTCATAATCGATACCCTCTTTCTGAGTACACCTTTTCGCAACAAGCCTTGCTTTGAAGGTTTCTACCTTCCCGTCTAAACCTCTCTTTCTCTTGTAGATCCACTTGCATCCAATGGATTTTACATCATAGGGTGGTTCTATTAGTTCCTATACCTGATTAGAATCCATAGATTCAATCTCAGAATTCATCGCCTTTTGCCAAGATACCGCATCTCTATCTTGGAGTGCCTCGTCATATGTCCAGGGATTAGGTTCATGTTCACCAGGGACCAAGTCTGAAGACTCTCCCAAGAACATGAATCTATCAGGTTGTCTAACAACCCTCCCACTACTACGAGGTACTATCTATGTATCCTCTGTGACAAGCAATGCAGTCACTTGTGGTATGTCCTCTTATACTATTGGTGCTGAAGTAGGAACTTCCCCTCTCATCTCCTCAAGAACAATCCTACTCATGGACATGTGGTTCATTACATAGTCTTCCTATAAAAATCGGGCATTTGTGCTAACGATCACCCTCTGATCTTTAGGACTATAGAACAAACCACCTTTCATTCCTCTAGGATAGCCTACGATCAAGCGTACTTCTGTACAAGATTTCAACTTATCATCATCTCCCTTTAGTACATGTGTTGGACTACCCTAAATCGGAATATGTCTCAGACTAAGCTTTCACCCAGTCCACAATTCTGTGGGAGTAGAGGGTATTGATTTAGATTGTACCAAGTTCAGAATATACACTGTCGTTTCCAGAGCATATCCCCAGAACGAATCTACTAACTCAGAATACCTCATCATCGATCTAACCATCTCCATAAGAGTCCTATTCTTTCGCTCTACCACACCATTTTGTTTGGGCGTACCAGGTGCAGACAATTGGGATTGAATCCTAGCCTCTGATAAGTAATTCCTAAACTCTCCCAAGAGGTACTCTCCAGCACGATCAGATCATAGTGTCTTGATACTTTTACCTTGATGTTTCTCCACATCAGCCTTGAATTCTTTGAACCTGTCAAAGCATTCAGACTTGCGGTGCATCAAGTAAATGTATCCATACCTTGAATAATAATATATAAAAGAGACAAAATATTCAAAGTCACCTCTAGCCTAGATAGACATAGGACTACACAAATCAGAATGAACCAACTCCAACATATCTTTCACTCTATACCCCTTGCCCTTAAAAGGCCTCTTGGTCATCTTACCTTCCAAGCAAGATTCACAGGTTGGGAAATCTTCCACCACCAATGAAAGGCCCATCGGCTATCAATCTTTGAATTCTATATAAGTTAATATGATCTAACCTTAGATGCCAAAGATACGTATGGTTCATTTTCAAAGGTTCATTCCTCTTATTATGATTAGACGATGAGTTATTTATTTCTATTTGCATCGTGGGAGTTTTTGGTTCAACAGTGTATAAATTGCCAACCAACGCATCAGATCAGATAATCTCTCTATTCCTTTTTATAACAATTCTGTCATTAAAAGAAATAGAATACCCATACATAATTAATTTAGAAACTGAAATAAGATTCTTTCTAAATGAAGGTACATAAAGGCAATTTCTTAAAACCAATGTTTTATTCCTCTCAAAAGAAAAATAAATGTCTCCCACTGTAATAGCTGCCACCTCCGTAGCATTGCCCATGTAGACAGTAATATCTCCCTGAGTTAGTCGTCTGGTTTCCTGGAACCCCTTCAATGAAATTGCAGACATGATCAATGGCTCCCGTATTTATATACCAGGTACCGGTAGATAACATCGCTAAATATGTTACAACAACTAAACAAAAAGATATACCTTGATTTTTTTCCTGATGGCAGGGATAGTCCACCTTCTAATATCCAGTCTGCTTGCACATAAAGCATTTGCCTTTCTGCTCCTTCACGCCAGCCTGAGGTCCCTGAGATCCTGCCACTTTCATTACCACACCTTATTACTTCTTCTTCTTGCCTTTCAAGTCAGAAGTAGAAACCTTTTGAGCGACCGAAGCATGAGCACACTGACGAAAAAGCCCCTCTGCCGCCTGGAGTTCTGTCAGAAGTTCCGCCAATGAATATGACTGTTTGTTTATATTATAATTTAGGCAAAACTACTCATAACTGTTGGATCGATAGAATACGATAGAGGGGGGGTAAATATCGTAAACCGTTTCGGATTTAGAGAGAGAATGCACAGTGGAAAATTAACATGAAAACCAAACGTGAACACAAGGATTTACTTGGTTCGGAGTTGCGGTCGGTCCTACTCCAAGGCCCACGGTCCATGACCGTTTACTGCGGGCAATACTATAATCGTGCAAGTTCTTACAAGAAGTTGTACAGTAATAGTGCAGTAAGAATACAAAAAACTAACTCTTCGTTACCGATGCCCGGTGTAGATCATTCTTCGGTGCGTAGGGTCGTCGTCGGCGCTAGAACCTCGAGATGGAAGATTTTCGGAGCAGAGCGCTTGAGTCGAAGAGCGTATTGGCATTGGAAGAATGTGTTTTGAAGCCTTGGGGGTCGAGCCCCTTATATAGTGCACCTGGGGGCACTCGGGACGTTGGGGGCGCCCTCCATGTGTCACACGATTCGGCAAACACTCGGTCAGCCTTTATCCCTCCAGGATCGGGCTCGAGGTTTGACGGGGGCGCCCGGGAAGCAGGGGGTGCCCGGGTTGACTTGGTCTGCTGGCTTCTCGCGGAGTTAAATTCTATCCGCTTCGTTGGCTTGAGCCCAGGGCGCCCAAGGCATCCGGGGCGCCGGGAGCACGGGGGCGCCCGGGAGCTTGGGGGCACCCCGCCCAGTGAGCTTCCGAAGCGTTACTTGCTCAGCTTGTCTTGCCTTCACCTTGGGGGCGCCTGGGACCTCCGGGGCGCCCTGCCCAGCTGCTGCCCCTCTCCTTTGGGCCGTTCTGAGATGCAGAAACTCGTTCCTTCGGTCCTGCATCCAGGGTTAGTGCCACACAAAACAAAGCAAGAATGTTAGTGAGTTTTACAGTCGTAGCTGTCTTGGTTCTGACTTTGGGTCTCCAAAATGGAGCCCTAGGTCGAGCCGAGGCCTACTGTTCTCTCGATGGGGAACGCATCCTCACCTACTCCTCTCAGGAGAGTTTACCTTTTGCCAACCGGCTCCTCTGATTGGATGTTTGCCCGATGCACCTGACCAGGTCTTTGTGCCCACCTTCCGAGTAGGTCTTCGGTGCCCAGCTCCTTGCCAAGGCTTCGTGCCTAGTCCTCGACCAGGACTTCGTGCCCACCTTCCAAGCAGTTCTTCGGTGCCCAGCTCCTTGCCAGGGCTTCGTGCCTAGTGCTCGACCAGGACTTCGTGCCTAGTGTACCTAGGGCTTCTTTTCCTATATACTTAGTGAACATGTTAGATCAACATAATATCTTAACTTTTGAACCCTTTGCCATTATCAAAACACAGGTTCACTTGGGTGCTGTCTGCACCAACAATCTCCCCCTTTTTGATTTTTGGCAACCCGGTTCAAAAAGTTAAGTTAATTAAAACAGGTGATATAACAGTTTAGTTTCCTCCCCCTGGAAGGAATCTCTCCCCCTAGGTTTTTCAAAAGTTCGTGGGGTTTGAAAAAATTTCTAAGTCTAAAGATGGAATTAATTTTTCAAAAGAAATTTTAGAAAAATATTTTCCAAAAAGAATTTGGTTGGGCACTTTGGAGAATTTGTACTTAGAAATTTAGAAAAATTCCCAAGTCAATAACTTAGTAGAAAATTTTCTAAAACATCTTCTGAAGTTTAAGTTCTTAGAAACACTTAAAAAGTTTCAGTCTCTTTAGTACTTTTGGAAGCTTTTTGCTTAGTAACTTTTCTATTAGAGAAGTTCAGAAATAAGTACTTAGAGATATTTTGAACATAGCTTAAGTTTAAGTACTTAGAAAATACTTTTGAAAACCGCTTAGGTCAAGTACTTAGAAGCAATTTTGAAAACAACTTAGATCAGGTACTTAGAAATAGTTTTGAAAAAAAATTAGATTAAGTATTTTTTGAAGAAAGGATAAAGTTTTGAAAATTTTGAATTTTGAAAATTTTTTTAAAAGCTTCTCTCCTTTCCTATCTCTCCCCCTTTGCCATATATAAAAAAAACAATATAGCAAAAAATTAATTGCATATGAATATAGCAAAAGAATAATGTGCTGTACTGAACCAATTTAAGATATAAACTGAACCAAATCAATTTGAATTATCTCTTTGGGGTCCTGTCTAACCCAATTAACTACTTACTAACTGTTATAAATAGTAGTTTTCGCTAGGGTTAGTCAAGTTAAGTGTTCTGTTCAAGTTAGATTTTTTAATCTTGACACTTAACCTGATTGCTGTTAATTTGTATTTAGTGCCCCAATTATTGCAGATACACTGACTTAAAGCATCTTGAATTAAGGCAAAAACCTAAGCATCTCAACCCATTCTAGGTTATTAATCAAAAGTACTCAATGGTGCTTGTGAGATACTGGCTTCTAAATCTATAGGTGCATGTAGTTCTAGGGTTAGGGCCTAGGCTAAGTCCATTTGCGGAAAAGCCCTAATTTTGAAGGGGGTAGTTTTTCTAAAAACTAAGTCGAAAAATTGAAAAAAGAAATGCTAAAAAGATTTTTCAAACTAATTAAAAGCTGATTTTGAAATCAAGTAAAGCAGTTTTAAAATTATTTTAGAAATTGATTTTCAAATCAAGTAAAGCAGTAAGAAAACCAAAAGTAGAGTAAACCTATTCTACCAAGAATAATCCTAACTGCCTTCTTGGTGAGCTGAACTCAGATTCAAGTAGGGGTTTGGTGAATATGTCAGCTAAGTTAGATTTAGAATCTACATGCTTAACGACTATCTCACCCCTGGCTACGTGATCTCTTACAAAGTGGTGTTTGACTTCTATGTGTTTGGTTCTGGAGTGTTGGATTGGATTTTTAGTCAGATTAATTGAGCTTATATTATCAATGTAGACCTGAGTTTGAGTGTAGTTAAGCTGGAAGTCTTTAAGAGTGTGCATCATCCATAAAAGTTGTGCTACACATTCTCCTAAAGCTACATACTCAGCTACAGTTGTGGATAGAGCTACACAGTGTTGTTTTCTGCTGCACTAACTTACTAGACTATTCCCTAACAGTTGGCAGCTTCCACTTGTGCTCTTTCTATCTAATTTACAACCAGCATAGTCAGAATCTGAGTATCCTGACAAGTCAAAGGTTGAGGTCCTAGGATACCAAATCCCTACATTTAGGGTGCCCTTAACATATCTCAGTATTCTTTTTAGGGCTGCTAAGTGCATTTTCTTAGCACAGGTTTGGTATCTAGCACACATTCCTATAGCAAAAAGGATATCAGGTCTGCTGGCTGTAAGGTACAGTAGACTTCCAATCATACTTCTATAGAGTTTAAGGTCTACTTGTTTATTATCAGGGTCACTATATATTTTTACATTTGTGGCCATGCGGGTACTTATGCTTTTGGAGTTATCCATTTTAAATTTCTTTATTAACTCCTTAGCATATTTAGATTGATGGACATAGTTTCCATCCCTAGTTTGTTTAATTTGTAACCCTAGAAAGAAGTTGAGCTCACCAACTAAGCTCATTTCAAATTCATTTTCCATTATTTTGATAAATTCTTTTAGGAAGTTTGAGTTGGTGGACCCAATGATTATGTCATCGACGTAGATTTGGGTAATAAAGATTTCTTTTCCTAAGGTTTTAATAAATAGGGTTGAGTCAATTTGTCCTTGTTTAAATTCTTTAGAAATTAGGTAGGTTGATAAGAGTTCATACCAGGCCCTAGGTGCTTGTTTTAGTCCATAAAGTGCTTTAGTGAGTTTGTAAACATGGTCAGGTCTTTCTAAGTCCTCAAAACCAGGGGGTTGTCCTACATAAACTTCTTCCGTAATAAACTCATTTAGAAAAGCTGACTTTACATCCATTTGATAGAGTTTAAATCCTTTATGGGATGCAAAGGCTAAAAACATCCTAATGGACTCAAGTCTAGCTACCGGGGCATAGGTTTCATCATAATCTAACCCTTCTACTTGACTGAATCCTTTCGCTACTAAGTGGGCTTTATTTCTAACTATTTCTCCTTGATCATTTAGCTTGTTCCTAAAGACCCACTTAGTGTCAATGATGGATTTGCCCTCAGGTTTAGGTACTACTTCCCAGACTTGATTCCTCTCAAATTGGGCTAACTCTTCTTGCATAGCTATGATCCAATCAGGATCAGGTAAGGCTTCCTCTATAGTCTTGGATTCAATTTTTGAAATCATTACTATCTGACCAAGGTTTCTATAGGAAGACCTAGTTCTGACTCCTAAAGTTGGATCACCCACAATTTGATCAGTTGGGTGACTGAGTCTGGGTTTCTTGGTTTTTCTAGAACTTGGATCATCCTCAGGTCCGGCTGGTCGGTTTGGTTCAATATTTGGTTCAACTACTTGGGTTGGTTCAATTATTGGTTCAATTGACTCAGTAGTTGGTTCAATAGTTAATTCATTTAGGGGTTCAATTAAAGGTTCAACAGTTTGTTCATTATCTTCCTGATCAGTATTTGATGAATTTTGATCTGGATTATCAGATTTTGAGTTAATTTTTTCATCAAATATTAGATTTGTTGTTTCTTCAATTTTCTTAGTTTGTTTGTTGTAGACCCTATAGGCTCTGCTTGTTGTTGAATATCCTAGGAAGATGTCTGGGGTTGACTTAGACTGGAATTTACCTAGATAGTCCTTGCTATTTAGGATATGGACTTTGCACCCAAAGACCCTTAGGTAGTGTAGGTTTGGAAGTCTATGATAGTATAATTCATAGGGTGTTTTATTGTGTCGTTTGTTAATGAGGACCCTATTTTGGATGTAGCAAGCCGTACTAATTGCTTCTGCCCAATATTGGTTAGCTAAGTTGAATTCATTGAGCATAGTTCTAGCAGCTTCCTGTAGGGTTCTTGTAACGCCCGCCTTTCTCCCACACCACTTGGTGTGGCGAGATGGGCGTCGTTACGCTAAACATACATGTGCATAAAAAAACTATCTTAATGCAGCGGAAACATTTTTTTCTAAACATGCTTTTAATCATGCAACTAACACATGGAACATTCATACATGACATCATATCATAACTTAACCATTCCATGACTTATTCATAATCATCATAAGCAGTATGTACTTATCTGTAAAGGTAGCATCATAAGTCTTAAGTCACCCATTAATCATAACCGTAAAACATAGCGTAAAATTTAAGAAAATATTTTCACACCCAAGACATGCATTATGTGAGAATATGAGAATCTTTGCCAAGTCACTGCTACACACACACATGCTTCTGCCTCTCCTGCAGCTTCCCTTAATAGCCCCTTGCTTGATCTGCGGTATGAGGAAAATAAAACTATAAGCACATAGGCTTAGTAAAACCCTTTCCTACTCACTAAAACCATACGTCACTTAAACATAAACATATCAGTATCTGACATAGCGTAACTTCGAACATAAACATAAACATAGTCATGGCATAAGTCATAAGCATATGAACAACTAACATAGCATGATTCCTAACATCACCATAGATCTATACCCTACTTAACATGGCATAAATCTTAACATACATGAGTATAAAACATACATACATGACATGAAACAATTTTATACTTGGGCAAAATTCCTAACATACATGAACATAAGGCATGCTTATCATAACATAATTCTTAGCATACATGAACATAGGCATGCTTATCATAACATAATTCTTAGCATACATGAACATAAGGCATACTTATACATGACATGAAATATGAGCATAAACACAAACATAAAATATACTTACCTTGGCCCGATGCATAACATGAATGTATGAATGAGTCTAATGCATTTACTACATAAGGATGCTTAGTTTTGAAATCATACTTTTAAATGCTTAACATAAACATAACATCATTGGGGTCCCCGGCTTGTACCACATACATACATCATAAGCGCGCATCCCTAAGTAAATATGAGGTAGCTAGCCTCAACCTACTAGGGTAAGGACAGCATAGTCGGTAGTCCTAGAACCGGGGCGTTCTTAAGGTGCCCATCCCTGTTGCACAGCTTCGGTAGTGCCAGAACCGTGGACAGCATTGTCGATAGTCCAGAACCGGAGCGTTCTTAAGGTGCCCATCCCTTGGACCCTTACTTCGGTCCGGTACAAGCCTCATACATAAAAATAAACATGCATGCTTCATCATTCATACTTGTCATTCATACTTGTCATTCATACTTATTTCATATCATCGTTATGCCTTCATCATTCATACTTATCATTCATACTTATCATTCATACTTAAGGCATAACCATCAACTTCATTCATACTTATCATTCTTTATTCACATAATAGGACATACATGCATAATCATGGTTCTAGTCATAACCTTATCCGGGTTCATCAAGCTTGCACAATCATGATACATGATAAACATACACCTCATACATGATATATTTCATCTAGCATACATAATCCTAGCATTCATCATATGACATGGATGATAAGCTACATATAAACCTAACACCTACTACTAGGGTTCATAGCATTCATCATAAAACATGTATATATATATCATCATGATTCATAAATTCATTATGAGCATTTATCAATATTCATGCATCATCATCATATTTATCATAACCTACTTCTACATCAATTACATGCATTTCATGGCATATGACCTAAATATTCATGATTAAAACATAACTTAACATCAAGCATACAAAGTCATGTTAGATAACACATCAACTAGGATTTTAGTCACATGGAGGTCCTTACATCATGCTTAAAAATGTACTAGCATCATGGTAATTTATAACATGCATTCCTGAGACCCGAACCCAAACCAAACCCTAAGTTTGGGGTCTTGGCCGAAACTTGAAGAAAACTAAGTTCATAGAAAATTTTCCTAGGGTAAGATTAACATCTTATACCTTGCATATCATACTATGGAAGACCAATTTAACCCTTGATTGGACTTAACCCTAAGATTTAGCCCTAGTATATGATTTGGCCGAAACCCATTAGGGTAACAAACCCATAGAAAATTTATACAAATCACTACTTTCATCCCTACAATATCATAGCAAGACCTACTAAGCATGCTTGGAGAATTGAAGATTAAACCTAGGTCTAATCTTGGAAATGGCCGAAACCCTAAGGGGTACTTAGGGTGCCCTAAAACTTCAAACATCATGCTTTTATACTTCACTTATCATAGGTAACCATTTGCAAATATAAATCAAGTCTTTAACATGATTTCTAGCCCAAGTGTGCCTTGGCCGAAACCTTCATGCCCTATTCATGGATTTTTTTTTCCAACATATCATGCCAATAAGACTTAGATCATTGCATATAACTTTGAAAGCTATCATACCACAGGTGAGAGGGATTTACCTTCCTTGATCTTGCTTACAAACTTCGAATAAAAGTTAACAAGAGAACCTCCTTGTCTCTAAACTTTCCTTAGTCCTTGTATCCTTGTAGGGGGCCTTAGATCTTCAAGATGGGGTCCTTGGTGGAACTTTTCTCAAGGGGGAGAGAACCTTGAATTTTCGGCCAAAGCAAGGAGGAAGAAGAAATGAAGAAGAGAAGGGAAGTTGTAACTTCCTTTCCTATTTATATCATTTTAAAAAGGGGTGAATGAAGAGTCATGGTGCCTCTTCTCTTGGTGTCTCATCATTTCCTACACCATACTAATATCCACTTCATTCCCTCCTAGCACTCCCTTGCTAGGTGAATTGGTTAGTGCATGCTTGGTTGTACAAGAGGTCCAAGGTTCAATCCTTGGTGCATGCACTAATTTTCTATTTTATTTTTAATTTATTTCCTATTATTTTCGAAAATTCCTTTAAAATTCCCCCATAATTATGTTAATATTTTTCATTACAATCCATCTATTTTTACATTAATTTTTTACTTAAAACTACCCATAATAATGGTACTAGAAAGCCCCTATAAGGCCCCTTAGTACTTAGTTTCTCAATTTAAATGAGAGAACCTTGGGTTTCTAGGGTAAGGTTCGTACTAATATTTTTAGATCCTTCGGAAAATTATCTAGACATGCTTAATATTTTAAGGCAAATATTAAGAGAATTTTCTGGGTCGTTACAGTCCCCCATACCTCTTGAAAGTTCGTCCTCGAACTTAGAATAGCTCCGGGTACTCACATACTACTCTGACATTCTCCAACTTCTGATCCCTCGTTTGACCTACGTCAACCACATGTGCTAGAAAACCAGTATATCCCTTATCTAACCTCCTTCTTGCCTTGAGAGTCGATAAGAATTTCTAAGTCCTTTTACCTTGGCTCCCCGATAAATTCAAATGTGAAATTTGCTGCGGGTTGAAAAACCACCCTTCGTTTACGGCACTCAACAGAAGCCCCATATTTACTCAGAAAATCCATTCCCATTATAACATCGTAGTTCTGCATGTCAAGTACTATCAGATCGCAGTAGAGTTCTCTTTCTGCAATTCTGATTGGCACCGCACGCAATATGTGAGTGGATGTCATTATTTCTCCCGAAGGCAGGGTTGTTAAGAACTTGCAATCTAAAACTTGTGGAGACATAGCTATCTTCTTAATGTAGCATGTAGAGATGAACGAGTGCGTTGCCCCAGTATCAAATAGTGCAGTAGCATACTGACTGTAAATAAGTATCTGACCTGTGACAACCGTTGAAGCATTCGCAGCATCTTCCTTGGTGATAGAGAAAACCCTGGCATCCGCCATAGTTGATGGGGCCTCCAATCCCTCCTGGTTCATCAGGATACTCTCCGGCTCCGCTCGTATATAATGCAGCTTCGCGGGTGCACCCTGGTACTGTTGGATCGAGAAAACCGATAGAGGGGGGGTGAATATCGGAAATCGTTCGGAATTTCATAAAGAGCAATTGCACAGCGGAAGTAAAAATAACCACAACACAGAGACACAGTCGATTTTACTTGGTTCGGAGCCTGTGTCGACTCCTACTCCAAGGCCCACGGTCGTTGACCATTTACATTGGGCAATTCTATATGAAGCGCAATAATAGTTACAGAATTTGGTTACAAAGTAAGTGCACGAAAATAATAATAATGAATTGCACTCTTCGTTACCGACGTCCGGAGTGTATTAACTTTTTTGGGGCAGCGGGACGTCGTCGGCTCGAGTTGGAGTGTTTTCGGAGCAAGGCACGAGCGTAGAAGAGCTTTGAGGTGTTGAGAGAATTGATGTTTCGAAGCCTTGGTCGAGGGCCCTTTATATAGGGCCAGGGGGCGCCCGGGACGCCGGGGGCGCCCCCACGTGTCGTTCGATCCGGTTCAATCTCGGTCAGCGTCTGATCCCCTTATCTTCGGGATCCGCTTTGACCGGGGCGCCCGGAGTCCTCGGGGCGCCAGGGTTGACCGGGTCAAATCTTATCTTCTGGCTTCGAAGGCTTCTGGTCCGAGGCATCCACATGGGGGCGCCTGGGACGCTGGGGGCGCTCGGGAGCAGCGGGGGCGCCCGGGAGCACGGGGGCGCCCCGCCCAGCAGCTGTTCGAACCCTTTTTTCTTTGACTTGTTTTGTATGCACCTTGGGGGCGCCCGGGACACTCTGGGCGCCCTACTCAGCTATTGCCTCACTCCTTTGAGGCTTTCTGAGCTGCAGACACACGTTCCTTCGGTCCTGCATCCAGGGTTAGTCCAAAACACAATAAAACAATTAATTATTAGTTTATACAGCCTTAGCTGTCTTGGTTCTGACTTTGGTCTCCAAAATGGAGCCCTAGGTCGAACCGACGCCTACTGTTCCCTCGACGGGGAATGCGTCCTCACCTACTCCTCTCGGGAGAGTTTACCTGATGCCAACCGCTCCTTTGGTTGGACTTTTGCCTGACGATCCTTTGTCAAGTCTTGGATACTGGCAGTCCTTCGCCAGTTGCCTAGCAGTCCTTCGCTAGGGCTTGGATACTGGCTGTCCTTTGCCAGTTGCCTAGCATTCCTTCGCTAGGACTTTGCTACTGGCACTCCTTCGCCAGTTGCCTAGCATTCCTTCGCTAGGACTTTATCTCTGCACACTAGAGTAACTTGTTAGAAACACAAGTAAGACTTAACTTTTGACCTCTGTTGCCATTATCAAAACACAGGTTTGACTTTGGTGCATTCTGCACCAACAATCTCCCCCTTTTTGATTTATGGCAAGCCTTAGTTCAAAAAGTTAAGTTTAAGCAAGCATGAAAAAAAATGTTAAACTTTGTTCCCTCCCCCTGGAAGGAATCTCCCCCTAGATTTTTCAAAAATTCATGGGGTTAAAAAACTTTACTTGTACTTTGAAAACTTAAGTTTTAGGTACTTAGGAATCTTAAGTTAAAAGTATATGATTTTTGAGTACTTAAAAAGTTTGAGGCTTTAAGTTTCAAGGTACTCAAAGGTTTTGAATGTGTTAGCTTAAGTACTTTAGTAGGATGATTTAAAAAAACTTAAGTACTTAATAATTTTGAAAACTTAATACAGTACTTAAGTACTTAATAATATTGCACTTAACCAGTTTTGAGAGACTTAAGCTTAAGGTACTTTATAAAAGTTTAAAACTTTTGACAAGCTTAAGTTATAAAATTTTGAATGGCTTGAGTACTTAGCAAAATTTTGAAAGCTTAAGTAAAAATTTGAAAGGCTTAAATACTTAGCAAAATTTTGAAAGCTTAAGTGAACATTTTGAAAGGCTTAAATACTTAGCAAAATTTTGAAAGCTTAAATTTTGAAAGACTTGAATACTTAGCTTAAGTAAAAATTTTGAAAAGCTTGAATACTTAGGCCAATTTTGAAAAGCTTAAGTATTTTTCAAAAAAGTTTTGAATAAAGATTTGAATAAAGAAAAAACTTTTGAATACTTTTTGAATAAAGGATAGAGTTAAGAAAATTAAATTTTGAAAACTTTTTAAATAAAGAAAATTAATTTTACTCTCTCCTTTCCTATCTCTCCCCCTTTGCCATATATCAAAACAAATAAATATAGAAGAAATAATGGAAATAAGTAAGATTTTGCGGTACTGAACCAAATCATAATTAGACTTAAACCACAATCATTCAATTTTCTCTATAGGGACCTGTCTAACCCAATTAGCTACTTACTAACTGTTATAGACAGTAGTTTTTGCTAGGGTTAGTCAAATTAAGTGTTTCTGTTCAAGTTAGATTTTCTAAACTTGACACTTAACTTGATTGCTGTATAAGTTGTATTTAGTGCCCCAATTACTGCAGATGCACTGACTTAAAGCATCTTGAATTAAGGCAAAGACCTAAGCATCTCAACCCTTTCTAGGTTATCAATCAAAAAGTACCCTAAGGTGCTTGTGAGATGCTGGCTTCTAAGTCTATAGGTGCATACAGTTCTAGGGTTAGGGCCTAGGCTAAGTCCATTTTCGAAAAACCCTAGTTTTGAAAGGGGGTAGTAAAAAAAATAAAACTAAGTCGAAAATGAAAACTGATTTTGAAATTAAGTAAACCAGTTTTTCAAATCCTATTAAAAAACATTAATCTATTCTACAGAGCACAATCCTAACTGCCTTCTTAGTGAGCTGAACTCAGATTCAGGTAAGGGTTTTGTGAATATATCAGCTAGGTTGGATTTAGAGTCAATATACTTAAGTACTATTTCACCCCTGGTTACATGGTCTCTTACAAAATGATGTTTGACTTCTATATGTTTAGTTCTGGAGTGTTGAATTGGGTTCTTAGTTAAATTAATTGAACTTATATTGTCAATAAATACTTGGGTTTGGGTGTAGTTGAGCTGGAAGTCCTTAAGTGTGTGCATCATCCATAAAAGTTGAGCAACACACTCTCCTAAGGCCACATACTCAGCTTCAGTTGTGGATAGAGCTACACAGTGTTGTTTTCTGCTGCACCAACTAACAAGACTCTGACCTAACAGTTGGCAACTTCCACTTGTGCTCTTTCTATCTAATTTACAGCCTGCATAGTCAGAATCTGTGTATCCTGTTAAATCAAAAGTTGAGGTCCTAGGATACCAAATCCCTACATTTAGGGTGCCCTTTACATATCTTAGAATTCTTTTTAGGGCTGCTAAGTGCGTTTCCTTAGCACAGGTTTGGTATCTAGCACACATCCCTACAGCAAAGAGGATATCAGGTCTGCTGGCTATAAGGTACAGTAGGCTACCTATCATACTCCTATAGAGTTTAAGGTCCACTGGTTTACCATCAGGGTCACTATCTATTTTTACATTAGTGGCCATGGGGGTACTTATGCTTTTAGAGTTATCCATTTTAAATTTCTTTATTAACTCTTTAGCATATTTGAATTGATGAACGTAGTTACCATCCCTAGTTTGTTTAATTTGTAAGCCTAGGAAAAAGGTAAGCTCACCAACTAAGCTCATTTCAAATTTTTCTTCCATTATCTTGACAAATTCTTTTAGGAAGTTGGTGTTGGTGGATCCAAAGATTATGTCATCTACGTAAATTTGGGCAACAAATATATCTTTTCCTAGGGTTTTAATAAATAAAGTTGAGTCAATTTGGCTTTGTTTAAATTCTTTAGAAGTTAAGTAAGTTGATAATCGTTCATACCAAGCCCTAGGTGCTTGTTTTAACCCATATAGTGCTTTAGTTAGTTTGTAAACGTAGTTAGGTTTGTCTAGGTCCTCAAACCCTGGGGGTTGTCCTACATAAACTTCTTCTTTAATGAATCCATTTAAAAAGGCTGACTTTACATCCATTTGATATAATTTGAATCCTTTATGGGATGCAAAGGCTAATAACATTCTAATGGACTCAAGTCTGGCTACTGGGGCATATGTTTCATCGTAGTCTAATCCCTCTACTTGGCTGAAACCCTTTGCTACTAAGCGGGCTTTATTTCTGACTATTTCTCCTTGATCATTTAGCTTATTCCTAAAAACCCACTTAGTATCTATGATGGATTTGCCTTCAGGTTTAGGCATTAGTTCCCAGACTTGGTTCCTCTCAAATTGGGCTAATTCTTCTTGCATAGCTATGATCCAATCAGGGTCAGGTAGGGCTTCATCTATAGTTTGGGTTCTATTTTTGATATCATAGCTATTCGACTAAGGTTTCTATAGGAGGATCTAGTCCTGACTCCTAGAGTTGGATCACCCACAATTTGATCGGTTGGGTGACTGAGTCTGGGTTTCTTGGTTCTCCTAGAGCTTAGTTCAGCCTCAGGTCTGGCTGGTTGGTTTGTTTCGACTCTTTGGGCTGGTTGATTTGTTGGTTCGATACTTGGTTCAGTTGACTCATTAATTGGTTCAATGGTTAGCTCGTTTAAGGGTTCAATTAAGGGTTCAATTAAGGGTTCATTATTTTCTTGGTCAGAGTTTGATGAAGTTAAATCAGGATTATTAGATGTTGAGTTGATTTCTTCATCAAAAATTAAGTTTGTTGTTTCTTCAATTTTCTTCGTTTGTTTGTTATAAACTCTATACGCTCTACTTGTGGTTGAGTATCCTAGGAAGATACCTGGGTCTGACTTGGACTGAAATTTTCCTAAATAGTCTTTGGTGTTTAGGATATAGACTTTGCATCCAAAGACCCTTAGGTAGTGTAGGTTTGGGAGTCTATGGTAGTACAGTTCATAGGGGGTTTTGTTGTGTCGCTTGTTAATTAAAACCCTATTTTGGATATAACAAGCCGTACTAATTGCTTCTGCCCAAAATTGGTTTGCTAGATTAAATTCGTTGAGCATAGCCCTAGTGGCTTCTTGTAATGTTCTATTCCTTCGCTCAACTATCCCATTTTGTTGGAGGGTTCTAGGATATGAAAATTCATGTAAGTACCCATTACCTTACAGAATTCCTAGAATCATTGATTTTCAAACTCTTCCCCGTGATCACTCCTAAGTCTTTTAATTTTAGTGTCGTTTTGATTTTCAATTAGTTTACAGAATTCATTAAATAAGTTTAGGGTTTCATCTTTGGTTTTTAGAAACCTAACCCAGGTAAACCTAGAGTAATCATCAACTATTACTAAGCAGTATCGGTTCCCGCTTAGTGACTTGGCTCCATGTGAATCAAACAGGTCAAGGTGTAGGAGCTCAAGTGTAGTTTGAGTTAAATCAGATTGGGTTAGTTTGTGATTGGATTTGGTTTGTTTACCTTGATTACATGAGTCACATTTTAGGTTTTCATTATTTTTAATTTTGGGAATACCTTTGATTAAACCAAGTTGGGTAATTTTTGAGATAGTTCTTAGATTGGTATGACCTAATCTCCTATGCCAGCGGTTTGATTGTTCTACTCGTGTTAACATACATTTGGGTACAAGGGGAAGATTTATAGTATATACATTGTTTTTTCTAGTGCCCTTAAGCATGATTTCTGAGTCTTGTACATTTCTAATTAGGCAGTTAGAATTGTTAAAAGTAACTATATAACCAGAATCACATAACTGACTTATGCTAAGCAAGTTAAAATTAAAGTTTTCAACCAATAGAACTTTCTTAATAATGAAATCGGATTTAAGTTCAATATTACCTGACCCAATTACCTTGAGTGTAGCATTATTGCCAAATGCTACTGAGCCTAGGTTTTTGAACTTGAGCTTGGTGAACTTCAATTTATCTCCAGTCATGTGTCTGGAGCAACCGCTATCCAACATCCATTGGTCCAAATCCTTATGTTCCTACACATAAAGAGTTTTCTTGATTTGGATCCAATTAGAGTCAGGAATAGCTTAAATTGAGTTTCACTACCTAGTCTATCTCACCAAAATCTAGGGTTTTCAATCACGTTAGCCTTATAGGTTTCGTGAGACAGGTTTTGATAGTTAAGACTGTTTTGAAAATTTTTGATTAATTTTGAAAACAATTAAATTTTGAAAACTTACTTAATTAATTTTGAAATTTTTGAAAAGATGTTTAAATCTACACTTAGCTGAAATTTTGTGTTAGATTCGAATTTGACAAAAATTAATTTGAATTTGAATTTCAAAAATTGGCTTCCAGGTCTTGGCGAGGCACTAGGCCTTCTTTGGCCGTAGCCTTATGGGATCATCCACCCTTTCCTTGACAAAGCCTTTTAATGAAATTTCATTTTCAAAATTATTCTTTGAAAAATTTCTGGTCTAACTAGTTTGGGTTTTGGATCGGTAGCTTCGGCTAGTTCCGCCAGTCTAAAGAGACCAAGTGAACTTGATCTTATTAGAGTTGGTTTCCCTAACGTACTATCATCTCACCTCCACCCAATACTATGTTGTCAAGTTTCAGTTAAGTTTGTTTGGTCCTTAAACTAGCCTAAGTCTAAGCATGGCAAATTACAGAAATTAAATAAACAATCAATCAAGCAATTGAATTCAAGAATAACAATTTTATCTAATAATGAATATAGTTTTCAGTTTGACTCCCCCTGGACTAAAGCCACGGTGATGGTTAGGCAAGATGTGAATCTTGTCCTTGGGGATCCAATACTGATTTGATCCAGTCAGTTTGTTCAGGTATAGTTTAGGTACTCATGCCTGAATTTTACCTCTGGACTGATTCAGTACAGCAAAGTAAGATCTTTGCCGGGATTTGGTTCTATAGCCCAGTCCGGATCGATTTAGAACTGATTTCTGTTTTCCAAGGATCATGTCAAGACCCTTGGAACCAGATGTAAATCGTTCTAAAGTTGATCTAAGATCCTTAACCTGAGTTTTCAGGGAGGAGTTCTCCTTTTCAAGTTTTTCAACTTGAGTAGGAGTTCCTTCCTGAACCTTCTCGGTTAAGGGTTTAGAGTCAGCTCCCTCTTTCAGGAGTTTTACTTCCTGTCGGAGGGATTCGACTCGGAGTTTGGCTTTTGCCAAATCTCGAGAAAGAAATGAAATTAATTCAGTTAATTGACATCTATTAAAACCAGTTACCTTAATTTCTCCGTCTTCTGTGAAGGTTAGCTCGCCGTCCTCCTGTTCTATTTCTGATTCGGTTCCGACTTCTTCTGAGGCGGTCAGAGCTAGGAGGTTGGACTGGGGTGCCTCTTCTTCTTCTTCCGAGGAAGACTCGTCCCAGGTTGCTTGGAGCGCCTTCTTTCTTCTTGTCTTTTTTGTCTCCTTTAGGTTAGGGCACTCTGACTTGTAGTGACCCTTTTTCTTGCACTCGTAGCAGGTCACATTGGGCTTGTTTGCGGGTTCAGCTGGTTCGTCCTTTCTTCGGCCGGTTTTCCGTTTGTTGGTTCGGTTCTTCAGCTCCTTGTAGTAGCTTCGAGCAAGCCGGACCAGCTTAGTTTGATCTCCATCTTCTTCTTCTGAGTCTGAGTCTGAGTTAGACTCAGGTTCGGGTTCAGGCTTCTTCTTTGTTGTCCTTCCAGTTTTACCTGCAACGAAAGCAATACCTTTCTCGACCATATTGGTGTTAGTTTGTTCGTGCAGTTCTAGTTCGGAAAACAATTCATCTAATTTTGTTTTTGAAAGATCCCTAGAGACCTTGTACGCATCTACCATAGATGCCCACAAGGTGTTTCTAGGGAACGCGTTTAAGGCATACCTTATTAAGTCAAGGTTTTCAACCTTGTGACCTATTGTGTGAAGACCGTTCATTAACTCTTGGATTCTTGCGTGGAGCTGGGCTGCTGTTTCGTTGTCGGCCATCTTGATGGTGTAGAGTTTGTTCAGTAGTAGATCCCTCTTACTGATTCGAGTATCTGATGTCCCTTCGTGTAGCTCGATCAGTTTTGCCTAGAGCTCTTTCGCACTGTTGAAGGGGCCCACGCGGTTCAGCTCCTCTTTCATCAATCCGCATTGAAACGTCTGAGTTGCTTTTGCGTCGGCTTCTATCTTGCGCTTTAGGGCGTTGTCCCATTCAGAGTAGCTTTGAGAAAGTCCTTCGACGTTTCTGGGGATCTCCAGACCGGACTGGATAATGATCCACATGTCCACCTGAGTTTTCAGGTGGACCTCCATACGACTTTTCCAGTAAGAAAAGTCTTCTCCACTGAAGAGTGGAGGTCTGGTGGTGCTAAATCCCTCTTGCATGGCCATTTGATCTGTAAAAGAAAACTAACAAGAAAATGTCCCAAGACTTGGTCTTTGATTAGTAGTGCGGGATAAGAATAGTAAAATATTAAAAAGAATTTTAAAAAAAGTTCGAATGAGAATAAGAAATAAAGAAAATCCGAAAAATTTTCAAACTGGTGGTTGCACCAAGTTTGAACTTCCCCGCTCTGATACCACTTGTTGGATCGAGAAAACCGATAGAGGGGGGGTGAATATCGGAAATCGTTCGGAATTTCGTAAAGAGCAATTGCACAGCGGAAGTAAAAATAACCACAACACAGAGACACAGTCGATTTTACTTAGTTCGGAGCCTGTGTCGACTCCTACTCCAAGGCCCACGGTCGTTGACCGTTTACTTTGGGCAATTCTATATGAAGCGCAATAATAGTTACAGAATTTGGTTACAAAGTAAGTGCACGAAAATAATAATAATGAATTGCACTCTTCGTTACCGACGTCCGGAGTGTATTGACTTTTTCGGGGCAGCGGGACGTCGTCGGCTCGAGTTGGAGTGTTTCCGGAGCAAGGCACGAGCGTAGAAGAGCTTTGAGGCGTTGAGAGAATTGATGTTTCGAAGCCTTGGTCGAGGGCCCTTTATATAGGGCCAGGGGGCGCCCGGGACGTCGGGGGCGCCCCCCACATGTCCTTCGATCCGGTTCAATCTCGGTCAGCGTCTGATCCCCTTATCTTCGGGATCCGCTTTGACCGGGGCCTCGGAGCGCTCGGGGCGCCAGGGTTGACCGGGTCAAATCTTATCTTCTGGCTTCGAAGGCTTCTGGTCTGAGGCATGCACATGGGGGCGCCCGGGACGCTGGGGGCGCCCGGGAGCAGCGGGGGCGCCCGGGAGCACGGGGGCGCCCCGCCCAGCAGCTGTTCGAACCCTTTTTTCTTTGACTTGTTTTGTATGCACCTTGGGGGCGCCCGGGACACTCCGGGCGCCCTACTCAGCTATTGCCTCACTCCTTTGAGGCTTTCTGAGCTGCAGACACACGTTCCTTCGGTCCTGCATCCAGGGTTAGTCCAAAACACAATAAAACAATTAATTATTAGTTTATACAGCCTTAGCTGTCTTGGTTCTGACTTTGGTCTCCAAAATGGAGCCCTAGGTCGAACCGACGCCTACTGTTCCCTCGACGGGGAACGCGTCCTCACCTACTCCTCTCGCGAGAGTTTACCTGATTCCAACCGCTCCTTTGGCTGGACTTTTGCCTGACGGTCCTTTGTCAGGTCTTGGATACTGGCAGTCCTTCGCCAGTTGCCTAGCAGTCCTTCGCTAGGGCTTGGATACTGGCTGTCCTTTGCCAGTTGCCTAGCATTCCTTCGCTAGGACTTTGCTACTGGCACTCCTTCTCCAGTTGCCTAGCATTCCTTCGCTAGGACTTTATCTCTGCACACTAGAGTAACTTGTTAGAAACACAAGTAAGACTTAACTTTTGACCTCTGTTGCCATTATCAAAACACAGGTTTGACTTTGGTGCATTCTGCACCAACAGGTACTGCACAAGCTGTTGGGAAGGTGCCGGATTCTTGGTAGGACAGTACGAGGCCATGTGCCCTTCTACTCCGGGATGAAGCACCGGTTCGTACCTTTGCGTCATTCCCCGGGGTGCATTTTCCCGCATGTAGCACACAGGGGAAACCGGGACTGCTTATTTGCTGGGCCCCCTTGGGGTTGTTCCATGGCTGTCGTTTACCAGTCTAGTTTCCTTTCCAATTCGCATTGGTACTCGGAGGTTTCTGACCCCCTGAGTGTTAATCAAAAGGAAGGAACATTTAAGGAAAAATGAAAGATAATGAATCGAGAATCCCAGGGTGAACTTGATTCTTACTTTCATTTACTGCCTTCCCTTGTTGACTGATATTGTTCAGGTAATGTTCGGTGAGTAGGGCACTACTGAACAACTCCTCTGCAGTCTGTGGTCTGTTAACTCCGCCGACCAGGTTCAGAGCTATTTCGGGCCGCAACATCTTTAACATAAGTCGAACCCTCTCCTTCTTAGTGCGAACCAACTCAGGGCATAAGCGAGCCAAGCGATTAAATTTCTTCATGGCTTCGTTGACTGAGAGGTTGCCTTGTCGGAATTCCGTGAACTTGTCGTAGTGTTTATTGGTGACCCGCATGTTGAAGAATTCCTCGAAGAATTCTGACTCGAAATCCGCCCACGTCATCTGATTTACCAGTCTCTTGGCCTTGACCCTTTCCCACCACATTCTGGCATCTCCAGAAAGGCAGAATGACGCACATTTGATCTTTTCTTGTTCAGGCCAGTCCAGCAGCTCCATTGTACTCTCTACGGTCTTGAACCACACTTGAGCGTCCCACGGTTCACCGACCCCCGAGAAATTTTCCGGCTTCAGCCTCAACCACTGGATCAGATAAGCCTCTTGTCAAGCTACAGTAGTCAAACCTGACGGAGGGGTCTGTATAACCGTAGGCGCAACGGGTATAGCATTCTGGTTTGCCGGTGGAGTAGTAGAGTTTTCTTGTTGGTTCATCAGGGTATTAATAGTTTGCTGCTGCTCAGTGACTTGACGCTGAAGACGAGTCACTAATTGCATTAGGTCAGGCGAAGGAGCAGTCTCGTTGAGTCTGTTACTCTGTCTTCTAGCCATGCTTTCCTTCATAAAGGCAAGTATGGATCATATGAGTTATTATTATACCTACCCCATATTAAATTCTAAATTATTAATTAATATATATATATATAAGAGAAAGTATCGTTCATGTTCACATATCTTACAATTACTTGTCATTATCTATCTTAAGACACCATTCATACTTGCATACTCTAGAAACATAACATATCATAAGAGTGCTTACTATCATAAAATATCCGAAAGGTACTTACTTGGAAGCGGCAGGAAGGAGGCTTGATGTGTGTGTAGTGAGATGGCAATGGCTCTGATACCAACCTGTAACGCCCGCCTTTCTCCCACACCTCTTGGTGTGGCGAGATGGGCGTCGTTACGCTAAACATACATGTGCATAAAAAAACTATCTTAATGCAGCGGAAACATTTTTTTTCTAAACATGCTTTTAATCATGCAACTAACACATGGAACATTCATACATGACATCATATCATAACTTAACCATTCCATGACTTATTCATAATCATCATAAGCAGTATGTACTTATCTATAAAGGTAGCATCATAAGTCTTAAGTCACCCATTAATCATAACCGTAAAACATAGCGTAAAATTTAAGAAAATATTTTCACACCCAAGACATGCATTATGTGAGAATATGAGAATCTTTGCCAAGTCACTGCTACACACACACATGCTTCTGCCTCTCCTGCAGCTTCCCTTAATAGCCCCTTGCTTGATCTGCGGTATGAGGAAAATAAAACTATAAGCACATAGGCTTAGTAAAACCCTTTCCTACTCACTAAAACCATACGTCACTTAAACATAAACATATCAGTATCTAACATAGCGTAACTTCGAACATAAACATAAACATAGTCATGGCATAAGTCATAAGCATATGAACAACTAACATAGCATGATTCCTAACATCACCATAGATCTATACCCTACTTAACATGGCATAAATCTTAACATACATGAGTATAAAACATACATACATGACATGAAACAATTTTATACTTGGGCAAAATTCCTAACATACATGAACATAAGGCATGCTTATCATAACATAATTCTTAGCATACATGAACATAGGCATGCTTATCATAACATAATTCTTAGCATACATGAACATAAGGCATACTTATACATGACATGAAATATGAGCATAAACACAAACATAAAATATACTTACCTTGGCGCGATGCATAACATGGATGTATGAATGAGTCTAATGCATTTACTACATAAGGATGCTTAGTTTTGAAATCATACTTTTAAATGCTTAACATAAACATAACATCATTGGGGTCCCCGGCTTGTACCACATACATACATCATAAGCGGGCATCCCTAAGTAAATATGAGGTAGCTAGCCGCAACCTACTAGGGTAAGGACAGCATAGTCGGTAGTCCTAGAACCGGGGCATTCTTAAGGTGCCCATCCCTGTTGCACAGCTTCGGTAGTGCCTAAATATGACCTAAATATTCATGATTAAAACATAACTTAACATCAAGCATACAAAGTCATGTTATATAACACATCAACTAGGATTTTAGTCACATGGAGGTCCTTACATCATGTTTAAAAATGTACTAGCATCATGGTAATTTATAACATGCATTCCTAAGACCCGAACCCAAACCAAACCCTAAGTTTGGGGTCTTGGCCGAAACTTGAAGAAAACTAAGTTCATAGAAAATTTTCCTAGGGTAAGATTAACATCTTATACCTTGCATATCATACTATGGAAGACCAATTTAACCCTTGATTGGACTTAACCCTAAGCCTTAGCCCTAGTACATGATTTGGCCAAAACCCATAAGGGTAACAAACCCATAGAAAATTTATACAAATCACTACTTTCATCCCTACAATATCATAGCAAGACCTACTAAGCATGCTTGGAGAATTGAAGATTAAACCTAGGTCTAATCTTAGAAATGGCCGAAACCCTAAGGGGTACTTAGGGTTCCCTAAAACTTCAAACATCATGCTTTTATACTTCACTTATCATGGGTAACCATTTGCAAATATAAATCAAGTCTTTAACATGATTTCTAGCCCAAGGTGTGCCTTGGCCGAAACCTTCATGCCCTATTCATGGATTTTTTTCCAACATATCATGCCAATAAGACTTAGATCATTGCATATAACTTTGAAAGCTATCATACCACAGGTGAGAGGGATTTACCTTCCTTGATCTTGCTTACAAACTTCGAATAAAAGTTAACAAGAGAACCTCCTTGTCTCTAAACTTTCCTTAGTCCTTGTATCCTTGTAGGGGGCCTTAGATCTTCAAGATGGGGTCCTTGGTGGAACTTTTCTCAAGGGGGAGAGAACCTTGAATTTTCGGCCAAAGCAAGGAGGAAGAAGAAATGAAGAAGAGAAGGGAAGTTGTAACTTCCTTTCCTATTTATATCATTTTAAAAAGGGGTGAATGAAGAGTCATGGTGCCTCTTCTCTTGGTGTCTCATCATTTCCTACACCATAACTAATATCCACTTCATTCCCTCCTAGCACTCCCTTGCTAGGTGAATTGGTTAGTGCATGCTTGGTTGTACAAGAGGTCCAAGGTTCAATCCTTGGTGCATGCACTAATTTTCTATTTTATTTTTAATTTATTTCCTATTATTTTCGAAAATTCCTTTAAAATTCCCCCATAATTATGTTAATATTTTTCATTACAATCCATCTATTTTTACATTAATTTTTTACTTAAAACTACCCATAATAATGGTACTAGAAAGCCCCTATAAGGCCCCTTAGTACTTAGTTTCTCAATTTAAATGAGAGAACCTTGGGTTTCTAGGGTAAGGTTCGTACTAATATTTTTAGATCCTTCGGAAAATTATCTAGACATGCTTATATTTTAAGGCAAATATTAAGAGAATTTTCTGGGTCGTTACAGTTCTATTTTTCCTTTTGACTATCCTATTTTGCTGGGGGGTTTCTAGGACACGAAAATTCGTGTATATACCTATTTACCTTACAAAACTCCTCGAATCGTTGATTTTCAAACTCTCCCCCATGGTCACTCCTAAGTCTTTTGATTTTTGTATCGTTTTGATTTTCAATTAGCTTACAAAAGTCATTAAATAGGTTTAGGGTTTCATCTTTGGTCTTTAGATACCTAACCCAGGTAAACCTAGAGTAATCATCAACTATTACTAAGCAGTACCAGTTTCCGCTTAGTGACTTGGCTCCATGTGAATCAAATAGGTCAAGGTGCAGGAGCTCAAGTGTGGTTTGAGTTAGATCAGATTGAATTAGTTTGTGATTAGACCTGGTTTGTTTACCTTGATTACATGATTTACATATTATATTTTCGTGGTTCTTAATTTTAGGGATACCTTTAATTAGGCCAAGTTGGGTGATTTTTGAAATTATTCTTAGATTAATGTGACCTAATCTCCTATGCCAGAGGTTTGATTGTTCTAACTGAGTTAACATGCATTTGGGTACTAGGGGTAGGTTTATAGTGTAAACATTATTTTTCCTAGTGCCCTTAAGCATGATTTCTGAGACTTGCAGGTTTTTAATCAGGTAGTTAGAGTTGATAAAGGTAACTACATAACCAGTATCACACAATTGACTTATGCTAAGCAAGTTAAATTTAAAATCTTCAACCAAAAGAACTTTCTTAATAACAAAGTCAGATTTAAGTTCAATATTACCTGACCCAATCACCTTGAGTGTAGCATTGTTGCCAAATGCCACTGAGCCTAGGTTTTTAAACTTGAGTTTAGTGAATTTCAATTTATCCCCAGTTATGTGTCTGGAGCACCCGCTATCCAACATCCATTGGTCCAAATCATTATGTTCCTACACATAAAGAGTTTTGTTGATTTGGATCCAATCAGAATCAGGAATAGCCTAAATTGATTTTCACAGCCTAGTCTGTCTCACCCAATCTAGGGTTATCATTCACGTTTGCCTTATGGGATTTTGTGAGACAGGTTTTGATTAGATAGCATTATTTTTAAAAGTCATGATTTATTTTGAAAAAGTTTAATTTTGAAAATAGTTGATTTTAAGTTTATTAAAAAATGTTTGAATCTACAATTAACTGAAAATTTGTGTTAGATTCAAATTTTACAAAGAATAATTTGAATTTGAGTTTCAAAAATTGGCTTCCAGGTCTTGGCGAGGCACTAGGCCTTCTTTGGCCGTTGCCTTATTGGATCATCAACCCTTTCCTTGACAAAGCCTTTTAATGAAATTTCATTTTCAAAATTATTTTCTAAAAAATTCTGGTCTAACTAGTTTGGGTCTTGGATCGGTAGCTTCGGCTAGTTTCACCAGTCTACGGAGACCAAGTAGAGTATACTTGACCTTATTAGAATTGGCTTCCCTAACATTATCATCTCACCGCCACCCAATACTATGTTGTTCAAATTTCAGTTAAGTTGGTTCAGTCCTTAAACTAACCAGCCCTAAGTTTAAGCATGGTAAATTGCAGAAATTAAATAGACAAGCAATCAAGCAAATTTAAAAACAAGAATAAAAATTTATCTAACTATGAATATTATTTTTAATTTGGCTCCCCTGGACTAAAGCCGCGATAATGGTTCGGCAAGATGTGAATCTTGTCCTTGGGGATCCAATACCGATTTGATCCAGTTTGTTTGTTCAGGCACAGTTTGGGTACCCATGCCTGAACTTTAGGTACGGATTGATTCAGTACAGCATAGTACAATCTTTGTCTAGACTTGGTTCTATAGCCTAATCCGGATCGATTTAGAACCAACTTCTGTTTTCCAAGGATCATGTTAAGACTCTTGGAACTGAAGTGAACCGTTCTAAGGCTGCTCTTAGGTCCTTGACTTGAGTTTTCAAGGAGGAATTCTCTTTCTCAAGTTTTTCAACTTGAGTAGAGGTTCCTTCTTGAACCTTCTCAGTTAAGGATCTAGAGTCAGCTCCCTCTTTCAGGAGATTTACTTTCTGTCGGAGAGATTCGACTCGGAGTTTGGCTTTCGCCAAGTCTCGAGAAAGATATGCAATTAATTCAGACAATTGATTTCTTGAAAACCCACTTACAGTTATTTCACCATCCTCTGAAAACGTGAGCTTTCCGTCATCCGGCTCTGGTTCTGACTCGGTCTCGATTTCATCTGAGGCAGTCAGGGCGAGCAAGTTGGACTGTGTGGCCTCTTCTTCTTCTTCGGAGGAAGACTCGTCCCACGTTGCTTGAAGAGCCTTCTTTCTTCTTGCTTTCTTGGCTTCTTTTAGGTTAGGGCATTCAGATTTGAAATGTCCCTTTTTGTTGCACTCGAAGCAAGTCACACTTGATTTGTTCTTAGTTGGTTCAACTGGATCTTCCTTCTTTCGGCTGGTTTTTCTTCTGTTGGATTGATTCTTCAATTCCTTGTAGTAGTTTCGGGCAAGCCGGATTAGCTTTGGCTGATCTCCTTCCCTGTCTTCTGAGTCTGAATCTGAATTAGACTCGGGTGCAGGTTGAAGTTTCTTCTTGGTCATCTTTCTAGCTTTACCTACAATAAAGGTAATGCCTTTCTCGACCAATGTGCAGTTAGTCTGTTCATGTAATTCAAGTTCGGAAAATAGTTCATCTAATTTAATTTTAGAAAGATCCCTTGAAACATTGTACGCATCTACCATAGATGCCCACAAAGTATTTCTAGGGAAGTCGTTAAGAGCATACCTTATCAGGTCACGGTTTTCTACCTTGTGACCGATGGTGTGTAGGTCGTTCATCAGTTCTTGAATTCTGGCGTGAAGTTGGGCTGCTGTTTCACCGTCGTTCATCTTGATAGTGTACAGCTTGTTCAGAAGAAGGACCCTTTTACTGATTCGGGTGTCGGAGCTTCCTTCGTGCAGCTCAATTAGCTTCCCCCAAAGTTCCTTCGCACTGTTGAATGGTCCCACCCGGTTCAGTTCTTCTTTCGTTAGTCTGTATTGAAGTGTTTGAGTTACTTTGGCATCGGCTTCAATCTTTCTTTTTAGGGCTGTATCCCATTGGGTGTAGGATTGTTGTACTCCATCAGCATTCCTTGGAATTTCCAGTCCGGACTGGATTATTATCCACATGTCCACCTGAGTTTTCAGGTGGGCTTCCATCCTACTCTTCTAGTAGGAGAAATCCTCCCCAATGAAGAGCGGTGGTCTGGCGGTGCTGAAGCCTTCTTGCATGGCCATAGGTTATACTGAAAAGAGATAGAAATGAGATAAATGTCCCAAGACTTGGTCTTGGATTAGCAGTGTGGGAAAAAGAGAAAATAATTATCAAGTGGTGTTGCACCGGTCTCGATTAACGATAAAAATACGAAAAAGAAAATTAAAAATAATTCGAACAAAATCCGAAAAAATTCTCAAATTGGTGGTTGCACCAAATTTGAGCTTCCCCCGCTCTAATACCACTTGTTGGATCGATAGAATACGATAGAGGGGGGGGTGAATATCATAAACCGTTTCGGATTTAGAGAGAGAATGCACAGCAGAAAATTAACACGAAAACCAAACGCGAACACAAGGATTTACTTGGTTCGGAGTCGCGGTCGGCTTCTACTCCAAGGCCCACGGCCCTTGACCATTTACTACGGTCAATACTATAATCGCGCAAGTTCTTACAAGAAGTTGTACAGTAATAGAGCAGTAAGAATACAAAAAACTAACTCTTCGTAACCGACACCCGGTGTAGATCGTTCTTCGGTGCGTAGGGTCGTCATCGGCGCTAGAACCTCGAGATGGATGATTTCCGGAGCAGAGCACTTGAGTTGAAGAGCATATTGGTGTTGGAAGAATGTGTTTTGAAGCCTTGGGGGTCGAGCCCCTTATATAGTGCACCTGGGGGCGCCCGGGACGTTGGGGGCACCCTCCATGTGTCACACGATCCGGCAAACTCTCGGCCAGCCTTTATCCCTCCAGGATCGGGCTCGAGGTTTGACGGGGGCGCCCGGGAAGCAGGGGGGCGCCCGGGTTGACTTGGTTTGCTGGCTTCTCGCTGAGTTAAACTCTATCCGCTTCGTTGGCTTAAACCCAGGGAGCCCAAGGCATCCGGGGCGCCCGGGAGCATGGGGGCGCCTGGGAGCTTGGGGGCACCCCGCACAGTGAGCTTCCGAAGCGTTACTTGCTCAGCTTGTCTTGCCTTCACCTTGGGGCGCCCGGGACCTCCGGGGCGTCCTACCTAGCTACTGCCCCTCTCCTTTGGGGCGTTCTGAGCTGCAGAAACTCATTCCTTCGGTCATGCATCCTGGGTTAGTACCACACAAAACAAAGCAAGAATGTTAGTGAGTTTTACAGCCGTAGCTGTCTTGGTTCTGACTTTGGGTCTCCAAAATGGAGCCCTAGGTCGAGCCGACGCCTACTGTTCCCTCGACGTGGAACGCGTCCTCACCTACTCCTCTCAGGAGAGTTTACCTTTTGCCAATCAGCTCCTCCGGTTGGACTTTTGCCCGATGCACTTGACCAGGTCTTCGTGCCCACCTTCCGACTAGGTCTTCGATGCCCAGCTCCTTGCCAGGGCTTCGTGCCCAGTCCTTGACCAGGACTTCGTGCCCACCTTCCAAGCAGGTCTTCGGTGCCCAGCTCCTTGCTAGGGCTTCGTGCCCAATCCTCGACCAGGTCTTCGTGCCAAGTGTACCTAGGGCTTCTTTTCCTGTATACTTAGTGAACATGTTAGATAAACATAATATCTTAACTTTTGAATCCTTTGCCATTATCAAAACACAGATTCGACTTGGGTGCTGTCTGCACCAACAAAAACTCCTAGGTAGAGACTGGAGAATGATATCGACCTGGATTTCCTCATCGATCTCTACTCTATGGAATTCCATCTCATTCAAATGAGCCATCATCTTGAGAACATAATCCCTCACGGGTGTCCCCTCAATCATGGTGGTCATCATCAAGTTCCTCATTGCCTCTTGCCTAGCGGCCCGATTCTCATGTCCGAAGAGTTCCTTGAGATTGAACATCATATCATAAGCAGTAGAAAAAGCCTGATGTTGATGTTGCAACACATTTGACATAGAAGCCAAAATGTAACATCGCGTCATCTCATCAGCTTTTATCCACTTTCTATAACGTTCCTTCTCCTCTTCACCAGAATTCTCGTTAGGCTTTTCAAGACAGATCTCGAAAAGTACAAATTTGTACTCCTCGGTAGTCAAGACAATGTCCAAGTTCCGTTTCCAATCAATATAGTTAAGTACAGTAAGTTTGTTTTCATTTAAAATAACAGCAAGTGGGTTAAAAGCCATTTTGAAAATCCTGAGAATCACAATGATCAAAAACATTAGATTTCAAAAAATTATTGATTCCTCAAATAATAAAATTTTAAAATCAACCAACACCTCAAAATACCGAGAATATCATATGCCACGATAGAGTGGAGGTATACAAATTCTATATTTGTAAGAGGTGGTTTTATCCATTAATTTTATTATCTTATCAACTTAACTTTTTGACAAATAAAATTAATAGTTGGTTCCTCTTCGGCCCTACAAATAATAGTAGTGACTTCGATGGGGAGGATACTATTATTTGCATCTAAGTGTTCACCATTACATGATACTAAGGCAATTATCTAGGATTATATCCCTTCCGATGGGGAATATCACACGCTTCTAAATAATTTTCTATAACCATGTCCGACCTAGTGATCCACAATACAAACTCATCCGATATGGATGAAGGCACTCAGAGCCAACGCTCAAGTTGGTTTGCATCACATGTCAAATTTGTAATGGAGGCCATGGGATTCTAAGAATCTCTCTCCCACTTAGTAATTTAGAATTGAGGAATTTTACCATGCAAGTACAACAAGCATATAAACAAAAAGCAATAAATAAGAAAAACTAATTTTTCTAACTATTATTGCTTTTGTATTCAATATCCCTCAAGTCGTGTCACCACCTCGTCTCCTCCTCTGAGTGTTGGGGCAATCGGCCCAAGTATGATATGGAGGATCATGGGTTTGGATGTGTGTATCAATATAGTTAAGTTAGGGGTACATGTTGGTCTAATATGTGTATGTGAGTATGCAGGTTTGTAGGTACACAGACTTGGTTGGATGTCTTCAGGTGAAGGGTAGCATGGAGGCAAGCCGTGGGCTTGTGTGTGCATCCGAGGGACCATGGACGAAGCATGGACATGAGCCGAGGGAAGCGGACTTCGAGGCGTACGTGAAGGATGACATGGAGGAAAGCCGTGGGCTTGCGTGCGCATCTGAGGGTCGAGGGCCAAAATCGAAGAAAGCTTGAAGGCGATAGATCGAGGCTGCTGAAGCAAGACGATGAGCAGAGGGATGCAGACTTCGAGGCATTGATTGTAACGACCCGAAAAATTCTCTTAATATTTCCTTAAAATATTAAGCATGTCTAGATAATTTTCTGAGAACCTAGAAATATTAATGCGAAATCTGGCCTAGAAAATCCATGTTTTCTCATTTAAATTGGGAAAAAGGGCACTAATGGGCCTTATATGGGCTTTCTAGTACCATAATTTTTAGTGGATTTTAGGTGAAAATTAGTATAAATATAAAGGGATTTTAATAAGAAATATTAACATAATTATGGGGGAATTTTAAAGGATTTTCAGAATTTTAGGGGAAAAAAAAGAAAAATAAAATAAAAATAAGGTGCATGGACCAAGGATTGAACCTTGGACCTCTTGTACAACCATGTATGCACTAACCAACTCACCTAGCAAGGTAATGTTATGAGGGAATGAAGTGGATATTGGTTAAAGCATAGAAGAAGATGAAGGGTCATGGAGAGACTCTTCATTTACCTCCTTAATGGGCTATAAAAGGGGGGTTTTGGGAGTTACCTCTTCTTCCCATTACTTGCATTTTCGAAACTCCTCCTTCCCTCATCCTAGCCGAACACCCAAGGAAGGGTTCTCCCTTGGAAAAGCTCCACAAGAGGTCTCATCTCCAAGATCTAAGGGGTCTTCCAAGGATACAAGGACAAGGGGGTTCAAGGGTCCAAAGATCTTACCATTTCCTTCCCTTTCAAGGTTCAAAAAATCAAGAAACCCAAGGTAAGACTCCCTCACCTGTGGTATAATAGTTCCTTATGATTTCCAAGATTTTTAGCATGATATATTGGTTAGTTTTTGGATTTGATGTTGAAAGAAAAGAAAACCAAGAACCTTAGGCTTGTGGGTTTCGGCCACCATGATTTAAAGGTCTATAATTATGCCAAAAATCTTGATAATGTTATTTAATGTTCCCTTATGATGTGTAGAGGTTAAGTATAATTTTTGGGAATTTTTGGAGTACCCTAGGACACCCTAGGGTTTCGGCCAACATGAAAGGAACAAAAATCAACACCTAGAGACCCTATGGGTTTCAGCCACAATGTTTTAGGGTCCATAATGATGCTAAAAATCTTTATAAAGTTATTTAATGTTCCCTGATGATGTTTAGAGATTAAGAATAATTTTTGGGAATTTTTGGAGTACCCTAGGATACCCTAGGGTTTCGGCCAACAATAAGAACCCTTGTGTAGGGTTGGGTTTAAAACCTCAAGTGTTTGTTCATGTATTGTCATGATATAAGGGAGATGGAGGGTGTTTATGTGAATGTTTCACATGGCCTAGAGACCCTATAGGTTTCGGCCAAGTACCCTAAGGGGGTGGAATGTTAGGACTTATTTCAAGTAAGGGTCCCAATGGCCCTATGGTAAGGTATGGTTGGTGTTTAAGTAATTGATTTGGGGATTTTAATGGAAATTTTTCCATGCCCCATGGCCTTGAAGTTTTGGCCAAGAGCAAGTTTAGGGTTAAAGGATTAGGGTTGGCCTTAAGTATGGAATCAAATGTTTCCTATGACCTACTATGTATGTATGGGATGTTGTTTGGGGAAGTTATGTGAAGCTTCATGAACCTATGGTTCCTTGGGGCTTTCGGCCAAGGGCCTAACCTAGGGTTAGGGTTGGGTTAAACCTCCAAAGATGCTTGTATATGAGTTACCAAGATATATGTTTAAGTAAGATGGAAGAAGTTCTATGTTAACCAAACCCTTAGTTTGTATGTCATGAACTATATGTTAAGTCATAGATGTTTAGACATGTGCCATGATTTATGAATGGTAGGTATGTATGCCATGTCTTATGAATGATATGCCATGTTTTATGAATAATATGCATGTATGCCATGTTTTATGAATGATACGTATGTATGCCATGTTTTATGAATAAGATGTTTGTATGCCATGTCTTATGAATGAGGTTAAAGTACATGCCTTTAAGGCATAACGATGATGTAAAGTATGATGATGAATGACAAGTATGATGAATGAAAGATGATGCTTATGTCTTTAAGGCATAAATATGCTAAACGGCACGGTCGATGGTCGACGGTACGATGGTCGAGAGGATCGGTAAATGGGCCGGTAGACGGGCCAAGCCGTAACAAATTATTCTATGTTAAAGATGCCATGAATGTCTTATGAATGAAGAAGTATGTAAAGTATTTTACTTTATAAATGGGCTTGTACCGGACCGAAGTATGGGTCCAAGGGATGGGCACCTTAAGAACGCCCCGGTTCTGGACTACCGACTATGCTGTCCATGGTTCTGGCACTATCGAAGTTGTGCAACAGGGATGGACACCTTAAGAACACCTCGGTTCAGGGACTACTGACTATGCTGTCCTTACCCTAGTAGGTCGAGGCTAGCTACCTCGTATTTACTTAGGGATGCGCGCTTATGATGAATGAATGTGGTACAAGCCAGGGCCCAATGAATGATATGATGATTATGTTTAAGCATTTAAAAGTATGTTTTAAAGATTAAGCATCCTTATATATATATATATACAATTGCCACATGCATCCATCCATGTTATGCATTATATTTATGATAAGAATACTATGCAAAGTAAGTTTATGCAAGTTATGTTTATGCAAATGATTTTATGTATGATTATGCTAATATATGATGCCATGATTTTATGCTAGTTTATGATGCCATGATTTTATGCTAGTTTATGATGTCATGATTTTATGCTAGTTTAGGATGCCATGATTTAATTATGTTTATGCTAATTTAGGATGCCATGATTTTATTTATGTTCATGCTAGTTTATGATGCCATGATTTATTTATGTTTATGCTAAGTTAGAATGCCATGATTTTATTTATGTTCATGCTAGTTTAGGATGCCATGATCTATTTATGTTTATGCTAAGTTAGAATGCCATGATTTTATTTAGGTCCATGCTAAGAATGTTTATGAGGTTATGTTGATTATGATTATGTCTATGCCAAGTATTATGCCATGCTATGAATGTTTACGATGTTGATGTCTATGTCAAGTATTATGCCACGCCATGAATGTTTTTATGGTTATGTTATGTCATGCTACGAATGTGCTCGAGTTATGTTCATGCCATGACAAATGTATGCTAAGTGATGGAAAAGTTTATGTTCTAAGTAAGGCACTAAGTATGTTAATGTCTTATGTGCTCAAGATTAAATGATGAATGGTTTTAGTGAGTAGGAAAGAGTCTTACTAAGCCTGTGTGCTTATAGTCTTATTTTTTTATACCGCAGATCACGCAAGGGGACAGTAAGGAAGCAACAGGAGGGCATCAAAGAATGTGTGTGATAGTGACTTGACCAAGGAGAAATATGGTTGCTCGTCTTATGATAGAACTCTACCTTTACTATTAAGTACTTGAATGTGACTCTATGACATGATGCTAAAGTATGACATGTTATGATGCTAGGAATGGTAGTAAGTGCATGTAGGTGTAAGTTTAAAGGTTTCCGCTGCATTAGGATGTCTACATGCCCTAAGTATATTAACGTAACGCCGCTTATGGAAGAAAAAGAAAACGGGCGTTACATTGATAGACCCAATAATAAGTGTCATGAATGAGCCTCAAATTTAGATATTTATAAGTTGAAAACCCTTAATCTCACAAAATTAAATGTAGTACAGGGGCCTCAAGTCGTATTTTTCCAAAGACTAGTTAAGAGTGTTTAATTCAAGCTTGACTATGTCGTTTGATATTGTTTTGGGTTTTCAATTAAAATGGGGGGTTTGTTTTGCAATAAGGAATGAAAATATAGTTTGAAATGAAATGGACTTCGCTAAAGCAGAATTAAACTAGGTAATTGCAACACTAAACATAACATATTTGGAAATTGAGCAATTCAATATGAAATTACGAAATTTAAGGACAAAACTAATATCAAAGGCAGGAAAATAATAGATTTGTAACTAACTTCAGAAATGAGAAGTTAAAACAAAGCTGAAAATAGAAAACAGGTTTGAATTGAAGCAGAGAACTGCCTGATCGGTCGGCAGACCGATCAAGTTCCTGATGCAAACTGATACAGATTGAAAAGAACTACATAAATGAATTCAGAACAAAATCTAAACTACAGATCAAATCCTTCACCAGATCTTCTTCTTGCCATCACACAAGAATCGAACTAAAAACCCTCTAGCTCGAGGATCAAACAAAAACCAACTCCTGCGATCGATTTGCTCAGCTTGGTGTTCTGCTGGATTCTTCTTCCGATCTCCTCATACTTGATGATGTGGATTGCGATGGTGGCTCAGGAACCCTCAGAACACTTCAGAGAACCCCTCTGAACGCTCCGATTGATGAAGAATGGTGATCAAGCAGAGATCGATCGGATGAAGCAAGCTCTCGGTGATACCCTCACCTGAGCTTCCAGAGATGAAATTGAATTGCAAACTTCTTGGGAAATTGATCTCGATGATCTGAAATCTGGAGATGAACTTCAATCTGAAGTGGCCGCACGTGATCGGAGAAGAAACCTGATGTGAAAACGATGAAGAACTGAAGAAACTATGCTACTCTGCGATGACGATGAGCTGGGAGAGGGAATTCCACATTTAATTAATCCCATTTGAAATTGGACGGCTATGATCATCCTTGCCTCATCCAACGGTTAGATTAACTCGAATTGAGCCCAAACCTTCCAGATCTCCATCAGTGGTCAGGATCTGCTCCTCCTTAACTTGGATCGACCAGATCTGCAACGGATGGCTCAGATCTCTCTCCCTTTTGAATGAGTGGCTTAGACTCCTCTTGAGCTTGATCCAACGGCTGGATGACTTCTGATTTGGACCAAACTTTCAGATCTTGATTTGTGGTCTTGATTAACTCTATCTTGAGCTTGGATTGATCAGAAGACGACAGATGGCTCAGATCTCACCGTTTCTTTATTGGACGACCCATATTAATCCAATGCATGATCATCTTGATCCAAATCCAATTCTGGCTCAAACTCGATCCAATCTGATCTAGGTCCATGATCATTCAATGACTACAAAAATAGATTCAAAATTTAATGCCAAAATATCTCAATTATGAAAAGATTTGCATCCAAAGCTAAAATAATAATAATTTATGGAACCTAGTGTAAATATAAGATTAAGCATATAAAAAGGGATCAAAACATGGATTTGAGAGCCTAATTTGATTAGCACAAATGGTAATTATCAACTCCCCCACACTTGCTCTTGGGAATCTCACACAAGCTAACTAGTAAACTAATCATGTACCCCCCTAGATTACTCTCAAGCATAGTTAGAAGCAATTGAATGACAATTACCTAGGGTTGTCAATTCTCAAAAATCTAAACTCAATGGACTAGAATCTTGTCCTTAGTCAACAACATAGTATACTTCATACTTCATGACTAATTGAGATGAATCAAACACACAAAGCCTCTCAAGGAAAATTTTAGTGGCTCTCTTCCTATGTTCTACATTTTTGATGAAAGTGGAGCTCACTCAAACACAATCATGGTTCTTGCACTATCATAAACTTGCTTATGCTCTATTCTCCACCATCATTCTTGACTTGGACCCACACCTACAAAAGCTTATTCAAACAAGTTAAGAAATATGAAATGATATAAATGAAATAGAAGTTTAATGAACTTTGATACTAAAGAATCATGATAAAGAAACTAAAGAAATATGACATGATAAGAAAATATGGAAAAGTAAAGAAAGTGGAAGACTTGGATACTCAAGAATGCAACTAGATGAACTTTGTCTTCTTTTTTTTCTGTTGAAATCAAAGCTAAAATGAGCAGGAAGCAGTCAGTGATTTGATTTGGATGAGAAACCCTCACTGTGCCAATGTTGATGTGTGCCAACCTCTACTGATCGGTCTAGAGACCAAGCAGACTCTTCTTAATCGGTCAAGCAAACCGATCAGGTCATCGATCTGGACTTCTGTACTTCTTTTGATCAGACTGGAGTGTTTCTGATCGGACTGCCTACCTTCTGATCGGTCACTGTGACCGATCAGACAGCTCCCTGATCGGTCTAGAGACCGATCAGGTTCTGAACAGAATGAAAACTGAGCTGATTCTTAAATTGTCTTCTGCCTGATTTTTCTCCTTCTCAATCAGTAGCTAACTCTTCCAATTCAGCTATCATTTTTGATCACTTCTTGTAATTCAGAGGCTTAATCCAACTCCACAGTCCACTTCATTCTCTTTTTATATTTCTTCTTTTTTTTTCTATTGCTGTTTTGTTTTTCTTCTCTCTTCTTTTTTTTCAGTCATTTTGTGCGCAGCTTGTTCACACCTTCTCAAGTTTTCTTCTACTTCCTTAGGTCGTGCAAAGAAATCCTTTTCCTTTCTTGACAGCAATATTTAGTTAACCAAATCAAGCAATCTTCAGCTAGCCCAAATCCAAATTTTTTCCTGAGAGTCTTTAAGTTAACCATAGAGCTTTGTGAAATGCAAGCTAAATAAAGATACCTTTGAACATTCTCCAACTCATTTCCAAACCACTGCCACATTGCTTCAAGTATGAAGCAGGAGGAATCATTTACAGAATTTCAAACAAGCTTGGTGCAAGGGTGGTAGCCTTGTTCTCTGAAATCCCTTGTAGAAAACTTAGGTAACTCCATAGTCTTCTGATCGTGTTGCCTTCAATCACCATAATAAGACCAAAGCTCAAGAATGACTTAACATCTGCCACTATAACTTTGAAACATCAAATAATAAGAAGGTATTATGTGCTCCACTTTCAATTAACTCTTTGAAACCCAAAATGGCACACTTTTGCTTATTGGTTGCCAAATGCTTCCATTATCCTCAATATTTGATAGATTCCTCAATAAAGTTCACGCACCACTTTTCTAGCATCCCAAACAACCAAAACCTCCCCCACACTTAGCTTTTTGACTGTCTCGTGTAAAATAACATCAAGAAACAATCTAAAGCAATCAAGTCCATGGAGAATATGATTACGAACAGAAATATAGAGAAAGGAAAATAGAATATAGAATAGATCAACAAGCAATATTGCAAAAATTGATATGAAAAAGGAAACAAAGTGATTCACCACTATAAATGTGGTCCAATCATAGAAATATAGTTTTGAAAGAACCTAAGAAAGTTCTAGAGTACAATCACATGTGTGTATCACAAAAATTAGGCCAAATCCTCACTAGGTAAAAAGAATCCATCTCAAGTCATCAATCTAGAGTCCATAACTAAGTAGTACTCAAGTATCCAAGAATTTTCATCCATGGGCTCAAATTCTAAGTCTTAACAACCAAATTTAATTCACTTTCAAAGGACTCTAAAATGATATAGAGAAAATCCAGAGAGATACCTTTATTCTAAATCATGCATGAAACAAAGTGCCAACAAGGATAAAATGGTATCTATAATGAATGTTTATTCATTGTACACTACCTAAGCATTTATTAGCAAGAACTCACTTTAAACGAAAAATTACGGCTAGAAAACATAAAAATGATATTTACAATGAAATAAGAGTGTAAGAAGGAACAACTCCCCTTTAAGTTATGTAGAGAGCACGGAGCATCCATCTAGGTAGTGGGGTGATTTGGTTGGTCGAGAGAGCTATCCTCACGTGATCAATATCATAGCGCATTGCTCACTCCCTCATCAACTTTGTATAAGTATGTCCCGGTGGTTGGAGACGATTAAGGTGCAAAATCCACTCTCAGGGTGAATTGCTACAAGTCAAAGTAAACTCAACTCCTCCCACTATATGCTCTTTGGAAGTCCTTCCGGGAGGTTGGAGGCTATTTAGGTGGAGCACCCACTCAAGAAGCCTACGGCACCCTGCAAAACTATGAAAAGGAAATACCTCCCGCACGCATACAGGGTAAGAAAGAAATGAAATACAAACAATTTCTACATAGAATGTATCAAAAAATGCATCACATCCAATAAAATCAACCTTAGGTACCTCTATGAATTTTTCTAAAAAATTAGGAAAAATACTTACCTTGTCGTGCTGAAAAATACCTGAAGGTTCCACAAGAGTAGATGTAACTATGGCCTCCTCCTGGTCAGGTAAAGGCTCCACCTCAGGCTCAGGTTCTGGGGGGCATTCATCTAAAAGAGGTGATTCTTGGGTCCTTGCTTCCACCATGCAAGTCCCTACACTTTCAGGCAAATAAGCATACTTCAAATGTTCTGGCAATGGTTCCAACTCTATCTGTGACTGCTCTGTAGGTATGGGTGGTACCTGGGGCTCAGTACAATCCCCTACACCCTCAATCCTATCCTCTGAATCTCTTGATATGTCAATCAATTTAGGTGATCCCTAGGGCTCAGTGCAATCCCCTACACCTATAGAATCGTTCCCAACTGAAAATGAATCAGATACAACCTCGAACTCAGCTACCTCTGTAGCTAATACCTCCTCTGCCTCATCTGAACTAGAATATCCTCTCTGAATATCAAGTGAAACTTTATCAGCAATTAAATCTGCATCAACTAACTCATCTAAAGTATCCATGCTCATGGTAGAATGGTCCTCTCTGGGGTATTATGGTAGAAGTAAAGGGTCCTTTGGTTCCTCCACTTGATCTGAAATTTTCGGAAATGGATCTTGAGCAGGGATTTCGGTAGGTATAACTACTGTAGGTGCCCTGATTTTGCTGATTTCTTCTTCTTCTTCCACTAAAATTGCAAGATCAATTGAAGAAGGACTTAGGCTTGAACTAGGGTCACTTTCAACTAGTGTAAGATCCATTTTGGGGCTGAAATGAGCTGGAAAACAAGGTGTTGTAAATTTTTCAGAAAAATCAGCACTTTGAACATTTAGACTTGAAGCCACTTCCCCACTCCTCAACATGATGACATTAACATTTCCCATAGGGTTAGGAGTTGCTTGAGAAGGTAAATGTCCCGATCCTTGGGCTTGCATTTGATTCATCTCACTTGCAATTTGTCCAATATGTCTTTCAATGTTTTGAAGAGTGGAATCATTCTTTTGTTGCCCTTGTTGTAGTAAAATTTGTTGTTGATGTATGATTTGTTGCATAATCTCCTCAAGCATTTGTTGTTGTGCATTAAACTCACTAGAGTCCTCAAAGCCTTCTTGATCTGTATGGAACTCTTGTTGGCCTTGAAATGAAGCATCAGGTTGCTGAAAATTATGAGTAGGCTGTGAATTCTGAAAATGAAGTTGTTGGGGTTGATCAAATGAGTAACTGGGATGTTGGAATTGTTGAAAATTTACTTGAGAACTAGGTGGAAGTTGCTGAGAATAATTGTTCTGAAAATTCTGATTTTGAGGATGAAATTGTTGGGACTGAAAATTCTGATCTCCTTGCTGAAAATTCTGATTTGGAAACTAAAAATTTTGATTTGAAAACTGAAATTATTGCTGGTATGGTTGTTGATGCTAATATAAACTCTGGGATAGCTGTGAGGGTTGAAAAGGTTGCTGATAATTCTGATTTCCTTGAAAACCTTGTTGATTTTGTTGATAAGGATGCCGAAAATTCTGAAAATGTTGATAAGGCTGCTGGAATGGTTGAAAAGGCTGATTACCTTGCTGAAAATTCTGGAATTGTGGCTGAGATTGTTGTAGTGGCTGAAATTGTTGAAAATTGGGTTGCTGAAAATTCTGAAAATGCTGCTGAAAATTCTGAAAATGCTGATGTTCTGCTATGGGACTGCTTGAATGAGTAGGAATTTTTAGTAGGAGCCCTAGAGCCAATTATGTGATGATTGACTAGGGACTTTTTGTATCATATTCTATCATTAATAAAGGCATGTTTGGTTATTATACTTACTTTGTATTTGTGTCAAATAACTAAGTATAATAATGTCCTTGAATAGTAAGTTCTTATCTACATTATATCGATTGTTTGAATCGATAGTGAGATAATGTAGAGAACACTACACTAAACCATTCCTAGTCAAGTATTAATATTCAAGGATAATATTAATGCATGAAGACTAGCATGTAGGTCAACTGATGACTTGAGCTCACAAGTCATGGATATGTGATATCAAGTTGACACATGAGTATACATTGGAGAATATGTACTGAATTGACTCGCCATGAGAAAGTTTCATAGATTGTCATATGAGTGTCATAAATTTTCTCATGTGACTATTAGTATGAATAGTCCTTAGACCTGAAGTCAACTACGGTTCCCTACATAAGGAGTTATGTACTTTGGTATCCTCAAACGTCACCCATAATAGGGTGGACTATAAAGGCGATCACTGGGTATGTAATGAATTATGAGGAGGGATGTGAGTGATGTAGATGGGATCTATCCCTCCCATATGACGGGAGTGATATCTGTGAGCCCCTTGATCGAGTAGGACTACTAAAACGCATGACCATGCTCAAATGAGTCAATATGAGATATTGAGCTCATTTGTTTGAGTGAGTCTACTTGGGGATCAAGAAACACAAGATTGACTGAGGATGACACGGTCTATGCCTCATTGGTCAATCTAGATATCGAGGATAAAAGAACAAGGTCATACATTATCGTAGTCACGGAGGTTAAGTCGGATCTCGACTTTTCTTGTTACTTGGGTAGCAATGATGCATTGCAAGATGCCGCTCATTGAATATGTGTCTAAAGTGGTTTAGACACATTGCCAACGTTACGAGAACCTATTGGGTCACACACTAAGGACACGATGCTTTAGAGATTAATTGATCTTGGTTTGACTAAGATTTGAGTCGAATTGGATTAATTGAGTTAGACTGAAGTGAATCCAATTAGATTATGAGATTGAGTCTAATTTGAGTTAGACTCATCTAGATTAGACTCAAGCACTTAATTATGGATAATATTCATTAAAGGATTTAATAAAATATTATTTAAGAGGAAGGCTAAGAGACATTCTATTCATTAGATGAATAGAATATTAAGAGTCTCAAGGAATACCAAGAGGCTTGGTATTCATTGGGTTTTATTATCATTAAGATGAGAGGAGCTCAAGAGATCCGGTGAACCAAAGGACTAGCAGGATAAGCGAAGGGCACGCGACAAAGGTATTCTTATAAGATAGGAATTATAGATCACTTTGTATGAGTTTTTATTTCGCATGGATCGCTCGAGGGATCTTATTTCCACTGCGATTTTAAATATTTTTAACTATAGATTCCTACAATGGTATTAGAGCCACTTGGGAAAGATCGTATAAGGTTTAGAAAACTTTTATATGTGATATAGAAGTAGGATATAATTTTATTATAGATTGTATAATCTATGAGCATTTGTCGAGATACAAAAGTTTGTGTTGATCAAACTAAAAGTCTATAGCATCATCATATGAATTATGAAAGTGTGCTATGATGCGAATGTACTCGACAAATTTTATAGCCTATGATTTCGGCTCATGACCATTTTTACAATCATAATAAAAATTGATGTCCTAAATCTATTGTATGTGATTGATGACATGGTGCATGGTTATGGCCTTAATCCCAATATGTTTGGATGAATATGTGTGTGTGTGCATGTTGTAATTCATAATATGGTCTGCGTGTCGTGCCTTATCTCTAATTTTCTAGTTGTAAAAATAGATTTAGACTCGAATGTAACTTGAGTTTTCCTAAATTGTAATGTACAAAATGAGGAGTGGAGTGTCCATTGAAGAATGAAGTTACAAGAAGGATGCCGATGACACATGACGACCAAAGGATGCACTTGGAGAAGATGTTATCCCTAGGTTGACCATCGATCCTCTCATTGGCTTGAGAAGATCGTAGTATACGGGTCATAACCATATCACGTTTTATCGCTTATATATTGATATATGCAATGTGTGTATGTGATGTATGATTAGATAAATAGTTATCTCAATTAAGTCAACTCGATATGCCTACCAAAGTTTGGTACTCATAAACTACCTCGATCATTTGTTGTTGGGTTTGCCAAAGCAAAGTGACGCATTTTATCTTGGTAGAGTGCGAGAGGACAATTGTGATGTCCCGCTATCAAACTTTGGGTGAGACTTAACTAAGTCCCCTCAATTAGATTGAGAAACTTGGAGGCATATCCCAAAAGTTGAGAAAATTGGGTAAGAGAACAATTACTCCATATCTTGGGTGATTAGCCAAAGCTAACTCAAGATGATGTGTAATGTAGATCTTGACCCTTTGTTTCAAAGAGTTGCATGAGATGTAATTGGTAAAATGTTACCTACCTAATTATACCAAGTCTTGGGCGATTAGCCAAAGCTAACTCAAGATGAAGTATAATATGGATCTTGTCCCACATGAATAATGATTGCTATTTGGTTTGGAACTAGTAGTGTTGGTAAATTGAGTTTGCCTACATCCATGACTAGCCCCAACCAAAGCTTTACGATTTAGTGGGAGCATCATTTAATTAAAGGCCTAATTAAATGAATTAGATATGATACTTATTTCTGCATAATTTTTGTAACGACCCGGAAAATTTTCTCAATAATTTCTTTAAAAATATTGACCATGCCTAGATAGATTCTCGAGGAACGTAGGGACACTAGTGTAAACCTTAGTATGATGCTCCATGATTTTCGATATAGAATAAGAAGCTAAGTGCTAATAGGTCTTATATGGGCTTTTCTAGTACCATGGTTATTAGTGGATTCTAGATAGAATTTAATATAAATAAAAATGAGTTTTAATTAGGAATATTAGCATGATTATGGGTGGGCCTTAGGGGAATTTTCAAAAATAAAATAAATAAAATAAAATGCATGCACCAAGGATTGAACCTTAGACCTAGGATAACACCATGCAAGTACTAACCAATTCACCTAGCAAGGGAGTGCTAGGAGAGAATGAAGTGGATTTTTGTTAAGGCTAAAGGAAGTGAAGAGTCACCATGAGAGGAGGCACCATGTCTCTTCACTTGCCCCCTCTTTATTGTGTATAAATGAGAGGGATGATAACTTAACACTTAAGATAGTTATTCCTCTTCTCTTCATCCACCAAGCCTCTCCTCTCCTTCTTCTTCCTCCTTCTAGTCGAACCCCATAGGAGGGTTTTCCCTTGGGAAAAAGTTCACAAGAAGGTCTCTCCTTCAATGTAATGACCCGACCCCTCAGCCCCTTGGGCGGCCAAATCTCTCATTTGGCGGCCCCTCTAGGCGACCCTCGGCCCCTTGGGTGACCAAATCTCTCATTTGGCGGCCCCTCTAGGCGACCCTCGGTCGTGCCATTACTCACTAGGACTTCCCACCCCTGGCCAGTGGATTTTTGCCTTTCTCAGGATTCGAACTCTAGACCTCCTGGATAAGTACTAGAGTTTATGAATCCTGATACCAATTGAGTTAAGAGAAGTCGGGTCGTCGCATTCAAGATCCAAGGCTTTTTACAAGGTTACAAAGGCTAGGGGTGGTCAAGGGACAACAAGGCCTTCATCCTCCTCCCTATCTAAGGTCTATAACCAAAATAAACCAAGGTAAGACCCCCTCACTTGTGGTATGATAGCTTCCAAGTTGTTTGTCATGATCTAAGTTCTTGTTGGCATACTATGTTGAGGAATCCATAGTTAGGGCTTGTGAAGGTTTCGGCCAAGCAAATTTTTGGGGCTAAAATCATATTGAAAACCCCTATTATGTTTCCTAATGTTTACTCATGATAAGTTAAGCATAAAAGTATTATTTTGGAAATTTTGTAGCACCCTAAAACCCCTTTAGGGTTTCGGCCACCATCAAGGTACCATGGCTAGGTTTAAACTTCAACCCTTCAAGCATGATTAGTATGTTTCCTATGATATCATATGGGTAATAATGGTGATTTATATGAATTTTTCCTATGAGCTTATTACCCTTCTAGGGTTTCGGCCAATACATGGTTTAGGTCTAGGACTTAGGGTTAAATCCAATCAAGGGTTCAAATGGTTTTCTATGGCATAATATGTAGTGTATTGGATGTTAATCATGACCTATGTGAATTTTCCATGGACCCATGGTCCTTTAGGGTTTCGGCCAAGTCCCTAATCTAGGGCTTGGATTGGGTTAAGATCTCATGGATGCGTGTTTATAGGTTACTATGATGTAAGTGTATGGTTAAGCATGATGTAAGGGTCTTTATGTTACCAAACCCTAGCTTTGTGTGTTATGCAATATGACTTTGTATGTTAGGTTCTATGTTATGTTTTACTCGTGATTATTTAGGTCAAATACCATGAACATGTGTAATTGATGTAGGGGTACATTATGTTAAATAGAATAATGCATGTAGGAGGTGAAATGCCTATAATAGATATGTGTGTATGAAGGTCTATGCACGTTTTATGATGAATGCCATGAACCTAAGTAGTATGCATCATGTTTATATGTAGCTTACCCATGCATGCTCTATGATGGATACTAGGATTATGTATACTAGATGAAATGTACCATGTATGAAATGCATGTTTATCTTATGTACCATGATCATGCAAGCTTTATGAACCAAGATAATGTTTATGCCTGGAGGCATGATTATGTATGTATGTCATGTTTTTATGAATAAAAGAAGATGGATGAAGATGATGTTTATGACTTAAGTACGAATGATAAGTATGAATGATAAGTATGAATGATGAAGGCATAATGATGTTATGAAATAAGTATGAATGATGAAATGCCAAGCATGATTATGTCATGCTTCATGTAACAAGATTATGTTATGTCCTAAGATATGTCAAGTATGAATGATGAAGCATGCATAGTTATTTTACTTTATGAATGGGCTTGTACCGGACCGAAGTAAGGGTCCAAGGGATGGGCACCTTAAGAACGCCTCGGTTCTGGACTACCGTAGCTGTCCACGGTTCTGGGACTACCGTAGCTGTTCAACAGGGATGGGCACCTTAAGAACGCTGTAACGCCCGCCTTTTCACATACACCCACACCTCGTGGTGTGGCGAGGGAGGCGGCGTTACGCTAAACATACATGTACTTAGACATTATCTTAATGCAGCGGAATCATTTTTTTTTTCTAACATGCTTATAGTCATGCAACTAACAAATGGAACATTCATCATATCATAACTTAACCATTTCATAACTTTATTCATAATCATCGTAAGCAATATGTACTTATCCATAAAGGTAGCATCATAAGTCTTAAGTTATCTATTAATCATAACCATAAAACGTAACACAAGAATCTTCTGCCAAGTCACCGTCACACACACACATGCTTCTGCCTCCCCTGCGGCTTCCCTTAATAGCTTCTTGGTTGATCTGCGGTACGAGGAAAGTAAAACTATAAGCACATAGGCTTAGTAAAAACCATTTCCTACTCACTAAACCATACGTCACGTAAACATAACATATCAAACATCCGACATAACATAACTTCAAGCATAAACATAAGCATTGTCATACATGGCATAAATGAACATACATGAACATAGCTTAGCATATATCAAGCGATGTATACATGACATAAAGCATACCTACATGAACATGAAACATGCTTATACATGGCATAACATGAGACTTACTTATACATGGCATACTTCTTAGCATTCATGTACATAATGCATACTTATACATGACATGAATCGTAGCATACTTAAACATAATGCAATACTTATACATGATATACAAGATGAGCATAAATACAAGCATAAAATATACTTACCTTGGCGCGATGCATAACATAGATGTATGAATGAGTCTAATGCATTTACTACATAAGGATGCTTAGTTTTGAAATTATACTTTTCAATGCTTAACATAACATCATTGGGGTCCCCTGGCTTGTACCACATACATACTTCTTAGCGCGCATCCCTAAGTAAATACGAGGTAGCTAGCCTCGACCTACTAGGGTAAGGACAGCATAGTCGGTAGTCCTCGAACCGGGGCGTTCTTAAGGTGCCCATCCCTGTTGCACAGCTTCGGTAGTGCCAGAACCGTGGACAGCATAGTCGGTAGTCCAGAACCGGGGCGTTCTTAAGGTACCCATCCCTTGGACCCTTAATTCGGTCCGGTACAAGCCTTATGCATGAAAATAAACATGCATGCTTCATTTTCATAATTGTCATTCATGCTTATCATTCATACTTATTTCTTATCATCGTTATGCCTTCATCATTCATACTTATCATTCATACTTATCATTAAGGCATAACCATTATCTTTATTCATGCTTATTATTCTTCGTTCATAACATAGAACATACCTACATAATCATGTTTCTAGTCATAATCTTATTCGAGTTCATCAAATTTGCATGTTCATGATACATGATAACCATACACCTCATACATGATACGTTTCATCTGACATACATCATCCTAGCATTCATCATAAAACATGGATGACCAGCTACATATAGACCTCACACATACCACTAGGGTTCATAGCATTTATCATAAAACATATATATATCTTTATGAATCGTAAATCCATTATAATCATTTATCAATATTCATGCATCATTATATTTATCATAATCTACTTCTACATCAATTACATGTATTTCATGGCATATAACTTAAATATTCATGATTTAAACATAACTTAACATCAAGCACATAAAGTCATGTTATATAACACATCAACTAGGATTCTAACAATATAACGATCCTTACATCATGCTCAATCATATACTAGTATCATAGTAACTTATAAACATTCATTCTTGAAACTTTAACCCAACCAAACCCCAAGCTTGGGGTCTTGGCCGAAAGCCCTAAGGACCAAGGTCCATGGAGAAATTTACCTAAATTATGATTAACATTCCTTCCCATACATATCATGTCATGGAACCTCATTTGAACCCTTGATTAGACTTAACAATAAGTCTTTGGCCTAAAACCCAAGTTGGCCGAAAACCCTAGAAGGGTAACAAGCCCATGTAAGAGTTCATTTAACACCATTCTTACTCATAAGGTATCATAAAAATCATATTAATCATGCATGGAAGGGTTGGAGTTTCCCCTAGCCTCTTGACCTTGGTGTGGCCGAAACTTGTAAGGGTATCCTCCCCTAGAAAAATTCATGTAAGTCCCTATTTTCTTCCATACTATATCATAGTAAGACCCATTAAGCATTCTTGAGGGATTAAAATTAATCCCTAGCCTCACACTATAGGTGGCCGAACCCTAGAAGGGTTTTAGGGCCTCCAAAATTTCTCTAAATCTCAATCCATGCCTTACATATTATCATGAAACATTTAAGAGCACAAAAAGGAATTTACATCATCCCTAGGTTTAATCCAAAGGTCTTGGCCGAAAGTTCCATAAGCCCAACTCATGAATTTTCTTTCCAACATGTCATGTAAACAATATCTAAATCTTATCCAACATCAAGAACAATCATACCACAGGTGAGAAGGTTTTACCTTCCTTGATCTTGCTTACAAACTTCGAATAAAAGTTAACAAGAGAACCTTCTTCTCTCTAAACTTTACTTAGTCCTTGTGTCCTTGTAGGGGCTTTAGATCTTCAAGATGGGGTCCTTGGTGGAACTTTTCTCAAGGGAAAGGGAACCTTGAAATTTCGGCCAAAGCAAGGAGGAGGAAGAAGAAAGGAAGAAGAGAAGGGAAGTTGTAACTACCTCTCTTATTTATACTTTTCTCTTGAAGAGACATGTCTCTTCACTATTACACGCTTAACAAGCATGTTTCTTATTCTCTCAACAAGAAACAATGCTTGGTGTAGTGGTTAAGACATGGAGAGTGCAATTAGAAGGTTCAAGGTTCAATCCTTGCTTCCTCCCTTCTACCTCTTCTTTTTATCACAATTTGCACTAATCCATATCAAAGCCCTTTAAGCCAAGCCTATCATGAAATTTCATAATATTAATAATATTTCATGAATTCATATTATTTCATAATACTAATAATATTTCATGAATTCATAATATTTCATAATATTAATAATATTTCATGAATTCATATTATTTCATAATACTAATAATATTTCATGAATTCATAATATTTCATAATATTAATAATATTTCATGAATTCATATTATTTCATAATACTAATAATATTTCATGAATTCATAATATTTCATAATATTAATAATATTTCATGAATTCATATTATTTCATAATACTAATAATATTTCATGAATTCATAATATTTCATAATATTAATAATATTTCATGAATTCATATCATTTCATAATATTAATAATATTTCATCAATTCATATTATTTCATAATACTAATAATATTTCATGAATTCATAATATTTCATAATATTAATAATATTTCATGAATTCATATTATTTCATAATACTAATAATATTTCATAATGAATTCACAATATTATTCATGGTGAAATTTTGGGGTGTTACAATCCTACACATCTTATAAAAAGTTCGTCCCGAACTTTAAACAATTCCCAGGTACTCAAATCGTAAAATTGGGGTGTTACAAACGCCTTGGTTTTTGGAACTACCGTAGCTGTTCCTACCCTAGTAGGTCGAGGCTAGCTACCTCGTATTTATTTATGGATGCGCGCTTATGATGTATGTAGGTGGTACAAGTTGGGTACCCCAATGATGTTATGATTATGTTTAAGTATTTAAAAGTATAATTTTAAATTAAGCATCCTTAGGTATATGCATTTGACTCATGCATCTATTCATGTTATGCATTATGCCATGATAAGTATGTTTTATACTTATGCTTATGTTAAGACGGTGCTTATGCCCATACTAAGAATTATGTCATTATAAGTATGTTTCATGCTCATGTATATTAAGAATTATGCCATGATAAGTATGTTTCATACTCATGTATATTATGGATTATGCCATGATAAGTATGTTTCATGCTCATGTATATTAAGGATTATGCTATGATAAGTATGTTTCATGTTCATGTATGTTAAGAATTATGTCATGCTAAGTATGTTTTAGGATCATGTTTATGTTAAGAATCA
>JAGFNQ010000967.1:33727-91816 GCA_024364735.1 Boesenbergia rotunda | reverse complement strand
GATCTGAAGCGGTCAGGGCTAGAAGATTGGACTGAGGTGCTTCTTCTTCGTCTTCTGAGGAAGACTCGTCCCAGGTTGCTTGGAGTGCCTTCTTCTTTCTGTTCTTTTTGGACTCCTTTAGACTTGGACATTCAGTCTTGTAGTGGCCCTTCTTCTTGCATTCGTAGCAGGTTACGTTGGGCTTTTGTTTGTCAGTTGCCGGTTCATCTTGTCCGTCCTTTCTTCGGCTTGTTCTTCGTGTGTTGGATTGGTTCTTCAACTTTTTGTAGTAGTTTCGAGCTAGCCGGACCAGTTCAGATTGATCTTCTTCTTGATCTTCTATTTCTGAATCTGAGGTAGATTCAGGTTCAACTTGAGTTTTCTTCTTGGTCGTCTTCCCTGTTTTCCCTGCAAAGAAGGCTATACTTTTCTCGACCAAATTGGAGTTAGTCTGTTCATGCAGCTCAAGTTCAGAAAATAACTCATCTAGCTTAATTTTTGAAAGATCCCTAGAGACCTTGTATGCATCTACCATAGATGCCCACAAGGTGGTCCTAGGGAACGCGTTTAGAGCATACCTTATAAGATCACGATTTTGAACCTGGTGACCTATTGCGTGAAGACCGTTCATCAGCTCCTGGATTCTGGCGTGGAGCTGGGCTGCTGTCTCGTTATCTGCCATTTTGATAGTGAAAAGCTTGTTCAGTAGCAGATCTCGTTTGCTGATCCTCGTATCTGAAGTTCCTTCGTGGAGTTCAATCAGTTTAGCCCATAGCTCCTTTGCACTTTTGAAGTGTCCGACGCGGTTCAGCTCTTCTTTCGTTAGTCCGCATTGGAGAGTCTGGGTTGCTTTGGCGTCGGCTTCAATTTTACGTTTGAGGGAAGTGTCCCATTCTGAGTAGTTTTGTGGTATACCTTCAGCATTTGTGGGAATCATCAGTCCAGACTGGATGATTATCCACATATCCACCTGAGTTTTCAGATGGACCTCCATTCGACTTTTCCAGTAGGGAAAGTCTTCTCCACTGAACAGTGGAGGTCTGGCGGTGCTAAATCCTTCTTGGATAGACATTTGTTACTGGAATTAAAAAGAACAACAAAAATATTCCAAGACTTGGTCTTGGATTAGTAGTGCGGGAAGAAATAATTAAACACAAAATTCAAGGGGTGTTGCACCAACCTTGAAAAAAAAAAACTCGAACGAAAATTTTAAAATAAGAGAGAAAAAGAAATCCGAAAAAAAATTTCAAACTGGTGGTTGCACCAAGTTTGACTTCCCCGCTCTGATACCACTTGTTGGATCGAGAGATGCGATAGAGGGGGGGCTGAATGTCGCAAATCGTTCGGATTTCGTAAAGAGCAATTGCGTAGCGGAATAATCAAAATCAGACAATGCGAACACCAAGATTTTTACTTGGTTCGGAGCCTGGGTCGACTCCTACTCCAAGGCCCACGGTCGTTGACCGTTTTCTGCGGGCAATTCTATACGTTCGAGAAAGTTTACAATCACAAGTATTACAGAATTAGCTTCGTAAACTTAAATGAATATTTCGTTACCGACGTCCGGTGTAGATCGGAGTATTGGAGCAGCAGGACGTCGTCAGAGCTCGAGATGGAAGTTTTCTGGAGCGTGTCGTGGAAGCAGAAGAGCGTATGAAAGTCGCAGTGATTGATGATTTAAGCCTGGGGTCGAGGGCCCTTTATATAGGGCTGGGGGCGCCCGGGATGCTCGGGGCGCCCCCCCACGTGGCTTTCGATCCGGCGAGCCCTCTGGTCAAGGCTGATCTCTGTTTCTTCGGGATCACCTTTGACTGGGGCGCCCGACGCGCGCGGGGCGCCCGGGTTGAACGGTCAAGGCTTCATCTTCTTCGCGAGGGTGAGCTGCTGCAGCTGCCAGTGGCGTGGCACAGTGGGCGCCCGACGCGCGCGGGGCGCCCGAAACATCCGGGGCGCCCCCAAATGTGCTGCTGTCGGGGCGTTTACTTGCTCTGCTGACTTTGGGTTGACTCTGGGGCGCCCGAAACATCCGGGGCGCCCTGCTCAGCTATTGCCTCACTCCTTTGAGGCTCTCTGAGCTGCAGAAACACAGTCCTTCGGTCCTGCATCCAGGGTTAGTCCAAAACAGCAATTAATAAGTTAATTTTACACAGCCTTGGCTGTCTTGGTTCTGACTTTGGGTCTCCAAAATGGAGCCCTAGGTCGAACCGACGCCTAATGTTCCCTCAAGGGGAACGCGTCCTCACCTACTCCTCTCGGGAGAGTTTTACCTAGTGCCAACCGGATCCTCCAGTTGGACTTTTGCCCGGCAGTCCTTCGCCAGGTCTTGAGGTACCAAGCTGCCATTCGCTTGGTGCCTAGCAGCCCTTCGCTAGGTCTTTACTTCTGACAGCCCTTCGCCAGTGCCTAGCATTCCTTTGCTAGGGCTTTGTCTATTCTGGCAGTCCTTCGCCAGAGCCTAGCAGTCCTTTGCTAGGGCTTTCCTTCTGTCTGGCAGTCCTTCGCCAGTGCCTAGCATTCCTTCGCTAGGGCTTTTCCTGTACACTCAAGAAACTTGTTAGACAACAACTAACCCTTAACTTTTGAACACTTTTGCCAATATCAAAACACAGGTTTGACTTGGGTGCAATTTGCACCAACAGTAGAGACTACCTTGGTCGGGACTCTGTTTAGCAAGTAAACAGCTGTCTTAAGTGCATAACCCCAAAAGGATTTTGGAAGAGTTGCATGATTCATCATCGACCTAACCATGTCCATCAAGGTTCGGTTGCGCCTCTCAGATACACCATTATGCTGTGGTGTATACGGCGGAGTCCATTGGGATAATATCCCATTCTCCCTAAGATAATCTTGAAACTCTTGACTTAAGTATTCTCCACCCCGATCGGATCGAAGTATTTTAATACTTTTGCCAAGTTGTTTCTCTACTTCATTTCTGAATTCTTTGATTTTATCAAAAGCTTCAGATTTGTGTTTCATCAAGAACACATAACCGAATCGTGAGTGATCATCGATAAAGGTGATGAAGTAGTTATAGTCTCCTTGTGCTTGAGTTGACATTGGTCCGCATACATCGGTATGTATTAGACCAAGCAACTCTCCCACTGGATTACCTTTTCCAGGAAAGGGTAATTTGGTCATCTTGCCTTTTAAGCACGATTCGCATGTATCAAATGAATCGGGTTCAAATGATTCCAAAATTCCACATCGGTGTAATTCGGTCATGCGTTTCTTACTTATATGGCCAAGACGACAGTGCCACGTGTAGGAGTCTATTCGATTATCTATTCGAGCACGTTTGTTGCTAACTTCGATATTGAAAACGTCACTGGATAAATCTAACGTGTAGATGCCATTGCATAAAGTTCCATTCCCATAAAGAACGCCATTTAAAGTTATGTAACAACAATTGTTACTGAAAGTTAAATGATAACCTTTTTCATTCAAACATGAAATAGATACAATGTTCTTTATTAATGAAGGAACAAAATAACAATTATCCAATTCTAAGATACGTCCGGTAGGGAGCTTCAGCAAATATGTTCCGATGGCAACAGCAGCAATCTTTGCTCCATTTCCAACTCTCAAATTCGCTTCTCCCTTGACGAGTCTTCTTCTATTCCTTAGCCCCTGTATGTCATTACATATATGTGAGCCACACCCAGTATCAAGTACCCAGGTATTTGAGGAAATAAAGTGACATTCAATAACGAAGATACCTGAAGAGGATGGGGCATCGGATGCCTTCTTCTTCATGGACTCAAGATAAATCTTGCAGTTTCTTCGCCAGTGACCTTCCTTGCCACAGTGATGGCAAGTGCCTTTTGGTTTCTTTTCAGTCTTTTTGGCCTTTTTCTTCTTCCCTTTATTCTGTTCTTTGGCCTTCCTCTTAGAACCTTTCTTCGAGGAACCAACTAACAGTACTGCCTTTTGATCCGGCTTTACAGAAGGCTCCACAGTCTTCAGCAGGTTGATCAACTCAGGAATGGTAGTCTCCAGTTTGTTCATCCGATAGTTCATCACAAATTGTGAATAACTCTTGGGCAAACAACTCAGAATTAAGTCAATACTTAGTTCATGATCCATTGCAAAACCGAGTGCGCTCAGTCGCTCAATGTACCCCAACATCTTTAACGCAAACTGCGAGGCAGAAGTGCCTTCCTGCATCTTAGTGGTGAAGAGGAGTCTGGAGACTTCGAACCTTTCGGATCTCGCCTGCTCTTCAAACAACTCATGAAGATGGAAGATGATGGTATTAGCATCCATATGCTCATGCTGCTTTTGCAGCTCAGGTACCATAGAGGCTAGCATGATGCAACTCGCAAGTTCAGAATCGGTCACATGTTTCTGATGGGCCAACAATTGGTCCGGAGTTGCATTTTCTGGAGGACTTTTGGGAAGTGCTTCTTCAAGGACATAGGCAAGCTTCTCTGCCTTGAGGACTATCCTCAGGTTTCGAAGCCAGTCCATGAAGTTCGGCCCAGTCAGTTTATTGGTGTCCAAAATGGAACGCAGGTTTATTTGAGTAGACATGATCGAGTGATTATCCTAGAAATACAAATTGAGATTATGTGAGAAGATTGATAATGTATCAACATATATAAATTAAATCCTATTTATTTTACGAATTGAATCACCCTTATTATCAATTCGGGAGATCGTAGGAACATCTCTAAATAGGTTGATATCCAATCATAGATAAGAACCACCATGGCTGTGGCCATCAAGTTTTTCTTAGCTATGAAGGTAGGTAATTATACCGATTACACATCACATATATGTAACTATCACTTTATGCTATCAACTAATTGAATGTTTGCATAAATTATTGGGTTGTTAACTCATTAACAAGTATGTATCGATATACATAGCACCCAACTGCACCTCTCTTTACATCGACCTTGGCTGTGGCACAACAAATCGATGCTCCAAGCTTAAGGCTGACCCATTAATCAAGAAATAGTTTTAACATGGTTGGAGCTCATTCAACCGCTTAGTCAGGCTTGGATGTGTCCAACAACCAAAACTAATGATTGACCTCTGACTCGAACTATATTATTCATAAACTAATTCCATGGTTTGAACATGTTGAGGTTCAAGTCGTGCATGGATGTGTCCATCAACCCAATCGAGAAACAAAACTCCGGTTCTAACCATATTAATGGAAGGTGTTAGCCTTAATATTTTGTAAGGGGTTTTGGGTCTCATCTTTTCTAAGCACATTCATGACATAGAATTATGTCATGACTAACGATTTCCTTAATAAAGTATGTATGTGACTTAAGTTATCAAGTCTCATTAATTGAATTAGGAACCGGATTTCCTAATTCCAATTTCATACTTAATTAAAGGAATTGTTTTGGGAAACAATTTCCTAAATTGTCATAATTAATTTCGGAAATAATATGTTCAAGACTTTGATTTCTCTAAATCAAATCTTATTAAATTAAGAGACAAATCCCTTAATTCAACTACATATTATTTTCATGAAAATCTCATTTAAGAAATCTCTATAGGAAACCATTTCCTAATTAATTTTGGAGACAACAATATATAAGAGCATCACCTCTTAAAACATATTTTATTCATGGATTTAATTAATTACAACAAATCGTTTTCTAAGGGTGGCTCCCTGAGGCTCAGATACCCAAAGAAAGATAATTTGTTGTAAATCCAATTGGACGGCTCCCCGAGGCTCAATCCAAATCAAACATGACAATTTCAATTTAAAATTGGGAAATTAAATTACAACAACTAACTTTAAATTGGACGGCTCCCCGAGGCTCAATCCAAAATAAAGAATTTTGTTGTCAATTTAAAAACCAATTCAAATTTAATTGTCAATTAACTGTCCATGAATTTGTCTAGACTTTCTTAGAAGAAAGTGCCCAAAATTGCGAGATTTTATAAATAGGTTTTCAGAATATTTGTATGTTTCGGGTACAAAGAAAACTTACATATTTCCAAAATTGAAAAATTTGTAAAATAGAAAATTTTCCAAAATTGAAAAGTTTCCAAAGATGGGAAATTTTCACAATTATCATAAAATTTTAGAAACTAGAAAATTTCAAACGTTTGCGAAATTTCATGAGGATTTCCAAACATTGAAATTCCTAAATCTAAAATTTATTATAATTTGAAAGTTTCCATAATTGAAAAAATTTTTCGAAATTGAGATCATGACAAAGTGTTCCGCAAAACAATTATATGATAATGTCGAACACTAACCGGCTCTGATACCACTGTTGGGACCGGGTGTATGTTGACAAGGATACGAGTTCGTAAAATTTAAAATTTTTTACGTGCAGCGGAAGAATTTGCATAAAATAATTTCCTAAATTATTTTAACTTCGTATCTAGCATGCAACCCTATGGTGTGTTGACATAATCATACAATACAATTTTGCGAAAAGTAAACTAATTTACTTTTATACCTCGCGTAACTCGAAGAAAAGGGACGAGATCCAACCGTAGCGTCCCTTGGAAGCTCCGCCTCTATTCGCGTCCACGCCGAGTTCTCTTCGGGATGACTTCGCAAAGTCACGAGTTTTGTGCCGACAAGAACTACTAGATTCTCGGAAGGCACAACTAGAAGAATAAGAGAAAATAATGGAAAACTAACCAACGAAGTAACGGAATCGAATTCTGGGAAGAGAGGAATCGCTATCCGCTTCTTCTTCTTCGTGTTCGGGTTCTCCTTCTTCTTCTTGAAGCTCATGGCCTCCACCACCTTGGATGTAGGTTGGGCGCCGGCCCTAGGGGAGCTAGGGTGGGCGCCGGCCCTAAGGGAAGAGAGGGAGAAGGAGGAGAGGAGAGATTAAGAGAGAGAGGGAGAGAATAATAAATCTCTTAATTAGGAATAAGGGCTAGCCTTTGGTTCCTTTATATAGTAGCAACTCCTTTGCTAAGTCTCCCTCTAATCCGAATTAACGGAATTAACGGAATTAGTTATAAGAAATTTATCTTATAAATTTTCTTATTAATTATTCCGTTTAAACCGAGTCTTTATTATAAACTAATTTATAATAAAACTAATTGTTCTTCTCTTTAAATTATGGAATAAATTTTTATAAGAAATTTATAAACTTTCTTATTATGAAAAAATCAATTCATAATTGATTTTATAAAATTAAAATAAACCAATTCATGGATTATTTTAATCTTCCATAAAAGAATAAATTTCTATAAATTTTATTTATATAAATTTCTTTATACAAATTTATTTATCCATAATTTATAAAATAAATCGCATTAGATTTATTTTATTAATTAAACCAAAATTAATTGGTTTTCTCCTCTTATTGTGGCCGGCCACCAAAGGGGTTTTTGGCACCCTCTTTGGCCGGCCAAACCAACCCGAACCGCCGCGAATTAAACTCATTTAATTCGCCCAAAAAGCCTTCAAAAGACTTAGTCATTTTTAGCTTCCATTGCGCCTCTGACTAACTTAGATTCGACTTATTTCTCTTGATCGGAAAATCTAATTTTCAACTCGTTTTAAATCCCTCGGATTACTCGTAGTGCGTGTGACTAAATAGGCTTTCGATTTATGTTGGCCGTCTATAATTAACTAATTATAGAACGATCATGAGTGGCACCTAGTAGTACATCATGATCCCCAATTAATCGAAAGATCAATGGTTTGACCTCAGAAGAAATTATTCTGAAACCCTTCAGCAGCTCTAATGAATCGTGCCTCATTCCCTTCACCACCTTATACCCACTTGGTTCAAGACACGGTCAATGGTGTCAGTCCCCACTAGGCTGACTACGTCACACCTAGCCCAAGTAGTGTCTTCCTCGTCCTTTGGATTTCTAATTACTCTCATGTATTTAAGAGACTCGCACTCTTAACATGATATGCTCTGGCCAGAGGCTTTGAGTAACAATCCGACGATAGGCCTGGGTATACATCTCCTCGCAAGGAGTGGTGAATCCTTTGTAGGCTGTTCAAACATCTTCGGGCACTTCGGCTTATACCCGATCATCCTGGATCCACACCTCCTAAGAGATGCTTGCTTAAGATGTCAAAGTATAAGTCTCCATGACCAAGATGACTTGAACACCGCAAGTCAAAGGAACATCGCACTTAAGCTGCAGTAAGAACTTCATTGACAAATCTATATAGATTACCATATGAAGTTTTACAGCTAGTCACTCCAATGAACTAGTTCCCTTAACTAGCATCCATGTTTATCTCCGGACATCCCAATGTCACCAGCCAGTGAGAATCAGCTGAATAGAGAATAACCCATGCTAGTCTCAACAGAATTGATAATGTCCGTATTTATCAATTCATCGACTAGGGATTTTTCCAACACTTCACATTTGCACATTTAGAGATAATCACTAGTTGTGATCCCATCACAAATTCTCTTATGCTGTGAATTGTATGGCGGACATTCAGTAGATGAGTTTAAGATCCTATCAAATACACAAACATGTATACTCAAATAGTGAATTATCATTTATTAATATAAATGTTTATATCATAAGGCGATTGCCTTAGGACACTTCTCTCATATCACTAACAGGCCTTACCCTTACCTTTGGCCCCTTTTCTAGCATATGATTTGTTAGAAAAACTTTTAAATGCCTTACGAAATTTCCTTACCATAAAGGCTTCTTGGTCACTGTCCATGGAGGCGCTTGACTCCTCCGAGTCCGAGGATGATGAGTAGATCACCTTCTTCTTCTCCTTTCTCCTCTTCTTCTCTTTCTCTGCAACAAAAGCAATACCTTTCTCTTTTGCCGAAATATTAGCTTGCTCGTGCAGTTCGAATTCACAAAATAAATCATCCAATTTAACTAAGGACAAGTCCCTCGATACCTTGTAAGCATCAACCATGGATGCCCACAGAGTGGTCCTTGGGAAAGCTTGTAAGACATACCTGACGATGTCCCGGTTTTCGATTTTCTCTCCAATTACATGGAGCTCGTTGATCACTTCCTTTACTCTTCCATGCAGCTGACTAACGGTCTCGTTGCTCTTCATGGAGAGTGATTGCAGTTGGGCCACCAACAAGTCCTTCTTGGCTCTTCTGGACTCGTTTGACCCCTCGTTCAGTTCAACTAATTTGTCCCATAGTTCTTTGGCGCTCTTGAACGGCCCCACCTTGTTCAGTTGCTCCTTTGAGAGCCCGCATTGCAGTGTGGTGGTGGCCTTGGCATTTGATTGCGCCCTCTTCATTACTTCTTTGGACCATGTTCTCATAGGAGTTGGCTCTCCTCTTTCATCGACGGGCGCCTCGAAGCCATCTGCAACACTTATCCATGTTTCTATGTCATTCATAAAGTAGTACTGCATTCTACCTTTCCAGTACGCAAAGTCGTTGCCGTCGAAGAACGGTGGTCGTGCGGTGGAGTATCCCTCTTGAAACGCCATTTCAGATGTTCTGGTTGATTGTTAGATCTTCCAAAACGCACTCGCTCTGATACCAACTGAAGGATCGATGTGGCGTGCAGAGGGGGGGGGGGTGAATGCACTTTTTCGGATCGTTGAACTCTGCAGTCTTGTTAGCGCAGCGGAAATAATAATATAAAAGAAATACAGAAACAATGCTAACACTTTCAGTTACTTGGTATCCACCCAGATGGGTGACTAGTCCAAGGATCCACGCCGCGAGCACCACTTTTCACTATCGAAAAGTCTCCTTTAGGTGGAGAAACCTTCACAGCAAGAGCTTCCTCTTTACAGATGTAGAAAATGAGATGGAGGAAGCAAGTAATCACTTTACAATTTGGCAGCACTTCGTTACTGTACGGAACGGTACAGGCACGTGTAACGAGGCCTTTTATAGGTGAAAAGGACAGATTCGCAGTCTGTCCAGACTCGCACCAGTCGACTGCCCATATGGCAGTCGACTGCCCCAGCATTAAATGCCTTCCAACGGCTAGCCAACGGCTAGCAAACAGCTAGCCAACGGCTAGTTTTGGGGTGTACCAGTCGACTGCCCCTTGGCCAGTCGACTGGTCCGAAGCTGCGAACTTTCTGTGAGTTTTGGCAGTCGACTGCCTCTGGGCCAGTCGACTGCCCTGCCTCCCAGCTTAGTTCCAGCCACTCCGAACCTTCTCCTTCGCGTGTGCCTTCAGGTCTGGCTCGCCCTTTGAAGTCCTCTTCCTTTGGCTATCGTCCCTCGGATGCGCACGCAAGCCTTCCCTTGGCTTGCCTCCATGCCACCCTTCACGTGTGCCCTTTGAAGTCTACTTCCCGGCTTGCCCTTGGAGCTCTCCTCCCTCAGCTCTCGTCCCTTGGATAGGTCCACCAAGTGTGATTCTCCAAGTCCTGCAAACTCAATCACACATATCCAATACAACACAACACTCTAACTTTAAACTTATTCGCTCACACATCAAAACCATGATCTTCCAATCATTTAAAGGGCTGATTGCCTCAACATTATTTTTCATGGAAATTAAAATAAACATTGGATTGGTTTATTTTATTTTATAAAATCGATAGCGGATTGATTTACCATGATAAAGAAATTTATATAAATAAATTTCTTTCCATAATAAAAGGGGAGACATGGTTGTTTTTATTATAAATTAAGTTATAATAAAAACTTGGCATAACAGAATAATTCATAGAAAAATTTATAAGATAAATTTCTTATGAAAAATTTATTCCGTTAAGAGGAGACTTGGCGATTAAGAGGCTACTATATAAAGGTACCAAGGCAAGGCTTGGAGATTAATTCAAGAGATCCTAGACTCTCTCCCTCTCCTTCTCTCCCTCTCCCTCCTCTAGTGGCGCTGGCCCTAGAGGCCCTCCTTTTGGTTGCCGTGAGCTTCCACCACCAAGAAGAGGCCAAAGAAGAAGAAGAAGCGGGCGCGACTCCTTCCTTCCTCCCGAAATCTTGATTCCGTTCTTCGTTTGGTGGTTAGTCTTTCCATCTCTCTCTTGGTATTCTTGTCGTGCCTTTGGAGAATCTAGTAGTTCTTGTCGGCACGAAACTCATGGCTTTGCGAAGTCATTCTGAAGAAAACTCGGCGTGGACGCGAATAGAGGCGGAGCTTCCAAGGGACGCTACGGTTGGATCTCGTCCCTTTCTACGAGTTACGCGAGGTATTAAGTAAATTAGTTTACTTTCTGCAAAATTTTAAATGTATGATCATGTCTCCACAACATAAGGTTGCATGCTAGATACGTGGTTAAAATAATTTGAGAAATTATTTATGCTAAACCTTCCGCTGCACGTAATTAAATTTTAAAATTACGAACCCGTATCCATGTCAACATGCACCCGGTCCCAACAAAAGCCTAGGCTAAGTCCATTGCGTAGAAAACCCTAGTTTTAAAGGGGGTAAATTTTCAAAAAATCTAAGTCGAAAAAGAATTTTTAAAATTAAAACAAAATGATTTTTTGAAAGATATTGAATACTAGTTTTGAAACCATTTTGAAAACATAAATGATAATAGTCCTATTTTACTAAGAAAAACTCTAACTGCCTTCTTAGTAAGCTAAACTCAGACTCAGGTAAGGGTTTGGTAAAGATGTGGCTAGTTTATATTTCGAGTCCACATGCATAAGTATGATTTCGCCCCTGGCTACATGATCCCTAACAAAATGATGTTTTACTTCAATGTGTTTGGTTCGGGAGTTATGAATAGGGTTTTTCGTAAGATTGATCGAGTTTATGTTGAGAATGAACACTTTGGTTTGAACATAGTCTAGCTGGAAGTCCTTAAAATTGTGCATCATCCATAAAAGTTGTGCTACACACTCTCCTAAGGCAACATACTCCGCTTCAGTTGTGGATAAGGCAACGCAATGTTGCTTTCTGCTGCACCAGCTGACTAGACTCTCCTAGTAATTGACAGCTTCCACTTGTACTCTTTCTATCTAGTTTGCATTCGGCATAGTCTGAGTCAGAGTATCCTGATAATTCATAATTGGAGGTCCTATCCTAATTGATTCAAGTCTGGCTACGAGGGCATAAGTTTCATCATAATCCATCCCTTCAACTTGACTAAACCCTTTAGCTACTAAGCGGGCTTTGTTTCTCACAATCTCCCTTTGATCATTTAGCTTGTTTCTAAATACCCACTTAGTGTCTATAACTGGCATACTTCAGGTTTAGGTACTAAGTCCCAGACTTGATTTCTTTCAAATTGGGCTAGTTCTTCTTGTATTGTAATTATCCAATCTAGGTCAGCTAGGGCTTCTTCTATAGTCTTAGGTTTTATTTTTGAAATTAGGGCAATTTGACTAAGATTTTTATAAGAAAACCTTGTTTTGACCCCTAAGGTTGGATCACCCGAGATTTGATCAGATAGATGATTGAGTCTGGGTTTCATTGTTCTCCTAGAACTAGGTTCAGCCTCAGGTCCGGCTGGTAGATTTGGTTCAGCGGTCGGTTCAACTATTGGTTCAGTTGATGCCTCAGTAGTTGGTTCAATTGATAGCTCAGTTAATGGTTCAATTAATGTTTCAATATCTTCTTGATCAAGATTTGAATTGTTTAGGTTTTGTTTGACCATAGGTTTTGTTTCAATTTCTTCATCAAATATTAAGTTGGTGGTTTCTTCAATTTTAAGGGTTTGTTTATTGTAGACCCTATATGCTCTACTTGTTGTTGAATATCCTAAAAAGGCTCCTAGGGTTGATTTTGATTGAAACTTACCTAGGTAGTCCTTAGTGTTCAAAATATGTACTTTACACCCAAAAACCCTTATGTAATGTAAATTTGGTAGTCTATGATAGTAAATTTCATAAGGGGTCTTGTTGTGTCTTTTATTTATTAAGACCCTATTCTGAATATAACAGGCTGTATTTACCGCTTTTGCCCAAAATTGATTAGTTAGGTTGTATTCGTTGAGCATGGTCCTAGCGGCTTCTTGAAGGGTTCTATTCTTTCTCTCAACTATTCTATTTTGTTTGGGAGTTCTAGGATATGAAAATTCATGGACGTACCCGTTAATTTTATAAAATTCCTCAAATCTCTGATTTTCAAATTCTCTCTCATAGTCACTCCCAGTCCAAGTTGAGTTAGTTTTGAAATTAATTTAGTAAGGGTGTGGCCTAGTCTTCTATGCCATAGATTGGTTTCTTCTAGTTGAGTTAGAAAATATTTAGGTATTATGGGTAGATTGATTGTGTAAACATTGTTCTTCCTACTACCCTTAAGTGTAACTTCTAAGTCTTGTAGATTCCTAATCAGGCAGTCAGAATTGGTGAGGGTAATAATATAACCAGTATCACACAGTTGGCTAATGCTAAGTAAATTAAACTTAAAGTTTTCAACCAATAATACCTTTTTAATAATAAAATCTGAGTTTAGTTCAATATTACCTGACCCAATTACTTTAAGTGTGGCATTGTTGCCAAATGCCACTGAGCCTAGGTTTTATAACTTGATTTTGGTGAACTTCAATTTATCCCCAGTCATGTGTCTGGAGCATCCACTATCCAACATCCACTGGTCTAAATCTTTATGTTCCTACATATAAAGTATATTCGATTTGGATCCATTTATGTAGAGGTAAGGATAGATTGAATTGAATCTCATTGCCTAATCTGTCTCACCTATATCTAAGGTTATCAAGCACTTTGACCTTATGAGTTTCCTTTTGTGAGACAGGTTTTCAGTATTAAAACACTGAGTTTGAATTAATTTTGAAATTGACTTTGAAAAATATAGGGTGAAAATATTAAGTGTAGAATTAATTTTGAAAATGTAAAATTAGAATTAATTTTGAAAGTGTAGAATTAATTTTGAAAATGTAGAATTAGAATTAATTTTGAAAATATAAAGTTAGAATTAATTTTGAAAGTTTAGAATTAATTTTGAAATTGTAGAGTTAATTTTGGTTGGTTGGGTTGGACTACATTATTAGGTCATTGACATCTTACCCAATTCTAAGTGTCAAAACAGGTTACCTTATTTGTTTTATGAGATGTATTATTTTTATCTTTGATTTAACGTTAAATCTAAGATTTAATTAAAACTTGTGTTAGATTTGAGTTTATCAAATAGTAATTTTAAAGTGAGTTTCGAGTTCAGAGTATACCTTATTAGGTCATGGTTTTCCACCTTATGACCTATTGTATGTAGCCCGTTCATCAGCTCCTGGATTCTTGCGTGGAGCTGTGCTGTTGTTTCCCATCATGCATCTTGATGGTGTAGAGCTTGTTGAGTAGCAGATCTCGTTTACTGATTCGCGTATTTGACGTACCTTCATGCGGTTTGATTAATTTGTTCCATAGCTCTTTTGTGCTGCTGAAGGGTCCAACGCGGTTCAGCTCTTCCTTGGTTATGCCACATTGCAGTGTCTGTGTGGCCTTTGTGTCTACTTCGATTCTCTTCTTGAGTGGTCCATCTCACTCTGTGTAGCCTTGCACCTCGCCTTGTGCATTCTGGGGAATCTCCAGTCCGGACTGGATGATTATCCACATGTCCACTTGAGTTTTCAAGTGGACCTCCATCCTACTCTACCAATAGGAGAAGTCTTCTCCTGAGAAGAGTGGTGGTCTGGCGGTGTTGTAGCCTTCTTGCATGACCATGGATTTTAATCAGAACATTTACAAAAAGAACTTTGTTCCAAGACTAAGTCTTGGATTATTAGTGCGGTAGCAAAAATAATAATAAAAGAAATCGAGTGGTGTTGCACCAACCTCGATGAACAAAAAATATTACGAACGAAGAAAAATATTTTAAACGAAAATCCGAAAATTGCTCAATCGGTGGTTGCACTAAATTTGAATCATCCGCTCTGATACCACTTGTAGGATCGTTTAGAATCGATAGAGAGGGGGTGAATATCGATAAATCTTTTCGGATATAAAAAGAATAATATGCAGCGGAAATTTCAAACAATGCTAACATGCTTTTCTTTTACTTGGTTCGGAGTCTAGACCGGCTCCTACTCCAAGGCCCATGGTCCTTGACCGTTTACGTTGGGCAATTCTATATTTCGCAAAAGGGTTACAAAATTGGAGCACGAATACAAAATTGAAAAAGTAAGCAATTAAATTAAACAAATACCGACGACTGAAAAATGACTTGAAGATCGGAGCAGCGGGTCGTTGTTGGTGCTTGAAACTTGATCACGGAGAGTTTAGAGCGGAGCGCTTGAGTATTTGCGTTGGAAGAAATGTTGTCTAGAAGCAAGGGGTGAACCCCTTTATATATAATCAGGCCCCTGTGTTCAATGGGGTGCCTGACACGTGTGCCCTTCTACGCGAATCCTCATCCGTAGACTTGGCCAGCGCTTATCCCTTTATCTAGGGCGCCTGGGATGACTGGGGCGCCTGTATGGTCACAGGCGCCTCCTTTGCTGACGTGGAGGCTCAACTTCGCAGATTGCTGGAAACCACCCTTCTTGGACGCCTATATCCCTACAGGCGCCTGTATCCATACAGGCGCCTGACTCCTTTCAGGCGCCTGGGAAGCAGCGAACTCCATCCTTTGTTCCTGCAACCAGGGATAGTTCCAAAACACAAATAATAGATAAGTTAAGTATAACTTATAGCCTGCACTGTCTTGGTTCTGACTTTGAGCTTCCCAAATGGAACCCTAGGTCAAACTGACGCCTAATGTTCACTCCTACGGGGAACGCGTCCTCACCTACTCCTCTCAGGAGAATTTACCTTTTGCCAATCGGCTCCTCCGGTTGGACTTTTGCCCGATCTTCTGGATCAGGACTTCGTGCCCAGTCCACGATCAGGACTTATTGCCCAACCCTCGGTCAGGTCTTCGATGCCCAGCCTCGACCAGGACTTATTGCCCAATTCCTCGAATTAGGACTTTGTGCCTAGCTTATCTCGGACTTTTCCTATGCATTTAAACAAATTCATTAGATCACAATGTAACCTTAACTTATGAACTCTTTGCCATTATCAAATTCTCGATCTTGGTGCTTTCGGCACCAACAAACTGACCAAAACTCACCACAAAGCAAACTTAAATTCCAAATCCCATGTAGCACACAACAAGGCTTTACCCATCCAAAATAGAGCTTATTGAAATCTCATGGAAGTGAGTATAAAGCACCAACAAGATCCAAAAATCCAAACACCAACTCAGATCAAACTCTAATTAAAATTCCAAATTATAATCCCTTACCCAACTGGTGGCCGACGCAAGCAACAAGGACGGCTAGTCATGTGAGGCAACGACGTGATCAGGGGAAACAACACAGAAAGATGTCGTCGATTGGTCCTTCGTGCCCGCCGGAGTAAACAAAAAGGAAGAAGGAGAAGTAGCAGTAGTGAAATTAGGGCAGCGGTGAAGGGGAGGATCACCGACGGCTAGGGCTTGCTCGCGCGAGAAGACTCTGCGACGCGGCTGACTTACACGAGAGCGGTGTCGTCTCCTTTGTGTGTGCCGGCAATGGGGACTCATCCGCGAGGCGTCGGCGTCGGGGAGAGGCGACGGCATCAGGGCGAAGAGGAGAAACTGACAACCGGGAGGATTTTAGTGTTTTTAACTGTTTTTGACAGTTTTACAAAAAGCCCCTCCATGTTTGGAGAATTCCAACTAGGCCCCTAAATTTCAAAATTTTCCTTTTCAACCCCTTAAAATTTGGTATTTAACACCATGAACCAATGCATAGACCTGAGCTTGTTTAGCAAGGAAAGTCTAGCACAAGCCTAGGCTTTGTTTAATGGTCAGGTTAGCTTTGGTCTGACTGGCTTTAATTTATTATAATAAAATAATAAAAGTTCCAATACAAAATAAGATAAATATAAATAATACTAATAATTTTTAAATATATATTTTATAATTTTTTATCTATTGATTTATTTTTAATATTGATTGATTTATTTATTAGGCTTTGCAAACCGATCATTCCTAGCCCATGCATATGTTGTGCTTGGCACAACACGAATTTTAATTACCTTGTCTAACTTGGCCCTTGAATCAGGCACCTCAACCCAACCCAACTCGTGGACTACCTTTTGCCACTTTCATTCTATGGCATGTTTTGTAAGAGACAAATCCAAACCACAACGGGTCAAGTTGCGTAAAAGATTTATAAAACTTTTAAATGTGGATGGTTAAAACATAAATATTACTTAATAGAGAAGTACACAACTCTATAGAGACATTCATATCAATATTATATACTTTAGTTGTAAATTCACAATGCTAAAATGCCATTTAGTTTGATAACAACTTGATAGCTAGTGCCCAATGTGACGATGAATACTCGAGATTGAAAAAATTTTGTTAATCGTTTTCTAATATGATTATAAAAATATTATTAAAAATAATAATATTTTCATAAGAAATTAATTGTAGTGAAAAGGGGAGAAAAAAATCCAAATGATAAAAATATTTCAATATAATTTTTACAGAAATTTCTAAGGTTAAACGTAAATATGAAATTCTAAAATCACTAATTAATTTTAACAATTAAATACTTTTGCTTAATTAACTATTAGCGCTGGCAACATTATGTCGACACTCCTAATCCATATCTCCGAGATAGATTACCTCGGTTGACTTCGTACGGCCAATGAAAATTGACCACGTGTTATCTGTAATTTTTTATATTATTTTTTCATGGGAACAAAGTAAATTTTATTAAAAAAATTTAAATTTCTGCGTCGTTCGCATATTTCCGTTTATCTTCGGCGCTCTCACTTACGCGCCACTGTGCTCATAGTTTTCCCTGCACTATATCTAGTTCCGCATAATTAAACGGTACGGTGAGTAATTCCTGGGAGGAAGACGATGGCAACTGGCACGTTGTTGCTGCTCTGTCTCCTCCTCCTGGTCGGCCCTTTCGTTGTCGCCGGCGACGGCGAGTGCTCCGGCGATGCCTCGGCCAGCAACAGGAAGAAGGCGGACCCATTGAAAATCGCCGCCATATTCTCCATTCTAGCGAGCGGCAGCCTCGGCGTCAGCATTCCCCTGCTCGGCCGGTGGGTCCCGGCGCTGCGCCCGGAGAAGGATTGGTTCTTCGTCATCAAGGCCTTCGCCGCAGGCGTTATCCTCGCCACCGGCTTGATCCACATCCTTCCCGACGCGTTCGGCAGCCTCACCTCCCCCTGCCTGCCCCCCTCCCCGTGGCAGGACTTCCCCTTCGCCGGTTTCGGCGCGATGGTCGCCGCCATCGTGTCGCTGGCCGTCGACGCGCTCGCCACCGGCTTTCTCGGCCGCCGCGCGGCAGCGGTAGGCGACGCGGGGACCTTGGCGGAGGACGACGTGGAAGAGCACGCGCATGGGCATACCCACGGCCGCGTGCCGCAGGGAGCGGAGGCGCAACTGATTCGTGACCGCGTGATTTCGCAGGTGCACCGCCGGCGCTCTGTCTCGACATAAACGGGGCATGTCAACTGACGGTTCTAACTGTTTGGGTTCAGGTGCTGGAGCTCGGAATCGTGATGCATTCGGTGATAATCGGGATATCGTTAGGCGCATCGGAGTCGCCGGCGACCATACGGCCGCTGATGACTGCGCTGAGCTTCCATCAGCTATTTGAGGGCATCGGACTGGGAGGATGCATTGCGCAGGCCAAGTTGAAAGCGAGGTCGATGCTGAAAATGGGGGTGTTCTTCGTGCTGACGACTCCGGTGGGGATCGCCGTCGGGATGGCGATCTCGTCGGCGTACAAGGAATCGAGCCCCACTGCGCTGATCGTCGAGGGGCTGTTGAACTCAGCGTCGGCGGGGATCTTGATTTACATGGCCCTGGTGGATTTGCTGGCCCAGGATTTCATGAACGCTAGAGTGCAGAGCAGGCCCATCCTCCAGCTTCTCTCAACCACTGCCCTGCTTTTGGGAGCAGGCATCATGTCTCTACTCGCTAAGTGGGCTTAATAGTACATTTTGTATACGATGTCTTTTATGCAGCTGTCCCGGAGAGTGGTATAGTTATGATTTTCAAATACATATATTAATTTTATATGTTTTTATAAAATCGTTCTCCAAAATTTTATATTTTAAAAATAGTGAATAATAACTTTATTATCAATTTGATATCAACACTCACTCAATATATGATATTAATCAATCATTTATCATATCATCTCCCAAACGATTACGAAGCGAAGTTTTAATTTTTTTCTTTACTAAAACCATTCTCTCCATAGTTACAGTTGCAATAGGTAATAGTAATACAAATTTCAAAAATAAATATATCAAAGGATATAGTCATGTTACTTCAATTGAATCATTCTTTTAGCAAGTTGGCTAATCCCCAAGGCCTCATAGAATTGATTGTTACTTTACATATAAAAAATAAAGTAATCAAGGTAGTGCTAAAAATGCATTAACTCCATTAGGAAAAATCAGATGGATAAAATTGAGTAAACTAAAGTAATTTTCTCTTATCATAAGTAGAGAATGAATTTGATAGATCAAGACAAGTCATACATAACAATAACCCTATGTTCACCTCGGTAAAACTACTATTCAACTCATGAAGTTACAAATCTATCACTTTATAAAATATTTCAACGTTACTCCGGAAGGAATCGACGTCGATGACCAGTCACCAGAGTTCAGCCCACGTGGATGACGAAGAGAGAAGAGGAACTCCCACCCTGTGAGGTTAACACGAGCGTTAATGGGAACACGCTTGAGATTGTCCAACGGAGTTCACTCCGACGATCAAATCAGTCTCAGAAAATAGCGTAGATAGAAGGAAATAAGGAGAAGTGTTTGTAAGTATGAATGAGTGTAACCCCTTTACTTGGGGGGTTGGAGTACCATTTATACCTGAGGTGACAGTCATGTCCCACGTTCTTCTCCACGTCCCCTTAATTATCGGTTATGTTAATATGGCTTGACGGTTTCCAAGACAACCACGTGGTCATATCTGAGATCTCTCTCTATGGCTACGGATAAAAAATTTAATCCGAATAGAGACTCATCCCTCTAACGACCGACACGTCGCCGTGTTAATTAATCCAAGTTACAACTTAGCAGAAAGCAAGGTTAAGGCCTTGTAACTTTTCGAATTAATTAACCGCGGAAAAGACGACGGTTTGGATCACCGATTTTTGTGTTTATCTTCGGGGTCCAGTTAATTAATTATTATCTATGATAACTAATCTGTTGATGCAGTCTGGTCCTGATTGTTATTTTGGTGTTGACACCGATTTGAGTTTAGGTGGATGATTATTGATTATGATTAAGTCCTGATCGGGGATCAGGCATGGTATGGAAAATCCTAGCTTGGAGGGCTAGGTGTTGGAAAATCCTAACTTGGAGGGTTAGGTGCTGAAAATCCTAGCTTGGAGGGCTAGGTGGGTGAAAAGTCCTAATTCGGAAGAGGTGGGTGAAAAGTCCTAGCTTGGAGGGCTAGGTGAAAAGTCCTAACTTGGAGGGTTAGGTGCAAATTCCCATCTTGGAGAATTAGGTGAAAAAGTCCTGGCTTGGAGGGTCAGGTCCTAGCTTGGAGGGCTAGGTTTGGAAAAGTCCTAATCCGGAAGAGTTGGGTGAAAAGTCCTAGCTTGGAGGGCTAGGTGAAAAGTCCTAACTTGGAGGGTTAGGTGCAAATTCCCAACTTGGAGGGTTAGGTGAGAAATCCTTAGCTTGGAGGGCTAAGGTAGTTGGAGCCCCTGGATCGGTCTGGTGACCGATCAGGGAGTTGGCATGGTGCTCCTTCGTGGATCGGTCCGGTGACCGATCCAGCGATGACTGATCGGTCTGGTGACCGATCAGGGAGTATTCGTTTCACCCACTGATTGGCTCCTGATCGGTCTGGTGACCGATCAGGGAGCAAACAGTGAGGTTGAGTTCCCTTGCTGAACTGCTCCTGATCGGTCTGGTGACCCATAAGGATCACTGTGCAGATCGTTCAGGAGAACGGTCCAATGTCGCAGGTTCCTCTCTATGATCGATCAGGACGGAGCCTAATCGGTCTGGACCCAGCCTGATCGGTCTGGTGACCGATCAGGATGTTTCCTGATTGGTCTGGTGACCGATCAGGATGTTTCCTGATCGGTCTGGTGATCGATCAGGAGGTCTGGACTGCGAAGCTCAGAAATCGCCCGATAAAGGGGTGGATCGGTCCGGTGATCGATCCACAACCTGGGATCGGTCTGGTGACCGATCCAGGAGAGTCTTAAAGAAATCGCGATTTCTAATCGAGCGTTGGGGACCGATCAGGACGGAGCCGGATCGGTCTGGACTCAGCCTGATTGGTCTGGTGACCGATCAGGAGGCTCTCTGATCGGTCCGGTGACCGATCACTTTAATTCAAATTGCACTGTCAGACGCTCTGATCGCGTCAGAACGTATCCGATTCTCTGCGCTTAACGTCTGATACATGATATGCTATTTGATATGCTGCTCTAACACTCTGATTAAGCTGCAGGTGACAGGGGAGGATTCAAACACTCAAGGAGAAGTCAATGGAGGCTTTCCTTGGAGCAGGTTTGTCCGTTTTTCCATCTCAGGTTGCAACGGCCGAGCTGTAGACTGGAGCTGAGACTGGAGTTTGGCTGAGGGAAGCTCAGGGAGTCCAGGGATAGCTGGCGTTGGCAGATGAGTAGCTGGGAGCTGCAGGGATGGTGTCATCTGATGCTTGGTGGAGAAACAAAAGAGAGAAGAAGACTTCGGTTGAAGCAGAGTTCTAGAGCTCGGGATAAGCTTGCTTAAGTTCTTGCTGCGATTTTGTGTTCTCCACACTTGACTTGCTATGTGCGTGTGCTGTTGATTCTTTGAGCAAGTCATTGAGATCTGAGGAGCAACCAACTCTTACGTGAGTGCTTGGAGGAAGGAATAAGGAGCTTGGAGTCCAACAGTGAGAAGACACGAAGGAGGGAGTCCTTGCGTGAGATCGTCGCTGGGTGGAGCTCGGGATAAGCTTGCTGTGTTCTTGTCCTTGCTAAGTGCTGAGTAAGAGCTTTCTCTGTGTTTCATTAAGCTTAAATCTATATCCTTGTTTGAAACGCTGTGGAGAGGTTTCTCCACCGAGAAGGAGGTTGCTTTATATCCGGTGAACACCGGGGCTTGATCTGCTGACGATCAAGGGATCACCCACCTTAAGGGCACGCCAAGGAGTAGGGGCAAGTTATCCCCGAACCTTGTAAACCCTCCGTGTTAGCGTTCTTGCTAGTTGTGTCTGTTTGCATTTGGTTTCTGTTTTTGGTTTCTGCACTGTTTGTTCCATTCGTTTCTTCTGCTATGCTACTGATAAAGTTGAGTGCAGAAATTTCATAAGTGCCGAAGTTTTCAAGTATTTGGCTATATTCACCCCCCCCCCCTCTCTAGCCATCCGGATTCCAACATAATCAAGATAACTGATTAACATGCATGAAATGACGAAGCAAACCAATATGGCATAAACAAGACATAGCAAAATAAACTGGAGCTCGTGAGAGTTATACCTCGCTGTTTACCTCGCAGTCTTCTATCTTATGACCCACCCCTCCTGGACGTCGTGTGGGCGACGATTGACTAAGACGCGGAGTCACCAAGGCACCGGGTTAATCCTCCTTTCTCCTTCCTTTGCTTGTGCCAACACCAATGGAAAGAGAGTAGCTTCATCCTCTCCCAACTCCCTAGCACCGAAACCCTAGGAGCTAGGAATCCGGTGATCGTTAGGATGTATACTAAAAGCCTTGCCTTATGGGCAGGATACATCTACATTTTAAAGAGAATCAGAAAATCACACAGTGCATGTTCATATTTGTATGTGCACTAAACGTCTGATGCATGACATTGTAGATAACATGATGCGTGGTGTCGCACAGAAGATCATGTTTGTTGATGCAGTCTGACCCTGATTGTTGTTTTGTTGTTGACACCGATTTAAGTTTAGGTTAATAAGATGAGTCTAGTTTAAGTCCTGGTCGGGGACAGGGCACGACTCCCGGTGAGTGATGTCGGGTCCTGGTGAGTGATGCCAGGTGACTGAAACCCCGGTGAGTGAAGCCGGGTCCCAGTGAGTGAAGCCAGGTGATGGAAACCCTAGTGAGTGAAGCCAGATGAGTGAAATCCCGGTGAGTGAAGCGGGGTCCTGGTGAGTGAAGCCAGGTGATGAAAACCCCAGAGAGTAAAGCTGAGTCATGGTGAGTGAAGTCGGGTCCTAGCGAGTGAAGCTAGATGACTGAAACCCCGGTGAGTGAAGCCGGGTTATGGAAACCCCGGTGAGTGAAGCCGGGTCCTGGTAAGTGAAGTCAGGTGACTGAAACCCCGGTGAGTGAAGCCGAGTCCCGGCAAGTGAAGCGGGGTCCCGGTGAGTGAAGCGGGGTGATAGAAACCCTGGAGAGTGAAGTTAGGTGAGTAAAACCCCGGTGAGTGAAGTCGGGTCCTGGTGAGTGAAGCCAGGTGATGGAAACCCTGGTGAATAAAGTCGGGTCCTGGTGAGTGAAGCCAGGTGACTGAAATCCCGGTGAGTGAAGTTGGGTCTTAGCGAGTGAAGCTAGGTGACTGAAACCCTGGTGAGTGAAGCCAGGTCCTAGCGAGGGAAGCTAGGTTGAACAAAGTCCCGGTGAGTGAAGTCGGGCACGAAGTCTTGGTCCGAGGGACTGAGCATTGAGTGTACTGGTCGGAGAGGGCACGTGAGCTCGTTCTCTGGTACCAGAATGAGTCAGAGAAGGCTAGGGAGCCCGTTCTCTTGACTTAGGGTTGAATTGGTCGAAGCTGGATTAGTCTGGAGGCCGATCAGGGAGTTAGCATGAACTCCTTGTTGTGGATCAGTCTGGTGACCGATCCAGCGAAGTCTGATTGTTCTGATGAACGATCAGGGAGAGAGCAGAAAGGTTTCTGTTTGGCTTCTGATCGTTCTGGTGAACGATTAGAGAAGGGACAGTAGCTTTCTGTGAGAAACCCTGATCGGTCCCTCTGACCGATCAAATATCGATCAATCCTCATCCTGACCGATCAGGATGGCTCCTGATCGGTCAGGGAGTGACCTGATCGGTCACCAGACCGATCAGGGCACAACCTGATCGGTCAGGTGACCGATCAGGCGTGTGTTTCCTGCGGATTGTGGCAAGCAAACTGCTGGATCGGTCTGGTGACTGATCCCTGATCTGTGATCGGTTAGTGTGACCGATCAGGTTCAGTCCGCAATCCCTCTATTCTCACTTTGGACCGATCAGGCAGGAGCCTGATCATTCAGTGCTTTCCTTGATCAGTCTGGTGACCTATCAGGGTCCTCTCTGATCGGTCTGTGGACTGATCAGTAGCTGAATCTTTAATTCAAATCCGTTGTCAGAATTCTGATCGCATTCTAATAACTTCTGTTTTCATTGCTATTTCTTGGATTCACGTTTGATTTCATTTGCTAAGCGTCTGCTAAGTGTGCAGGTAATGCAAGGATGATTCAAACAATGGAGGAGGGTCAACTGGAGACTTTCCCTCGATCAGGTTTGGCTGTTTTCTCTTCTCAGGTTACAACGGCTTCTGGCGGGCGGGCTGGCAACGGCTGAGAAGCTGACGACTGGCCTGGGGCTCAGCTGAAGAGGGTTCAGGTAGTCCAGAAGAGGTTAGTGGTAGCTGGGTTGTTGCAGACGAGCTGGTGAGCTGCAGAGGCGTGCCTGGTGATCTGGCGATGAGCTGGTTTAAGAGTTGGTTGGCGAAGAAGAGAAAGAGCTCTCTTGCAAATCACTATGATCCTTGAAGCAACTCTTTGAGACACTGCAAACTTGAGCGCTTGGAAGAGGCATAGAGCTTGGCGAGTCCATCAGCAAGCAGACACGAAGAGCGGGGAGTTCTTGAGTGAGGTTTGTGCTGGGTGGAGCTCGGTGAAGAGTTCTCTTGTGTTCCTTCTGTCCTAGTGCTCTGTAAGCCTTCTTGTGTTTCTCTGTGCTTATTTTCATCACTCTGTTGAAACTGTTGTGGAGAGGTTTCTCCACCGAGAAGGAGGTTTCATTCTATCCGAATTTCCCGGGGCTTGATCTGCCGACGATCAAGGGATCGCCTACCTCACGGGCATGCCAAGGAGTAGGGGCAAGTTATCGCCAAACCTTGTAAATCCTCCGTGTTAGCGTCTTTGATTTCTGCATTTCTGTTTTTGCTTGTTTGCTTCCGCTGTTGCTAACCTTCAAGTGCAGATAAGTTCAAAGTTCAATTTTTTGTGTCTGGCTACATTCACCCCCCCTTTCTAGCCATCCAAGCACCAACAAGTGGTATCAGAGCTTGGGGCTCTGTTCAAACGGACTAACACCCGAGAGCTTACAATAACGATGGCTTTGAGAGAAGGATTCAACACCAACCGACCTCCCTTCTTCGACGGGGCTGATTTCTAGTATTGGAGATCTCTCATGGAGTATTATCTCAAGACCGACATAGATATGTGGTTCTCAGTAAAAGAGGGGTTCACCCCTCCGAAATACGCTGGGGAAAGGAGCTTGACTCCTCAAGATGGTCGGCTGAGCAAACTCGCAAGGGAGAAGCCGATGCGAAAGCGGTGGTCACCTTGCAGTGCGGGATGACCAAGGACCAATTGATAAAAGTTGGTCCCTTCACAAGCACCAAGGACCTTTGGAATAAGCTTATCGAACTCCATGAGGGCACCCGGGACTCAAGGATAGCCAAGAGGGATCTTTTCCTCAACCAACTACAAAATCTCACCATGAAGGAGTCCGAGACGGTAAGTGAACTCCATGGTCGTTTCAAAGAGATATTGAACGGCTTACACTCTATTGATGAAAAGGTCGAGAACCGCGACCTTGTGAGGTATGTTCTTAAAGTTTTTCCAAGGAATGCCTTGTGGTCATCCATGGTGGATGCCTACAAGGTATCCAAGGATTTGTCAATTGTTAAAATAGATGATTTGTTTTGTGAAATAGAGCTACACAAAATTGCTAACAAAGGCCCCAAGGAGAAGGGGATTGCACTTGTGGTAGGGGACAAGACCAAGAAGAAGAAGGAGAAGAAGAAGGAGAAGGAGGTCTCTTGTTCCTCATCTGAGTCCGAGGAGGATGGTAGCGAGTCTTCTTCATCTGAGATGGCTAACTTCGTAAGAAGAATGATGAGGAAGAGCCGACGCTACAAAGGAAAAGGTAATACGAGTGAAGTTAAAGTTGATAAGACTAATGTTACATGTTTTGAATGTAGCAAGAAAGGACATTACAAGAGTGAATGTCCAAAACATAAAAAGAAGGAGGAGAAATCAAAGAAGAAGAAGAAGAAGAAGACTTTGAAGGCCACGTGGGATGAATCTTCTTCTAGTTCATCCGAAAAAGAAATGGAGGAGAAGAGTACTCGCCATGTAGGTCTCATGGCCATTGAAGATGTGGAGAGCAGTGATGAATCCATGGACGCTTCAACCGCGGCTTCATCATCTTCGGATGATGAAGAGGTAATTTCTCCTGAATTAAACAAATGCTATAGGACTATTGCATGCTTAACCGAATTGTTAAAGAAGTCTAAAGAAAAAGTTAAATCTTTAAAAGTAGAAGTAGAATATTTAAAATCCTCTAAGGATGAGGATCTTGATGATTTGCATGTTGAAGTATTAGAAGATGAAAACAAAGCCTTGAAGAGTGAGGTTGAGAAACTCAAGAGTCTTCTTGAGAAATTCTCAACTAGCTCCAAGACTTTAGACATGATCTTAAATGCTCAAAGGGCGGTTTACAACAAGGCCGGTATAGGTTACCGACCTAAAGAACCAACTTTTGTTTCTTTGATGTCTAGGACTCATGGTAGATTACCTAAGGTTTCTAGAGTCCAAAAGAAAGTGGTTAAGGCATGGGTGCCTAAGTCATGCATTATAGGTGCTTTATGTCCCAAAATTTGGGTACCTAAATCTTCTATTTTTCATATTGTGTAGGCTTTGATTGAGGGGGAGCATCTATCAACTTGGTTCGATGATAGTGGATGCTTCAAATATATGACCGGGGATAGATCTTTGTTCGCTACCCTACAAACCAAAAGTAGAGGTAATGTATCTTTTGGTAACAATGGTAGCCTTAAGGTTGCAGGGATAGGAGACATTCAAATATCCGAATATCTTAGAATTAAAAATATCCTTCTAGTCAAGGGGATGACTTTTAATCTCCTAGGTTTTAGTCAATTGTGTGATGTGGGTTACACAATTGAATTTCATCCAAGTCAATGTCTAGTTAGACAAAATGACACACTTGACACGGTACTAGTAGGCACAAGGATAGATAACATTTATCAAGTTTCTTTTAAAAGTGCTATTAATACTTCTATTAAGTGTTTCATGTTAAAAGAAGATGAGTCCACACTTTGGCACCGGAGATTGGCACATGTGAACATGAAGAACATCAGAAAGTTGGCCAACAAAGGACTTGTTCGTGGCTTACCAAGCATCAAATACGAAAAGGAAAAGCTTTGTGATGCATGTCAAATGGGTAAGCAAACGAAATTTTCTCACAAAGGTAAAAGTGTTGTAAGTACCTCTACTACTTTAGATTTACTACACATAGATTTATTTGATTGTAGTACTATAATATCTTTGAATGGTAGTAGGTATTGCTTTGTGATCATTGATGATTATACTAGATACACTTGGACTTATTTTCTAAAATATAAGGATCAAACTCTAGATGTTATTATTTCTTTTTGTAGAAGAGTTGAAAATGAAAAATCTACAACAATTAAGACAATTAAGAGTGATCATGGAGGAGAATTTCAAAACTAAAGATTTTTAGAATTTTGTCAAGAAAGAGGATATAGACATGAGTTCTCCACTCCTAGAACACCACAACAAAATGATGTTGTAGAGAGGAAGAACCGAGTCATACAAGAGGTTGCACGAAGCATGCTCAATGAGTACTCTTTACCGAGTTACTTATTAGCTGAAGTTGTTAACACAGCTTGCTATGTACAAAACCGAGTCCTCATTCATAGATTTCTAGGGAAGACTCCTCACGAACTTTGGTTTGGAAAACCACCTACAGTTAAACATCTTCGGGTGTTTGGGTGTAAGGTGTTTATTCTAAACACCAAGGACCATCTTGGAAAGTTCACAGCGAAAGCTGATGAAGGGATACTGGTCGGGTACTCCCTTGTCAGCAAAGCTTACCGAATCTACAACAAAAAATCTAGATTGGTCGAAGAATCTTCTGATGTTGTTTTTGAGGAAATCCCAAAAGCAATTGATCAATCAGAAGATGTAGAAGGAGTTCAATTCGAACTTAGGAAACTAGGTTTGGATGAAGTCCGAGTGTTGGAGATGGTGCTGATGAATCTGATGACGGTGAGCCTAGACAAAGCCGGATTACATTACCCCCTACCAAAAGTAGCTCAGCCGGACCCTGAGGCTGAGCCTGTGTCTAGTGACACCATCCAAGAAGCACCTCCAACACCAAGGCAAACTAGGTTAGCCTCTAGTCATCCCCAGACCAAATTGTTGGAGATATCNCACATAGAGGTTTCAAACTCTATCAAATGGATGTTAAATCAGCCTTCCTAAATGGTTTCATAAGAGAAGAGGTCTATGTGAACAACCTCCGGGGTTTGAAAATTCCGAATTTCCAAACCACGTGTTCAAGCTCAAGAAGGCTCTTTACGGCCTTAAACAAGCACCTCGTGCTTGGTATGAGCGGTTGCCGATATTTCTTATCGAAAAAGGCTTCGTGAGAGGACAAATAGACCCTACACTATTTCTACGAAGAGATGGTGACAACATATTTGTAGCCCAAGTATATGTCGATGACATAATTTGTGGCTCCAACAACAAAGGCTATTTGAATGAATTTATTGGACACATGGAAAGTGAATTTGAGATGAGTATAGTAGGAGAATTAACTTTCTTCCTTGGACTCGAAATCAAACAAACTCGAGACGGAATTCATGTGCACCAATCCAAATACACTCAAGAGATGCTCCGAAAATTTAACATGAGTGATTCTAAAGAGGTAACCACTCCCATGGCGGCAAACACACGATTAGACAATGATGAGAGTGGTAAACCTATTGACCTAACTCAATATCGGAGTATAATAGGTAGTTTGCTATACCTCACAGCTAGTCGACCTGATATTCTTTTTGCTGTGGGTATGCGCGCTAGATACCAAGTCTGTGCCAAGGAATCTCATTTTATTGCCGTTAAAAGAATTCTGAGATACCTTAAGGGCACAATTAGAGTCGGTCTTTGGTACCCCCGTACCGAGTCATTTGACTTAATTGGCTACACCGATTTCGACTATGCTGAGTGCAAGTTGGATCGGAAGAGCACAAGTGGGGGTTGCCAATTCTTAGGATCATCGTTAGTAAGTTGGTCTAGTCGGAAGCAACATTGTGTTGCTCTCTCCACGACCGAGGCAGAATATATCGCCATGGGAGAGAGTGTATCACAATTGTTGTTGATGATACACATATTAGAGGACTATGGATTAACCTACAAGGGTGTGCAAGTGTTGTGTGACAACATAAGCACGATAAACCTTACAAAAAATCCAGTCCATCATTCTAGAACCAAGCACATTGAAGTACGTCACCACTTCATTAGGGATCATGTTGGTAGAGGAGATATTGTACTCTCGCACGTAGAGTCTAAATCGAACCTAGCAGACATTTTCACTAAACCACTCCCCGAGAATGAATTTAGTTTCTTAAGAAGGGAGTTGGGAATGTGTCGTGCTTCATAGGATTGAAAAGAAAACAAAACCCTTCATGATCATTTCAAATTTTTAGGCAACAATTATTGGGCAACTTGGGAACATCTCACACAAACTATAAGGTTCAACAAAATATTTTTGTTTTCTAGAAATGGAGTGAGATGCTAGGATCAACCTAATTACTCAAAATGTTAATGCATCCCTTGAGAAATTAGGTTGACGAGACAAAAATCATTAAGTTGACCAAGTATGGGGAAAACCAATGCATAATACATGTGTATTTGATTCCATGATCATACTTGGACATTCCAATCAAGGAAACTTGATTGGAGACTTATTTTGATACAAATTTGTTGCAAATTAGATGTATGTTTTGATTGATAATGATTTCATTGGTTGGGTTCTTGTTTTTACAACCGAGAGGTTGTTGATGTTGGATCGAGAGAACCGATAGAGGGGGGGTGAATATCGGAAAGCGTTCGGATTTGAGATAGAGAAATTGCACAATGGAAGATTAAAAACACAAACACGCAAACACCGATATTTTTACTTGGTTCAGAGCCTAGGTCGACTCCTACTCCAAGGCCCACGGTCATTGACCATTTACTTTGGGCAATTCTATATGAGGCGCAAAAGCAGTTTATAAAGATTGATTACAATAGAAGTATAGTAAACTGAAAGACGACAGTTCTTCGTTACCGACGTCCGGTGTAGAAACTTTATCTCGGAGCAGAGGGACGTCGTCGGCGCTTTCGTGTCGAGTTGGAAGGTTTCTGGGGCGAAGCGCAGGAGCAGAAGAACATAACAGCGTTGAATGAATTGTTGTGTTGAGCCTTGGGGTCGAGGGCCCTTTATATAGCCTTGGGGGAGCCCGGGATGTCGGGGGCGCCCCCCCACGTGTCAGTCGATCCGCCATTTGCTCGGTCAGCTTCTGATCTCTTCGAATTCGGGATCAGCTTTGACCGGGGCGCCTGGAGCGCTCGGGGCGCCCGTATTGACCGGGTCAAACTCTCATCTCGTGGCTTCGAGGGGAGTCGCTTTGGTAATTGGTGCTGGGGGCGCCCGCAGTATGCGGGGCGCCCGGGAACAGCGGGGGCGCCCGGGAGCACGGGGGCGCCCGAGAGATGAGCTGTCGAAGCATGTCTTTGTTTTGTGTGTTTTGTGTTCACCTTGGGGGCGCCCGGGACACTCTGGGCGCCCTGGTCAGCTGTTGCCTCATTCCTTTGAGGCCTCTGAGCTGCAGACACTCGTTCCTTTGGTCCTGCATCCAGGGTTAGTCCAAAACACCATAAAACAATAAGATGTTAGTTTATACAGCCTTAGCTGTCTTGGTTCTGACTTTGGGCCTCCTAAATGGAGCCCTAGGTCGAACAGACGCCTACTGTTCCCTCGACGGGGAACGCGTCCTCATCTACTCCTCTCGGGAGAATGTACCTGATGCCAACCGTTCCTCTGGTTGGACTTTTGCCTAGCTGTCCTTCGCCAGGTCTTGGATGTCGAGCTGTCCTTCGCTCGGAGCCTAGCAGTCCTTCGCTAGGGCTTCAATCCCAAGCTGTCCTTCGCCTGGCGCCTAGCAGTCCTTCGCTAGGGCTTCAGTATCCTGGCATTCCTTCGCCAGTGCCTAGCTGTCCTTCGCTAGGGCTTTTTACCCTGGCATTCCTTCTCCAGTGCCTAGCAGTCCTTCACTAGGACTTTTCCTGCACACTTGAGTAATATGTTAGTTCACAAGTAAGACTTAACTTTTGAGCCATGTTGCCATTATCAAAACTCAGGTTTGACTTGAGTGCTTTCTGCACCAACAATCTCCTCCTTTTTGATTTATGGCAACCCTGGTTCAAAAAGTTAAGTTTAATCAAGGCATATAAAAATTACCTTTTGTTCCCTCCCCTGGAAGGAATCTCCCCCTAGATTTTTCAAAAATTCGTGGGGTTTTCGACACTAAGTTCCAAGTTTGAAGTTTAGATTTTTACTTAAAAAAATGATACTTATAGAGAATTTTTGAGTTCAAATACTTAGAGAATTTTGAAAGCTTAAGTTTAAGAAGGATTTAAAACTTTAGTTTGAGTTCCAACAATTTGAAAGTTTTAAGTTTATGGCACTTCAAAAAGTTTTGAAAAAACTCTAAGTTTTAATGTACTTCGTGAAGTTGACACAAACCTAAGTACTTCTGAAAAGCTTAATTTTTTCTGAAAAACTTAAGTACTTTTGAAAAGTTTTTGAAAAGTTTAAGTACCTTTAAAAAGTTTTGACAAGTTTAAAAAATTTGACAAGCTTAAAAAATTTTTTGAAAAGCTTAAGTAAGAAATTTTGAAAAGCTTAAGTACTTGGAAAGTTTTGAAAAAAGCTTGAGTACTTTGAAAAGCTTAAGTAAGAGAACTTCGTACTTTTTGAATAAAAGATAGATTTTGAAATTTTGAGAGAAAAAATATTCTAAAAAAATTTTAAACTCTTCGTTTCTTATCTCTCCCCCTTTGTCATATATCAAAAACAGATAAATGTAGCAGAAATTAAATTGCATAAAGAAAATAACTTTTCATTAAGGAACATATTTGCATGATTTTGCTGTACTGAACCAATTCATGATAAGACTTAAACCAAATCAGTTAATTTTCTCTTGAAGGGACCTGTCTAACCCAATTAGCTACTTACTAACTGTTATAAACAGTAATTTTTGCTAGGGTTAGTCAAGTTAAGTGTTTCTGTTCAAGTTAGAGTTTCTAAACTTGACACTTAACTTGATTGCTGTGTTAGTTATATTTAGTCCCCCAATTACTGCAGATGCACTGACTTAAAGCATCTTGAATTAAAGCAAAGACCTAAGCATCTCAACCCTTTCTAGGTTATCAATCAAAAGTACCCTAAGGTGCTTGTGAGATGCTGGCTTCTAAGTCTATAGGTGCATGCAGTTCTAGGGTTAGGGCCTAGGCTAAGTTCATTTGCGAAAAAAGCCCTAGTTTTGAAAAGGGGTAGTTTTTGAAATAAAACTAAGTCGAAAAAGATTTAAACCAAGCTGATTTTGAAATTAAGTAAAACAGTTTTTCAAAAATCTATTTTTAGAAACTGATTTTTAAATCAAGTAAAGCAGTAAGAAAATTAAAAGTAGAGTTAATCTATTCTACAGAGCACAATCCTAACTGCCTTCTTAGTGAGCTGAACTCAGACTCAGGTAAGGGTTTTGTGAGTATATCAGCTAAGTTGGATTTAGAGTCTATATGGTTAAGTACTATTTCACCCCTGGCTACATGGTCTCTTACAAAGTGATGTTTGACTTCTATGTGTTTGGTTCTGGAATGTTGGATTGGGTTTTTAGTAAGATTAATTGAACTTATATTGTCAATAAATACTTGTGTTTGGGTGTAGTTAAGCTGGAAGTCCTTAAGAGTGTGCATCATCCATAAAAATTGTGCTACACACTCTCCTAAGGCTACATACTCAGCTTTAGTTGTGGACAGAGCTACACAGTGTTGTTTTTTGCTGCACCAACTTACTAGACTATTTCCTAACAGTTGGCAGCTTCCACTTGTGCTCTTTCTATCTAATTTACAACCAGCATAGTCAGAATCCGAGTATCCTGACAAATTGAAGGTTGAGGTTCTAGGATACCAAATCACTACATTTAGGGTGCCCTTTACATATCTTAGTATTCTTTTTAGGGCTGCTAAGTGTGTTTCCTTAGCACAGGTTTGGTATCTAGCACACATCCCTACTGCAAAAAGGATGTCAGGTCTGCTGGCTGTAAGGTACAGTAGACTACCTATCATACTTCTATAGAGTTTAAGGTCCACTAGTTTACCATCAGGGTCACTATCTATTTTTACATTAGTGGCCATGGGGGTACTTATGCTTTTAGAGTTATCCATTTTAAATTTCTTTATTAACTCTTTAGCATATTTGGATTGATGGACATAATTTCCATCCCTAGTTTGTTTAATTTGTAGGCCTAGGAAAAAGTTAAGTTCACCAACTAGGCTCATTTCAAATTCGTTTTCCATTATTTTAACAAATTCTTTTAGAAATTTAGAGTTGGTGGACCCAAAGATTATGTCATCTACGTAAATTTGGGCAATAAATATATCTTTTTCTAGGGTTTTAATAAATAAGGTTGAGTCAATTTGTCCTTGTTTAAATTCTTTAGAGATTAAGTAAGTTGATAAACGTTCATACCAGGCCCTAGGTGCTTGTTTTAGTCCATATAATGCTTTAGTGAGTTTGAATACGTGGTCAGGTCTTTCTAAGTCCTCAAACCCAGGGGGTTGTCCTACATAAACTTCTTCTTTAATGAATCCATTTAAGAAGGCTGACTTAACATCCATTTGGTATAACTTAAATCCTTTATGGGATGCAAAGGCTAATAACATCCTAATGGACTCAAGTCTAGCTACTGGGGCATATGTTTCGTCGTAATCTAACCCTTCTACTTGGCTGAATCCTTTCGCTACTAAGCGGGCCTTATTCCTGACTATTTCTCCTTGATCATTCAATTTATTCCTAAAAACCCACTTAGTGTCAATGACGGATTTGCCCTCAGGTTTAGGTACTAATTCTCAGACTTGGTTTCTGTCAAATTGAGCTAGCTCTTCTTGCATAGCTATGATCCAATCAGGATCAGGTAGTGCTTCCTCTATAGTTTTGGGTTCAATTTTTGATATCATAGCTATTTGACTAAGGTTTCTATAGGAGGATCTAGTCCTAACTCCTAGAGTTGGATCACCCACAATTTGATCGATTGGGTGACCAAGTCTGGGTTTCTTGGTTCTTCTAGAACTTGGTTCAGCCTCAGGTCCGGCTGGTCGGTTTGGTTCACTATTTGATTCGACTCTTTGAGCTGGTTCATTTGTTGGTTCGATAATTGGTTCAGTTGACTCATTAATTGGTTCAATAGTTAGTTCATTTAAGGGTTCAATTAAGGGTTCAATAATTTGCTCATTATTTTCTTGATCAGAATTTGATGAAGTTAGGTCTAGATTTACAGATGTTGAGTTGATTTCTTCATCAAATATTAAGTTTGTTGTTTCTTCAATTTTTTTATTTTGTTTGTTGTAAACTCTATAGGCTCTACTTGTGTTTGAGTATCCTAGGAAGATACCTGGGATTAACTTGGACTGAAATTTCCCTAAATAGTCTTTGGTGTTTAGGATATGAACTTTGCATCCAAAGACCCTTAGGTAGTGTAGATTTGGGAGTCTATGGTAGTACAGTTCATAGGGTGTTTTGTTGTGTCGCTTGTTAATCAGAACCCTATTTTGGATGTAACAAGCCGTACTAATCGCTTCTGCCCAATATTGGTTTGCTAAGTTAAATTCGTTGAGCATAGCCCTAGCGGCTTCCTGTAATGTTCTATTTCTTCTTTCGACTATCCCATTTTGTTGGGGGGGGGGGTTCTAGGACATGAAAATTCATATAAATACCCTTTGACCTTACAGAATTCCTCGAACCGTTGATTTTCAAATTCTCCCCCGTGGTCACTCCTAAGTCTTTTAATTTTAGTATCGTTTTGATTTTCAATTAATTTACAGAATTCATTAAATAGGTTTAGGGTTTCATCTTTGGTTTTTAGAAACCTAACCCAGGTGAACCTAGAGTAATCATCAACTATTACTAAGTAGTATCGGTTCCCGCTTAGTGACTTGGCTCCATGTGAATCAAATAGGTCAAGGTGCAGGAGCTCAAGTGTGGTTTGAGTTAGGTCAGATTGGATTAGTTTGTGATTAGATTTGGTTTGTTTACCTTGATTACATGATTCACATATTAGGTTTTCATTGTTTTTAATTCTGGGGATACCTTTGATTAAGCCAAGTTGGGTGACTTTTGAGATAGTTCTCAGATTAGTATGACTTAATCTCCTATGCCAAAGGTTTGATTGTTCTAACTGAGTTAACATGCATTTGGGTACAAGGGGAAGGTTTATAGTATAAACTTATTTTTCCTAGTGCCCTTAAGCATGATTTCTGAGTCTTATACATTTCTAATCAGGCAGTTAGAATTGTTGAACGTGACTATATAACCAGAATCACATATACTAAGCAAGTTAAAATTGAAGTTTTCAACCAAAAGAACTTTCTTAATAACAAAGTCATATTTAAGTTCAATATTACCTGACCCAATTACCTTTAGGGTAGCATTGTTGCCAAATGCCACTGAGCCTAGGTTCTTGAACTTGAGTTTGGTGAATTTTAATTTATCTCCAGTCATGTGTCTGGAGCAACCGCTATCCAACATCCATTGGTCTAAATCTTTATGTTCCTACACATAAAGAGTTTTGTTGATTTGGATCCAATTAGAGTCAGGAATAGCTTAAATTGATTTTCACTGACTAGTCTGTATCACCCAATTCTAGGGTTTTCAATCACGTTAGCCTTATAGGTTTTGTGAGACAGGATTTAATAAAAGAATTTTTGAAAAACATGATTTATTTTGAAAATCTTAATTAATTTTGAAAACCATTGGATTAATTTATTAAAAAAATTAAGTCTACAAGTAACTGAAAATTTGTGTTAGATTTGAATTTTACAAAGACTAATCTGAATTTGAGTTTCAGAGATTGGCTTCCAGGTCTTGGCGAGGCACTAGGCCTTTTTTGGCCGTAGCCTTATTGGATCATCAACCCTTTTCTTGACAAAGCCTTTCAATGAAATTTCATTTTCAGAATTAATCTTTGAAAAATTCTGGTCTAACTAGTTTGGGTTTTGGATCGGTAGCTTCGGCTAGTTTCACCAGTCTAAAGAGACCAAGTGTACTTGATCTTATTAGAGTTGGTTTCCCTAAAGTACTATCATCTCACCTCCACCCAATACTATGTTGTCAAGTTTCAGTTAAGTTTGTTCAGTCCTTATACTAACCATTTCTAAGTCTAAGCATAGTAAATTACAGAAATTTAAATAAACAATCAGACAGGCAAATTTCAATCAAGAATTAAATTCTATCTAACAATAAATATTATTTTCAATTTGGCTCCCCCTGGACTATAGCCATGATAATGGTTTGGCAAGATGTGAATCTTGTCCTTGGGGATCCAATATTTATTTGATCCAGTTTGTTGGTTCAAGCATAGTTTTGGTACCCATGCCTGAACATTTGGTCTGGACTGGTTCAGTACAGCAAAGTAAGATCTTTGTCGGGATTTGGTTCTATAGCCAGTCCGGATCGATTTAGAACAGACTTCTGTTTTCCAAGAATCATGTCAAGATTCTTGGAACCAGAAGTGAATCGTTCTAATGCTGATCTAAGATCCTTAACCTGAGTTTTCAGGGAGGAGTTCTCTTTCTCAAGTTTTTCAACTTGAGTAGGAGTTCCTTCTTGAACCTTCTCGGTTAAGGGTTTAGAATCTGTTCCCTCTTTCAGGAGTTTTACTTCCTGTCGGAGGGATTCGATTCGGAGTTTGGCTTTCGCCAAATCTCGAGAAAGATACGAAATAAGTTCATTTAACTGACTTCCATTGAAACCACTTACCTTGATTTCGCCGCCTTCTGAAAAGGTTAGTCTGCCGTCGTCCTGTTATGACTCTGACTTGGTCCCAACTTCTTCTGAGGCGGTTAGGGCTAGTAGGTTTGACTGGGGTGCTTCTTCTTCTTCTTCTGAGGAAGATTCGTCCCAGGTTGCTTGGAGTGCTTTCTTTTTTCTTGTCTTCTTGGTCTCCTTCAGGTTTGGACACTCTGTCTTGTAGTGGCCCTTCTTCTTGCACTCGTAGCAAGTCACGTTGAGCTTGTTTTTGTCGTTTGTGGGTTCAGCTGGTTCGTCCTTTCTTCGGTTGGCCTACCTTCTGTTAGTTTGGTTCTTCAATTCTTTATAGTAGCTTCGGGCCAGCCGGACCAGCTTAGTTCGATCTCCTTCTTCGTCTTCTGAGTCTGGGTCTGAGTTAGACTCGGGTTCAGGTTGAGGTTTCTTCTTTGTTGGTCTTCCAGTTTTTCCTGCAACAAAGGCAATACTTTTCTCAGCCATATTGTAGTTAGTTTGTTCATGCAGTTCTAATTCGGAAAACAATTCATCTAATTTTATTTTTGAAAGATCCCTTGAGACCTTGTATGCATCTACCATAGATGCACAAGGTGTTTCTAGGGAAAGCGTTTAAGGCATACCTTATTAGGTCACGGTTATCGACCTTGTGACCAATAGTGTGAAGACCGTTCATTAATTTTTGGATTCGTGCGTGAAGCTGGGCTGCTGTTTCGCTGTCGGCCATCTTGATGGTATACAGTTTGTTCAGGAGCAGATCTCTCTTACTGATCCGAGTGTCTGACGTTCCTTCGTGCAGCTCGATCAGTTTTACCCACAGCTCCTTGGCACTGTTGAAGGGGCCCACCCGGTTCAGCTCCTCTTTTGTTAAGCCGCATTGAAGGGTCTGAGTCGCCTTTGCATCTGCTTTGATTCTTTGTTTCAGAGCGGTGTCCCACTCTGTGTAGTTTTGAGGAATTCCTTCAGCATTTGTGGGAATCTCCAGTCCGGACTGGATGATGATCCACATGTCCACCTGAGTTTTCAGGTGGACCTTCATTCGACTTTTCCAGTAAGAAAAGTCTTCTCCACTGAAAACTGGAGGTCTTGCGGTGCTGAAGCCTTCTTGCATGGCCATTTAATCTGAAAAGAAATAACTAAAAAAAATTTCCAAGATTTGGTCTTGGATTAGTAGTGCGGGATAAGGAAAATAAAATATCGAGGGGTGTTGCACCAACCTCGATTAATGAGAAAAGATTCGAATGAAAAATATATTAGAATAAATTCGAAAAAAATATTAGAATAAATCTGAAAAATTTTCAAACTGGTGGTTGCACCAAATTTGAACTTCCCCGCTCTGATACCACTTGTTGGATCGAGAGAACCGTTAGAGGGGGGTGAATATCGGAAATCGTTCGGATTTGAGATAGAGAAATTGCACAGCGGAAGATTAAAAACACAAACACGCAAACACCGATATTTTTACTTGGTTCGGAGCCTAGGTCGACTCCTACTCCAAGGCCCACGGTCGTTGACCGTTTACTTTGGGCAATTCTATTTGAGGCGCAAAAGCAGTTTACAAAGATTGATTACAATAGAAGTATAGTAAACTGAAAGACGACAGTTCTTCGTTACCGACGTCCGGTATAGAAACTTTATCTATGAGCAGAGGGACGTCGTCGGCGCTTTCGTGTCGAGTTGGAAGGTTTCTGGGGCGAAGCGCAGGAGCAGAAGAACGTAACAGCATTGAATGAATTGTTGTGTTGAGCCTTGGGGTCGAGGGCCCTTTATATAGCCCTGGGGACGCCTGGGATGTCAGGGGCGCCCCCCCCCCCTACGTGTCGGTCGATCCGCCATTTGCTCGGTCAGCTTCTGATCTCTTCGAATTCGGGATCAGCTTTGACCGGGGCGCCCGGAGTGCTCGGGGCGCCCGTATTGACCAGCTCAAACTCTCATCTCTTGGCTTCGAGGGGAGCCGCTTCGGTAATTGGTGCTGGGGGCGCCCGCAGCATGCGGGGCGCTCGGGAGCAGCAGGGGCGCCCGGGAGCAGCAGGGGCGCCCGGGAGCACGGGGGCGCCTGGGAGATGAGCTGTCGAAGCCTGTCTTTGTTTTGTGTGTTTTGTGTTCACCTTGGGAGCGCCCGGGACACTCCGGGCGCCCTAGTCAGCTGTTGCCTCATTCCTTTGAGGCTCTCTAAGCTGCAGACACTCGTTCCTTCGGTCCTGCATCCAGGGTTAGTCCAAAACACCATAAAACAATAAGATGTTAGTTTATACAGCCTTAGCTGTCTTGGTTCTGACTTTGGGCCTCCTAAATGGAGCCCTAGGTCGAACCGACGCCTACTGTTCCCTCGACGGGGAACGCGTCCTCACCTACTCCTCTCGGGAGAATATACCTGATGCCAACCGCTCCTCTGGTTGGACTTTTGCCTAGCGGTCCTTCGCCAGGTCTTGGATGCCGAGCTGCCCTTCACTCGGAGCCTAGCAGTCCTTCGTTAGGGCTTCAATCCCAAGCTGTCCTTCGCCTGACGCCTAGCAGTCCTTCGCTAGGGCTTCAGTACCCTGGCATTCCTTCGCCAGTGCCTAGCAGTCCTTCGCTAGGGCTTTTTACCCTGGCATTCCTTCGCTAGTGCCTAGCAGTCCTTCTCTAGGACTTTTCCTGCACACTTGAGTAATATGTTAGTTCACAAGTAAGACTTAACTTTTGAGCCCTGTTGCCATTATCAAAACTCAGGTTTGACTTGAGTGCTTTCTGCACCAACAGTTGAATCCATAAGGACTTTTGATTCTTGTTAAGGGATCAATTCTAGTCTAGGGAACACCTCCAAGATCGATAAAATTCCATCTGATCTTATCAGATATTGAAAGAAAGTCTGAAACTGGAGTTTCTAAAACATATCAGAAAACTTCTGATATCTGATCGGTCCGCAGACCGATCAGGTATAGGGCTGATCGGTCCACAGACCGATCAGTGAGCTCACAGAAGGTTCACAAACCTTTCTAATTCAATCCCTGATCGATCCACCGACCGATCAGGGACCTCCCTGATCAGTCACTGGACTGATCAGGAGTTAGCCTGATCAGTCATAAAGACCGATCACGAGATTCCACGACAATCCACAGAAATCCCTCTGTGTTGGCCCTGATCGGTCTACTGACCGATCTGGCCACCCTCCTGATCGGTCCACAGACCAATCAGTGAGGATCACCAAATCCTCTGTTCGCTTCCTGATCGATCGGCATACCGATCAGGGGCTCCCCTGATCGGTCACCCGACTGATCAAGACCTAGCCAGAGCGATCAGGAGGTTCCCTGATCGGTCTGGGTACCGCAGATCGAACGGTGATCCGATCGTTCCCATTAAATTTCGGTTGGTGGATCGGTCCACCAACCTATTAACTTCATCTCCTCATTCCTCAACCCTAGCCGACTCCTCCAAATCACACTTGAGCAGCATCTTCTCTTCTTCCTGTGAGTTCCTGCGTCCCCTCTTTTCTTCTTCTTCCTTCGCGCGAGCTTTCTGGGTGTTCAGCGAGATCTGTTTTTGAGAGTTTGAGCTTGAGTTCTCTGTGTTGTCTCAGCGAGCCATCTGTAAAGCACTCTGTGTTGTCTTCACAAGCTGTGGAGCTTCTCTCCTGCTCTAGACGTTGAGTTCATCTCCTACGTTCAGATCCCCTCTTGTGCAGTGTTTCTCTCAGCCAATCTCACTCGATGGTGTTAGTGATATGAGAGAAGTGTCCTAAGGCAATCGCCTTATGATTGTAAAACATTTATATTAATAAATGATAATTCACTATTTGAGTATACATGCTTGTGTATTTGATTGGGATCTTAAACTCATCTACTGAATGTCCGCAATACAACTCACAGCATAAGAGAATTTGTGATGAGATCACAACTAGTGATTATCTCTAAATGCGCAAATGTGAAGTATTGAAAATATCCCTAGTCGATGAATTGATAAAAACGGACACTATCAATTCTGTTGAGACTAGCATGGGTTATTTTCTAATCAGCTGATTCTCACTGGCTGGTGGCATTGGGATGTCCGGAGATAAACATGGATGCTAGTTAAGGGAACTAGTTCATTGGAGTGACTAGCTGCAAGACTTCATATGGGAATCTACATGTAGATATGTCAATGAAGATCTTACTGCGGCTTAAGTGCGATGTTCCTTTGACTTGCGGTGTTCAAGTCATCTTGGTCATGAAGACTTATACTTTGACATCTTAAGCAAGCATCTCCAAGGAGGTGTGGACCCAGGATGATCGGGTATAAGCCGAAGTGCCTGAAGATGTTTGAACAGCCTACAAAGGATTCACCACTCCTTGCGAGGAGATGTATACCCAGGCCTATCGTCGGATTGTTACTCAAAGCCTCTGGCCAGAGCATATCATGTTTAGAGTGAGAGTCTCTAAAATACATGAGAGTAATTAGAAATCCAAAGGACGAGTAAGACATTACTTGGGCTAGGCGTGACGTAGTCAGCCTAGTGGGGACTGACACCATTGACCGTGTCCTGAACCAAGTGGGTATAAGGTGGTGAAGGGAATGGGGCACGATTCATTAGAGCTGCTGAAGGGTTTCAGAATAATTTCTTCTGGGGTCAAACCGTTGATCTTTCGATTAATTGGGGATCATGATGTACTACTAGGTGCCACTCATGATCGTTCTATAATTTGTTGATTATAGACGGCCAACATAAATCGAAAGCCTATTTAGTCACACGCACTACGAGTAATCCGAGGGATTTAAAACGAGTTGAAAATTGGATTTTCCGATCAAGAGAAATAAGTCGAATCTGAGTTAGTCAGAGGCGCATTAGAAGCTAAAAATGGCTAAGTCTTTTGAAGGCTTTTTGGGCGAATTAAATGAGTTTAATTCGCGACGGTTCGGGTTGGGTTTAGCCGACCAAAGAGGGTGTTAACCCCTCTTTGGTGGCCGACCAAATAAAAGGAGAAAACCAATTTAATTGGTTTAATTAATAAAATAAATCTAGCTCGATTTATTTTATAAATTATGGATAAATAAATTTGTATAAAGAAATTTATATAAATAAAATTTATAGAAATTTATTCTTTTATGGAAGATTAAAATAATCCATGAGTTGGTTCATTTTAATTTTATAAAATCAATTATGAATTGATTTATCCATAATAAGAAAGTTTATAAATTTCTTATAAAATTTATTCCATAATTTAAAGAGAAGAAGAATTAGTTTTTATTATAAATTAGTTTATAATAAAGACTAGGTTTAAACGGAATTAATTCATAAGAATTTATAGGATAAAATTTCTTATGATAAATAATTAGTTTTATTATAAAGTTAGTTATAATAAAATTCATAAGAAAATTTATAGGATAAAATTCTTATGATAACTAATTTGTTTTATTATAAATGATTATAATAAAACTAGGATTAAAAGGAATAAGCAATAAGAAAATTTATAAGATAAAATTTCTTATAACTAATTCCGTTAATTCCGTTAATTCGGTTTAGAGGGAGACTTAGCAAAGGAGTTACTACTATATAAAGGAACCAAAGGCTAGCCCTTATTCCTAACTCAACTTATCATAGAGCTCTCCCTCTCTCTCTTAATCTCTTCTCCTCTCCCTCTCCCTCTCTTGCCTAGGGCCGGCGCCCACCCTTGTGGATTAGGGCCGGCGCACCCAACCAACTTCCAAGGTGAAGTTGGCGTGAGCAATCAAGAAGGAGGAGAATCCGAACACGAAGAAGAAGAAGCGGATAGCGACTCCTCTCTTCTTGGAATTCGATTCCGTTACTTCATTGGTTAGTTTCCTAATCTCTCTCTTGTTCTTCTAGTTGTGCCTTCCGAGAATCTAGTAGTTCTCGTCGGCACAAAACTCGTGACTTTGCGAAGTCATCCCGAAGAGAACTCGGCGTGGACGCGAATAGAGGCGAAGCTTCCAAGGGACGCTACGGTTGGATCTCGTCCCTTACTTCGAGTTACGCGAGGTACTTGGTAAATTAGTTTACTTTTCGTAAACTTTTATTTTATGATTATGTTGATACACTATAAGGTTGCATGCTAGATACGAAGTTAAAATAATTTAGGAAATTATTTTATGCAAACTCTTCCGCTGCACGTAAAAATTTTAAATTTTACGAACTCGTATCCTTGTCGACATGCACCCGGTCCCAACAGATGGCACCCAAGTGAGTGTGTTTATCATTCTTGTAGTTATTATAATTTTTGTGCTTCCTAATGATCTGCTAATCATCATGTTTCACATTGTGGTGTGTGTGCCATGATTATCAACTCTTGCCGTGACTGCCTTTATGATGATCAACTTGTGGTTGCCGTGACCTTGCCCTTGCTGTGCCCTTAACTCTATTTTTGTTGTGTGTCGTGACCTTCCGACACCCATTCATGATCTTGTCGTGACCCACTTTTCACCTGATCAAAATGTTGTGTATGTCATGATCCAATTTGTTGCCATTGACCTTTTATCAAATGTTTAGAAAATCTTCCAAGGGCAAAGAACCTATTGAGGGGAATTCAAAGGGCAAACTCCCTTCATCTTCTACACCCTCTCGTAGACCCCAACCATCCTCAAGCTCTAGGTTCCCCAATGCCGCTCTTGAACAATCATTTCAAAGTAAAACTTTTAAACTCCTCCCGTGTAGATCGATTGATAAACCTTTCTTATATGAGCACTGTCCCTCTATTAAAGAGGTTATTGATTTCTACAATCTTGAATTTCTCCTTTCTCTCGAGCGGACCATCAATTTTGATCTTGTGTCCGAATTCTATAATAATCTGCAACTGGGACCACGTGGGGGTTTCGAATTCATGACTTGAGTAGGCAAAAGAAATCTTAACTTTACCTACGAAAACTTTGCTGAGTATCTTGGCGGTCGACGATCGCCAAATCTCTATTCTATCTACCCGGACATTCCCGATCCTCTACTGCCTCCGTTTGAGGGAGTCACCCCTGACTCCATCTACGAGCATTTCTTTGGACATCCTAGGTCTGATGGCCTTGATGAGCTGGCTCCTGATTTTCCTACTTTTGCTGCCCTTCGCCTTTCTCCAGTTGATTATATTCTTTTCAAAATCATCACTAACTGCATTCTGCCAATCACTTCAAAAACTCTCACTGAAATCCACCCATATCACTTTCTGATGCTCTATGGGATGCATCGCCACTTGGACTTTGACATTATGAAGAGCATCTTCCAGTCCATCATAGCCTATAGAGAGCACAGGCGGCGCACAGTCTACATGTCGTTTGGACACGTTATCACTGACTGGCTTCAATCAGTCGGTGTCGATGTGTCCAAGGGCAGGACTGTGCCCATGGTTCGGCAGGATTGCCGACTTGGCAGACGCGCGTTTGCCAAGTCTGGCATTGTTGTCGGACCTCAGGGCCAGGGTCTTCAGTGGAAGGATGGGCGAGGTCTAGGGGAGTTACCACGGGCCGCACACGTACAGGTACCAGCAGCTCCGGCTGTACATCATGAGGCGCCCGCTGCAGCCAACTACGAGTACGAGCCCGATCTTGATCTTCGCTGGCTGGTCGCAGAGCTGGAGCAGGCCATGCAGCACGAGTTCCATGTGTCCGAGCTCTGGCAACAGGGGATCAGCTCTGAGGTTTCTCAGTTACGCGCAAATCAGCAGACCATCGACCGCAGATTACACTCGATTGAGTCCGAGGTCTCTGGGATCCGTTCGGGTCAGGAGGCATGGGTTGCGGAGTGGCGCGCTTGGGCAGCTGGTCATCTGTACCAGCCTACATTTCCTGGATTTGAGCCCACCAGCAACACTGCCCCTGGGAGCTTCCTACCAGACGATGACACATCCTATGATCCCATGCAGTCTGACGATCCGCCGGCTCAGGATTGATTGTTTGCTGTATTTTATTTCATGACTGGGTGTATGATCTTCTGATTCTGCCCGTGACTTCATGACTGTTCTGCTTGTATGACTTTATGATTGCATGACTTTATGACGTTCTGATTACTGCTTTATGTTTAGGTTGTTCACTTTCATTGTCATATGATGCATATGTATATGCTGTCCTGATTTATCTATTCCATATGCTTATCATATGCCTATCAATTAATCATACCATGTTTGTTTTGAGGAAAACCCTGGTTTGAGGGGGAGGAGTTTCAAACTTAACAACCAGTCTACACCATTTTCGATGTTTGACAAAGGGGGAGAGTGTGGTTAGTTAAGTTTAGGATGATTACAAGTATCACTATTGTAGGGGGAGGACTCTGATTCTCCTAAGATAATGAAATTTGTTACAATTGATTTCAAATACCTAAACTTAAAATCGGGTTATCAAACAACAAGAAGGGGGAGATTGTTGATGCAGTCTGACCCTGATTGTTGTTTTGGTGTTGACACCGATTTTAGTTTAGGGTAATGAGATGAGTCTGGTTTAAGTCCTGATCGGGGACTGGGCACGACTCCCGGTGAGTGAAGCCGGATTACTAAAACCCCATGAGTGAAGCCAAGTCCTGGTGAGTGAAGCCAGGTGATTGGAAACTCTGGTGAGTGAAGCTAGGTGATTGGAAACCCCGGTGAGTGAAGCCGGGTCCCGATGAGTGAAGTCGGGTGACTGGAAACCCCAGTGAGTGAAGCTGGGTCCTGGTGAGTGAAGCTAGGTGACCGAAACCCTGGTGAGTGAAGACAGGTCCTAGCGAGTGAAGCTAGGTTGATTGAAATCCCGGTGAGTGAAGGCGGGTCCTGGTGAGTAAAGTTAGGTGATCGAAATCCTGGTGAGTGAAGCCAGGTCCTAGCAAGTGAAGCTAGGTTGAATGAAGACCCAGTGAGTGAAGCTGGGCATGAAGTCTTGGTCCAAGGGACTAAGCACGAGTCAGAGAAGGCTAGGGAGCCGTTCTTTTGACTTAGAGTTGAATTGGGAGTCGCTGGATCGGTCTAGTGACCGATCAGGGAGTTGGCACGAACTCCCTGTTGTGGATCGGTCTGGTGACCGAACCAAGAACGTCTGATCGGTCTGGTGATCGATCAGGGAGAGAACAAAAGCATTTTGTTTGGCTTCTGTTTGGCTTTTGATCGTTCTGGTGAACGATCAGAGAGAGATCAGTAGGTTTATGGGATAAACCTTGATCGATCCCTCTGACCGATCAAATATCGCCAATACCTCATCCCGACCAATCAGGATGGCACCTGATCGGTCAGGGAGTGACCTGATCGGTCAGGTGACCGATCAAGGAGAGAATAGAAGCATTTGGTTCGACTTCTATGTTGCTTCAGATCGTTCTGGTGAACGATTAGAGAACCTTGATCAGTCCTCATGACCGATCAAATTGTCGTGAGATTTCTCATCTTGACCGATCAGGATGGCTCCTGATCGGTCAGGGAGTGACATGATCGGTCACCTGACCGATCAGGGTACAACCTGATCGGTCAGGTGACCGATCAGGGGATTTGGCCTACGAAAGTTGGGAATTCCAGCAATGTTGTGAACCAGTCCGGTGACCGATCCACGAGCCACTGGATCGATCAGGAGCTTGCCTGATCGATCAGGGTCCTCTCTGATCGGTCCGGTGACAGATCAGTAGCTTAAAACTTTAATTCAAATACGCTGGCAGACTTTTGATCGCGTTCTGATTCGCTCTGATTTCGTTCTGATAACTCTGATTTCCTCTGATTCACGTTTGATTTCATTTGCTAAACTTTTGTTAAGTGTGCAGGTGATACAGGGATGATTTCAAATAGTGGAGGAGGGTCAACTGAGATCTTTCGGTGCCACAGTTTTGACGTTTTCCTCTTCTCAGGTTTTCAACGGACGACTGCGCTACTGAGAAGCTGACTGGGGCTCGGCTGAGGAGAACTCAGGGAGTCCAGGAGAGGTTAGGGTAGCTGGGATGCTTCAGATGAGCAGCTGGTGAGATGCAGAGGAGCGTCTGTGACCTGACGATTGGCGACGTAGGTTAAGAGCTGGCTGGCGAAGAAGAGAAGTAGGTGCTTCATCTCTTCTTGCAACAACTCTTCATCCCTTTGGCAATCACTCTGAGTCTTGAAGCTCTTGCATACACTCTGATACTTTGAATCTTGAGAGACTTGAGCACTTGGAAGGATTCGTGGCAAGGCGATCAGCAAGCAAACAAGGAAGAGCTGAGTGAAGGCTCTTGCCGAGGTTGTGCTGGGTTGTTGTTTGCGCTTGTCAACGTTTCTCTTCGCTGCTTGTGCTATGTAAGTCTTTGTGTGTCTTTGTGCTTTATTCTTCATCATTTTGTTAAGACTGCTGTGGAGATGTTTCTCCACCGAGAAGGAGGTGTTATTTTATTCGGATTTCTCGGGGCTTGATCTGCCGACGATCAAGGGATCGCCCACCTCACGGGCACGCCAAGGAGTAGGGGCAAGTTATCCCCGAACCTTGTAAATCCTCCTTGTTAGCGATCTTGTATTGTTATTTCTGTTCTTGTCTTTGTTTTTTTGTGTTTCCGCTACTGCTAACCCTAAGTGCAGAAAAACATGAGAAGTTTTCAAAGAGAGCAAAAATCTGTGTCTGGCTACATTCACCCCCCCCCCCCCCCTCTCTAGCCATCCAAGCACCAACAGGGTGTACCTCCCTTACCCTTGTAACTCCCCCTTTATGTGAGTTCTTTTTTTTCTCCTTCTTCTCCCATTTATTCAAATGTTCTAACTTTTTGAATTTTCCCTTTCTTGAGCATTTGGTGTGGTAGTGGCCCCACTTACCACATATAATGCATCTAATGTGTTTCTTCTCCTTTTTCTTCCTACAACCCATATTAGAATTTAAAGACATTGAAATGGATTTATGGTTTACCTCCTTTTTACCCAATGAATACTTGTCCTTGTAGTGTCCTTTCTAATTGCACCCAAAGCAAATGATGTAATCTTTGGATTTTGCTTTGGTGGAGGTGGTTGCAAGGTTGACTTCCAAGATTTCTTCTTCATTTGTCTTGTGTTCCTCTTCAACCTTGGATACTATTTCTTCATTTTCGGAAGCGGATTGTGCTTCTTCACCTTCTTATGCCACTTTACTCGAGGAGATGGATGATGCTTCTTGTTCTTTCTCCTCCTCGGATATTGAACTCATCTCTTCATTCGATTAGTCCTTCTCCTTCTCTTGGGCCATTAAGCCTATCTCTTCGAACTCTTCTTCTTCTTGTGCTTGTGTAGAATTTTCATTAAGAGCTATCATCTTGCTTCATAGCTCATGAGTATTCTTGTACTTACCTACACTTCTAATCATGTCATTAGGCAAAACATTAAGTAAAATTGAGATTACCTTCTCGTTTGTCTTTGATTATGATTGTTGCTCCTTGATCCAATATCTTGGTCGGAGCTTCTTCCCATGCTTGACTTTTGGGGATTCAAATGGTTCTTCGAGTGCGATCATCAAATTCCAATCCATGTCGAACCATGTCTTCACCTATAACCTCCAATAATCAAAACTCTCACGATCATATAGAGGTGGAACGGTGATGTCATCCCCCATTCTTTTTTCAAGTGTCATTTCCTTTAGCTCTTTGCTCCTTTGGCGATTAGTCCAACAAGAACGACCTTGGCTCTGATACCACTTATTGGGACTTGATGGACTGGCTAGAGGGGGTGAATAGCTCGTCACCCTCTATTCTCTCGATTTACTTCCTACAATGTTAGTGTGTGCAACAAAAATATATTTAAACTAAAACACTAACAAAGACACAAACCGTTTAACGTGGTTCGGAGATAAAAGTCCTACTCCACGATAGTCCGTAAGGTGGACGATCCCGATCCATCGGTGGATGATTCCTCAAAAAGCCTCTTGCTAGCTTGTATAGCTCCTTGTGAGTGGAGAGACCTCGTCACAACTTTGCAAACACACTTGAGTATTTGTAGACTACTAATAAGCTTTACCCAATCTTATTTCGTCAACCCTAGCCAGCCAAACCGATCTCTCTTAAATAGAGCTCGTGGATGAACTAGCCATTACCAGTCGACTGGTGTCAACACCAGTCGACTGCTCCAGCTGAATTCAAATGTTACAACCCAACGTTCGAATTCCAGTCGACACCAATTGACTGCAAAGAAGATCAGTCGACTGATCTTTCTGTGAGCTCTACCAATCGACTGCTCTTAGCAGTAATCGACTACCTAAATCCTAAACCTAGGGTTTTCCTTCCCGAATATAATTTACTCAGCACTAGAACCCTCATGACTCACTTAACTCTTCTTGTAGCCTCGACCTGTTGCCTTCAAGTCATCTTCAACTTTGGCTCTCATCCCTCGGATGTATACAAGCCTGCGGCTCGTCTCCACATGTCATCCTTTGTGTATGCCTCAAAGTGCACTTCTCTCGGCTCATCGTTCCAGCCTGGCCTATGGTTCCTCAGATGCACTATCCTTCATCGGACCCGAAGCCATTAAGCTGCATCTATGTGTATCATACAGAACCTGCACACTCAAATACTCGTATCAAATGCAAGGGTGATTCTAACTTAAACCCTTTGTCCAAACATCAAAGCATATTGTCCCACGGACCATAGATTGCTCCAACAAATTAGTGTCAATACCAGCCGACTGCTCCACTCGAATTCGAATGTTACAACCTAATATTCGAATTTCAACCAACATTAGTCGACTGTACAAAAGATCAGTCGATTGATCTTTCTGTAACCTCTACTAGTCGACTGATCCCATACCAATATATTGCCCAAACCCTAAACCTAGGGTTTTCCTTCCTGAATATAATTCACTCAGCACTAGAACCCTCATGACTCACTTGACTCTTCTTGTAGCTTTGACCTGTTGCCTTCAAGCCTTCTTTGACTTTGGCTCTCGTCCCTCGGATGCACACAAGCCCGCGGCTCGTCTCCACATGTCATCCTTCGTGTATGTCTCGAAGTGCGCTTCCCTTGGCTCATCGTTCCTGCCTTATCCATGGTCCCTCAGATGCACCATCTTTCACTGGACCCGAAGCTATCAAGTTGAGTCTATGTGTATCCTGTAGAACCTGCACACTTAAATACACGTATCAAATGCAAGGGCGATCCTAACTTAAACCCTTTGTCCAAACATCAAAATATATGGTCCCACAGACCATAGATTGCTCCAATAGATTAGTGTCAATACCAGTCGACTGTTCCACTGGAATTCGAATGTTATAACCCAATATTCTAATTTCAGCCAACATTAGTCGACTGTACAGAAGATCAATCGATTGATATTTCTGTGACCTCTACTACTCGACTGATCCCATACCAGTATATTGCCCAAACCCTAAACCTAGGGGTTTCCTTCCCGAATATAATTCACTCAGCACTAGAACCCTCATGACTCACTTGACTCTTCTTGTAGGCTCGACCTGATGCCTTCAAGCCTTCTTCGACTTTGGCGCTCGTCCCTCGGATGCACACAAGCCTGCGGCTCGTCTCCACATGTCATCCTTCGTGTATGTCTCGAAGTGCGCTTCTCTTGGCTCATCGTTCCTGCCTTGTCCATGGTCCCTTGGGCACCATCTTTTACTGGACCCGAAGCCATCAAGCTGAGTCTATGTGTATCCTGTAGAACCTGCATACTTAAATATATATTTCAAACACAATGGTAAACTTGACTTAAACCCTTTGCCATAATATCAAAACACATAGTCCCACGTACCATAGATTGCTCCAACAATAAACATGAAGTGTTTCTTGATTAAGCGATCACTGAGGGTAGTATTAGATGCATGACAAAGTTTTAGAGGAGGTGTGGACAAAAAATCCGATTGATTACTTAAGTTTGAGAGTATTTCAATATCCAACATATATGCATATTTTTATTGAAGACAGATTAAAGTTGAATGTGAAGTCTAAACAATATGTTTTCTAAGTTATCAAAAAGGAATGAAAGACCTCAAGTTTTAGGATATGAAGACAAACAAATTGGTGATTAGTAGAAATGTGATATTTGATAAAAGAGTCATGTTATACACTACAACAAATTTTATTTTCTACAATACATCATCAACAACGCACATTTATAAAACGTTGTTAATAATAACTTTCGGAACGTGCTAAAATGATGCGCACTGCGAATACTATTATATTTTTATAAATAATAAAAAATAAGCTATTTATAATTTTAACAACGCAGGTATCCTCTATTAATATTACAATGCATCTGCTGCGTGTTGTTAAAATTATGTTTAATAATGCATCGGCAGGCTGCAGCGAGCTGTAGTGTGTTGTCTGCTAAAATCTTTTTTTTTAATCCGCACAATCGCTTCAGGCGAGCAAAAGTTCAGTTAAACTGAATTAACTAACCGAACCGATCGAAGTCCAAAGTTTGGTTCGGTTAGTTAATTCAGTTTAATCGGCTATATCAGTTTAATCGATTCGATTTCGATTTTGAAAAATAAAATTTGCTTAAATCGATAAAATCGATATTATGAATAGAACCAGACCAAACTAGAACCGGACTAAATAGGAAATAAATCAAACCAAACCAAATTGAAACCAAATCAAATCGATATTATGAGTTGAACCGAACCCGATCAGAACAAAATAAATTGATATTTTGAGTTGAACAAAACCAAACCAAATCAAACCGGAGCTAAACTAAATCAAATTGAAAAATTCGATTATTTCAGTCAAAAATCGAATTAATCAATCCTTTATTGTTCCGTTGGTGTTTTTTTTGGGGGGAAGAGTTCGGTCGTTTCGATTGGTTTGAAAAAAAAAAATCAGTAGGTTCGATTTTTAATTTAGAGCAATGATAGGAAGAGTGAAAATGAAAGAGTGAAAATCATAGTAAATGATGTGGCATGACGTAACATTTTACATACACACGTCCGATTATCGCTTGGACACCATCGACGACCTTCGGCCGTCGCCCCGAATCAAACTATACCCTGGGGGGCACGGTGAACCCGTCGGATATCGTACATGTAAGGTGTCACATCATTCACTATGATTTTCACTCTCTCATTTTTACCCTCTCAATCATTATTCTTTAATTTAAAGGTACATTTTCCTAAACTCCCTACTTACCAAGTCAACTTTGCATGCAATCCCTACATAAACATTTCTTTGCATGCAGTCCCTGATGGGATGTTTGGTGAGTATTGTTTGAAGAAAAGTGAGTATAAAAGTTAGAAAATTGAGTATGACAGGTTGCATCCACCACATCAATATCCATGTACTCAATTTTCACTCTTTTATACTCAAGTTTCACTCTTTTATACTCAGTTTTCGCTGATATATATTTAATTTTTATTCTTTTATACTCAGTTTTATCAGGGAGTAAAAATAAAGATAAATTTGTGTGAGGAGTGAATGTAAATTTCAAAGGGTTATTAGGGAATTTATGATAATTTACTGTTAATTTAATCGGTTCAGTCGGTTGAGAGTGCACACTCCTACCTCCCTGCCTCATTCATCATGAGTATTCGAGCCGAATCAGTGGACAAGAAGAGGTGCAACGTACTTCCTCTTCATGCTTTAGCTCCCTCCCCACATCTTCCTCTTTGAGCCCTAGTCGCCGCCCCTTCCCTACGATCCTCTTCCTCTTCGAGCCCTAGGCCGCCGCCACCCTCCACGCCCACGTCTTCCTCTTTGTACCCTAGCTGCCCCCTCCCCACGAGCGTCTTCCTCTTCGAGCCCTAGCCGCCGCTCCCCTTCCCCGGGAGCCTCTTCCACTTCGAGCCCTAGGCCACTGCCCCCCTCCACTTGAGTGCCTTCCTTTTCGAGCCCTAGCTCCCCCTCTTTGAGTCCTTTCAACACCCCACTCCCCGTGGCTCTTCCTCTTCTATCCCTATTAGCAGTAGGAGTAGAAGCGTAGCTGCTAGCCCGCGAGTGTCAGCGTTGTTTCACGAATCATTTGGGTTAGTTTGGTTGTTTCCTACACGTATTTGGTATCTCATTCTTCTTCGTTCCTTTGATGTTGTTGTTTTCTCATTGTTGTATTTATGTTGCAGGAATTGGAATCATGAAGTTCACAACTGCAACAAGAGAATTCATTTATGTGATTTTTGTAATTCATAAATGCTCAAAAAGGTTTCACTTTTGCTTTCGTCTCTCTTCTACTCTTCTTTAGGTGATTGTATGAACGAAAACCTTCAGTTTTCTTCGATCGTGTTGTTTGTGAATCCTTTAAACAAAATTGTTTCTACTAGATTTGATCGAATCTAGGATTTCTAGTTGATATGCCCCACTAAAAAAATTAGCAATCAAAGCTTGAATACGTGCCACTATTTAGATTACTCACTGAATAAATCTGGTATTTAATTTATACTATCAATTGTCTAGTCCCATAACATATGTGCCACAATGTAAGACTGCAGAATTTTACTAGAATAAGTCTTACTAATTATTTTGTTTATCCAATATCCATTATGACTGCAGAATCCATCAAGTATTCCTCTTGCGTCAAATTCTAGGCTTTTCAAATATATACTTAATGCATGAAAAATTGTTTGTCATTGATATGTAGAGTTACAGAAACATTTGTTATAAGGATTACATTTTCTTGATGACATAATCAGTGCTTGTCTGACGTATCTTTGCAATTCCTGTTAAGTGGATTTTTTTTTTGTAATGCTTTCATAGTTTTGTGTTTTCATATAGAATCTGAAGAAAAATGAGAGGGAACTGAAAATCAAGGAAGAAAGGTTAAATAAGAGGAAAAAGGTATGTTTATGATCTAAATGCCAACACGAGAGACTCATTGATAGGCAGAAAACTCAAGTCAATTGATCATCTGCCTTTGCTGCGTCTTATTGTCATTTCTGATCTATGATAATTTATTCTTTCATCTATTTTTATTTTTGCCTATTTTAATGAACATTAAAACTTATTATGTTTCATGACTATGATATAGAGGACTCATTGACTCAGTGTTTACAATTGTTGCTTTCTTTGATAACAATATTTTTGCTATATCCGTATATTTGTTTAATTCAGTTTAGTTTTATAGGAACTCAAACGCAGAGAAGATGCAGCAGCACGTTGTATGATCTTCCTGAATCTTGGTTTTCTATTTATTGACACACTGATCTTCTAGTTGCATCTTCATAGAGTTGGAATTGTGATAGTCGAACCAATCTTTTTCTTGGCGTTGTGCAAAGCTCTTCTTTTAACAAAAGCACATTCTCTTTGGTTCACAGACTTGATATAATTCCCAAATCATTTTTTTTATGTTGTGATTATGTTTCTCGTAATCATATATGTTGCTATCAATACAATTCTCAAATCAATATTTTCATTTTATTTCTTATTTATTTATTCTCTTCACTAGGCCTTGCTGAATAGTTTGTTTTCTATGTTTCTTGGGCAAAAACTCCTAGATAAGACGATGGCTAAGATAGTCTTAAGAGCATCACGGACACTAGTGGCTAGTGGAATACTATTTTATTCATATTAGATTGAAGTAGTCAGAACACCGTGGACAATGAAGTCTTTGATTGTTAGTGATTCATGAATTTTGTAGTTGATTTAGAGAATTTTATGAGTTTTGTAAAATAATTATTAGATGAATAAAAATTATATATTCACATTTTGATTTTATTTAGTTAGTTTTTTAATTTCTATTTTAAGTGGTGTATGAATTATGATAATATTTGAATTTTAAATTTTTATTATATATTTTAAATAATTATTAGTGATAATTATATGGTATTTAATTGTAGCGCACATCATGCGTTGTGAATGTCGTTAATCGTGGCGTGCGATACAAATGTTGTAAACCGTAGCATGTGGCGCACGTTGCAAATGCTCTTAATTGCAATGCGTAGCGCGCACTGTCAATGTCTTATGACTTAATAATTTATAGTTGTGCAGTGTGTGATGCGCACTATGAAAAGTCATACTTATTGTAGTGATAGTATACTCAAGGGGAAGATAAATAAATACCAGAAAACAACAACAATAAGGGCGTTGTGCAGGTGGAGCTAAAAGCTCATGATTATGATGGTGATAGTTCAAAGCACATGAAGCATGAGACTATAGTTAGAAGCAGAGCCAGACATAGAATCAAACCACCTATGAAGTATAGTTTTGAGGACTTGATTTCTTATACACTGATCACTAGCAGCGAAGATCCTACTGCTTTTTAGGAGCTAATACATAACTTATAAAAGGATTAGTAGATGAGTGTGATGTATGGAGGAGATGGAGTCTTTGCATACAAACAAAGCATCTACCTCCTGAAGGGAAGAGGGTTATAGGATACAAGTGAGTATATAAGAAGAAAGAAGTCATCTTAGAAAAGGAGAACAGTTCAAAACTCGAGTAGTAGTAAAGGATTACTCACAAAGTAAGGAGATTGACTATGATGAAATATTTTCTCCGATAGTCAGACATACATTTATCATGGTGGTGTTGCTTTGGTAATGTATCATGATTTACAACTGGAGTAAATGGATATGAAAATGATATTTCTTCATGGTGATTTGGAGGAGTAGATTTTTATGTCACAACTAGAAAGATTTAGTCAACTTGGGCTGGAGCACTTGATCTGTAAATTGAAAAAATTATTTTATGGGCTAAAGCAATCTCTAAGGCAATGATATAAGCATTTTGACTCCTATATGATTCAGAGTGAGTATAGGAGATGCAAGTATGACTGCTACATTTACATGATGAGCCTTGACGACGATTCACTTATCTTCTTACTACTTTATGTTGATAATATGCTGATTGCTACAAAGAATTTGACTTAGGATAACAAGTTGAAGAAGTCGCTAAGTAAGAACTTGACATGAAGTATTTGGTTGCGACCAAGAAGATTCTTGAGATTAGGGATGGAAATAGGCCAGGCGACCTGTTAGGGGCCTGTGGTCTGGCCTGTATTTGGCCTGGTCTGGCCTGTATTTGGCCTGGTCTGGCCTGATCTGGCCTGGTCTGTTTAAAAATAAAATAATAATTAGACCCTTTTGAAAGACTGTTTTTCTTATCAGGTCAGGCCCAGACTCAATATAAAGCCTGTGAAGCCTGACAAGCCGGCCTGGACCTGTTAAAATTACAATATATAAAATGTCAAAATAGAGTTTTGAACCTAAGACTTCGGCTGAGCAAATTCTAATTTCAAGAGGGTTGTATAATCGAACGACTAGATCTAACGTGATAATCGATTGGGTAATCGATTGGGTAAACGATTAGGAAACCCTAGGCGTCGGGTATAAGGGTTTTCACGCAGATTTTGAGCCACAACACTTCTCCCATTCTTTTCCTTCATCAGTGTCATCTCAAGAGAAGCCTTGGAGGATATTGCTGTTGCATTTCTAAGGTTCTAGAGGCAATCACAAGCTTGAAGATAGCAAAGAAAGCAAAGAGAGTTTATTCATTGTAAATCTTGTAAGATTTCATTTGTATTTGCTTTATTTCTTGTTGTATCTTTGTGAAAGCTTGTAAGAGGGTTCTCCACCTCAAGAAGGAGATCTTTCATAGTGTATGAGAGAGTGAGGAGAGTGGATCCTTGGATTAGTCATCCGTCCGGGGTGGATACCAAGTAAAATCCAAAGTGTTAGCATTGCTTGAAGTCTTCCGCGGCGACAAATCTTCTACAAGCAAATCGGAGCTAATCACCCCCCTCTAGCTCATCTACCGGTCCCAACAAGTGGTATCAGAGCAAGGTTGCTCTTCTTTGGACTCATCGCCAAGAGGGCAAGAGCTAGAGGAAAAAGAAGAAGTTGGAAGAAACCCTAATTTCAAGAAGTCACCATCAAGAGGGTTCAACTTCAAAAATGGAGTTCGGCTACGACACCCGGGCAACTCCACCATTCGACAAGGCAAATTTCGATCTTTGGAAGTCAAAGATTGAAAATTACTTCATGATGGAGATAGAGCAATGGTTTGTTCTAATGGAGGGTTTTGAAGCTCCAACAAGCACCAAAGGAAAACTCCTCAAGAAAAGCAAATGGAATGAGGAGCAAATCAAGAGATGCGAGGCCAACGACAAAGTGATCAAGTTATTGGTCAATCTATTGCCAAGCACCATCTTGGACAAGATTGGAGAATTTCAAGATGCCAAAGAGCTTTGGAGCAAATTGACAAAGCTTCATGAAGATCCCTCCACTGTACCAAGTCAAGATAAATCCGAAGAGGGAGATTCATCGAAGGAAGAAGATTCGGAAGTTGAGAGATGCTCAACATCCGAAGATGAAGTTCAAGAAGCCTCTACTTCAAGGATTGAGGGGGAGCAAAATGTGCCATTAGCATCGGATCAAAGAAAAGCTTCAACATCATCATCCAAGGTCAATAAAGAAGAAGATGAATCGAGTGCAACCTCTACACCCCATGAAGGTATAGAAATTTCAAGTTGTAAAAATAAAAATCATATCATTTGTTTTGAGTGTAGGGAAAAATGACACTACAAGAGTAAGTGTCCCAAGTTGGTCAAGAAAAAGGTGCAAGTGGCACTCAAGACCAAGGAAAAGCCAAAGGAGGTCAGCCCTAAAGTAAAGAAGGATAAGAAGCACATTGTGTGCTTCTCATGTAAACAAAAGAGATATTATCGGAATCAATGTCCAAAGGGGAAGGATCCGACTAAGGCAAAAAGGAGGAGCTCAAATAAAGGGGGAGCCTCCAAGAATAAGACTAAGGTACCATTAGGTAATGGTACTTATTTTCATCATGATAACATGCATGCTAAGAAAAATTATTATCATTTTAATGCTATTAATCATGAAAATAGGAGGCATGAAAAACATAAGGAAAACTATAGAGCTTTCCATGCTAGGACTACCACATCTAAGAATAGGGAGCAAAATAGAACTTTCCACGGTAGACCTACCCAATACAAGGCCAAAAAGAAAAATTACCAAGGCTATATTAGAAAATCAAGCCTTGATGAGGTAATGGTTGAAAATCAAGTTTTGAGGTCAAAACTTGATAAATTAGAGAAATCCCTTAAGAAAATAGAAAATCTATTTAAGGGGTCAAAAATTTAAAATCTAGATTTAGGAAATCAAGGACCTTCTAGGAGCAAGAAAGGTTTGGGATACAAACATAAAACTAAGGATGATGGTCCATCCTATCATAGAGTTCCATATAGGTATGGAACTCAATCTAGGGCAAGAAGTCGAGTCAAGGCCACAAGGGAAGCCATTCCTAGAGTTGACCAAAATAAGACTAACATGACTAAAGCTTTGGAGAAGTCTAGAAGAGTCATTAGAAAGGTATCAAGGGAAGTTATCCCTAGTGAATACCTAGAACACCCAAGGAGCACCAATAGATTTTGGGTTCCTAAGAGTGTATTCGCCACACCCTAGATAGGTCTAGGGAGTGTAAACTCAAATTGGAAGGGTAGTTAACC
>JAGFNQ010000967.1:0-31744 GCA_024364735.1 Boesenbergia rotunda | reverse complement strand
TGTCTGGAAACTGGCATCTGTATACCCACGTATTACCAAATCTCCTTCTCCATATATTAGGAACACATCCTTAGTTCTTCTTAAGTACTTAAGGATTGTCTTGACAGCCGCCCAGTGATCCATTCCTGGATCCGACTGGTATCTGCTTGTGACGCTCAAAGCATACGATACATCAGGCCTAGTACATAACATAGCATACATGATAGATCTATCGCGGATGCATAGGGAATCTTATTCATGCAAATCCTCTCGTCTTCTGTGCGCGGACACATAGACTTTGAAAGGTTGATCCCATGCCTAATGGGAAGGTAACCTTTCTTGGATTCCGACATGCTAAACCTTTTTAGCACTCGGTCTATATATGTAGACTGCGAAAGACCAGCAACCGTTTTGATCTATCTCTATAGATTCTAATCCCAAGGATATAGGTTGCTTCTCCCAGGTCTTTCATGGAGAAAGTTTTGGATAACCAAATTTTAACTGTCTGTAAGACTGAAATATCGTTTCCTATAAGTAAGATGTCGTCGACATATAATACTAGGAATACGACTGCACTCCCACTAACCTTCTTGTACACACAGGGTTCGTCAGGATTTTGTGAGAAATCAAACTTTTTGATTGTCTCATCAAAACGGATGTTCCAGCTCCTAGATGCTTGCTTCAGTCCATATATGGATCGTCGAAGCTTGCATACCTTGGTTTTATCAACCGATGTGAAACCTTCAGGCTGTATCATGTATACGTCCTCAAGCAGGTTTCCGTTAAGGAAAGCTGTTTTCACATCCATTTGCCATATCTCATAATCATAATGAGCTGCTATGGCTAGGAGCATCCGAATGGATTTAAGCATAGCTACTGGCGAATAGGTTTCGTCATAATCAATTCCTTGTTTCTGACGATATCCTTTTGCCACTAATCTAGCCTTAAAGGTAACAACATTACCTTCCATGTCGGTTTTCTTCTTGAAAACCCACTTGCACCCTATGGGTTTAATCCCTTCAGGTGGGTTAACCAAGTCCCATACTTGATTTTCGTACATGGAATCCATTTCCGACTTCATGGCTTCAAGCCATTTGTCCCTTTCTGAACTTTTCAGAACATCTTCATAACTGATAGGTTCGTCATCGCCAATGAGCAACACGTCGTTCGATTCACTTACGAGAAATCCGTATCTCTCTGGAATGTTGCGTGTCCTATCAGACCTACGAAGAGGTGGTGTAGTTTTAGGTTCAACTGATAGCTCATCATTATGAATTATCGGTTGTGGGCCTAGACTCGGTGTCTCTGTAATGTCTATTGGAGTTTCTTGAACTTCATCAAGTTCAATGCCACTCCCACTGTTTTCTTGTAAAAGAAATTCTTTTTCTAGAAATACAGCATGCCTTGAAACAAACACCTTTTGTTCCAAGGGATGATAGAATTGGTAACCCTTCGTTTCCTTAGGGTATCCAATAAATAGACATTTATCAGACTTAGCATCCAATTTGTCTGATACAACCCGCTTCACGTAAGCAGGACAACCCCATATCTTAAGGTGAGTTAAGTGAGGTTTCTTACTATTCCAAATCTCATATGGAGTAGTAGAGACTACCTTGGTCGGGACTCTGTTTAATAAATAAACAGCTGTCTTAAGTGCATAACCCCAAAAGGATTTTGGAAGAGTTGCATGATTCATCATCGACCTAACCATGTCCATCAAGGTTCGGTTGCGCCTCTCAGATACACCATTATGCTGTGGTGTATATGGCGGAGTCCATTGGGATAATATCCCATTGTCCCTTAGATAATCTTGAAACTCTTGACTTAAGTATTCACCACCCCGATCGGATCGAAGTATTTTAATACTTTTGCCAAGCTGTTTCTCTACTTCATTTCTGAACTCTTTGAATTTCTCAAAGGCTTCAGATTTGTGTTTCATCAAGAACACGTACCCGAATCGTGAGTGATCATCGATAAAGGTGATGAAGTAGCTATAGCCTCCTTGTGCAAGAGTTGACATTGGTCCACATACATCAGTATGTATTAGACCAAGCAATTCTCCCACTGATTACCTTTTCCGGTAAAGGGTAATTTGGTCATCTTGCCTTTTAAGCACGATTCGCATGTATCAAATGAATCGGGTTCAAATGATTCCAAAATTCCACATCGGTGCAATTCGGTCATGCGTTTCTTACTTACATGGCCAAGACGGCAATGCCAAGTGTAGGAGTCTATTCGATTATCTATTCGAGCACGTTTGTTGCTAACTTCGATATTGAAAACGTCACTGGATAAATCTAACGTGTAGATGCCATTGCACAAAGTTCCATTCCCATAAAGAACGCCATTTAAAGTTATGTAACAACAATTGTTACTAAAAGTTAAATGATAACCCTTTTCATTCAAACATGAAATAGATACAATGTTCTTTATTAACGAAGGAACGAAATAACAATTATCCAATTCTAAGATACGTCCAGTCGGGAGCTTTAGCAAATATGTTCCGATGGCAACAGCAGCAATCCTTGCTCCATTTCCAACTCGCAAATCTGCTTCTCCCTTGACGAGTCTTCTTCTATTCCTTAGCCCCTGTATGTCATTACATATATGTGAGCTACACCCAGTATCAAGTACCCAGGTATTTGAGGAAATAGAGTGACATTCAATAACGAAGATACCTGAAGAGGACGGGGCATCGGATGCCTTCTTCTTCAAGGACTCAAGATAAACCTTGCAATTTCTTCGCCAGTGACCCTCCTTGCCACAATGATGGCAAGTGCCTTTTGGTTTCTTTTCAGTCTTTTTAGCCTTTTTCTTCTTTCCCTTATTCTGTTCTTTGGCCTTCCTCTTAGAACCTTTCTTCGAGGAACCAACTAACAGAACTGCCTTTTGTTCCTGCTTTACAGAAGGCTCTACAGACTTCAGCAGGTTGACTAACTCAGGAATGGTAGTTTCCAGCTTGTTCATCCGATAGTTCATCACAAATTGCGAATAACTTTTGGGCAAACAACTCAGAATTAAGTCAATACTTAGTTCATGATCCATTGCAAAACCGAGTGTGTTCAGTCGCTCAATGTACCCCAACATCTTTAGCACAAACTGCGAGGCGAAAGTGCCTTCTTGCATCTTAGTTGTGAAGAGGAGTCTGGAGACTTCGAACCTTTCGGATCTCGCCTGCTCTTCAAACAACTCATTAAGATGGAAGATGATGGTATAAGCATCCATATGCTCATGCTGCTTTTGCAGCTCAGGTATCATAGAGGCTAGCATGATGCAACTTGCAAGTTCAGAATCGGTCACATGTTTCTGATAGGCCACCAATTGGTCTGGAGTTGCATCTGCTGGAGGATTTGAGGGAAGTAGATTTTCAAGGACATAAGCAATCTTCTCTGCCTTGAGGACTATCCTCAGGTTTCGAAGCCAGTCCATGAAGTTAGGCCCAGTTAATTTGTTGGTGTCCAAGATGGAACGCAAATTCAGAGAAGACATGATCGAGTGATTAACCTAGAAATACAAATTGAGATTATGTGAGAAGATTTATTAAAGAATGTATCAACATACATAAATTAAATCCTATTTATTTTACGAATTGAGTCACCCTTATTATCAATTCGGGAGATCGTAGGAACATCTCCAAATAGGTTGATATCCAACCATAGATAAGAACAACCATGGCTGTGGCCATCAAGTTCTTCTTAGCTATGAAGGTAGGTAATTATACCGATTACACATCACATATATGTAACTATCACATTATGCTATCAACTAATTGAATGTTTGCATAAAACATTGGGTTGTTAACTCATTAACAAGTATGTATCATTATACATAGCACCCAACTGCACCTCTCTTTACATCGACCTTGGCTGTGGCACAACAAATCGATGCTCCAAGCTTAAGGCTGACCCATTAATCAAGAAATAGTTTTAATATGGTTGGAGCTCATTCAACCGCTTAGTCAGGCTTGGATGTGTCCAACAACCAAAACTAATGATTGACCTCTGACTCGAACTATATTATTCATAAACTAATTCCATGGTTTGAACATGTTGAGGTTCAAGTCGGGCATGGATGTGTCCATCAACCCAAGCGAGAAACAAAACTCCGATTCTAACCATATTAATGGAAGGTGTAGGCCTTAATATTTTGTAAGGGGTTTTGGGTCTCATTCCTTTTAAGCACATTCATGACATAAAATTATGTCATGACTAACGATTTCCTTAATAAAGTATGTATGTGACTTAATTTATCAAGTCTCATGAATTAAATTAGGAACCGGATTTCCTAATTATAATTTCATACTTTATTAAAGGAATTGTTTTGGGAAACAATTTCCTAAATTGTCATAATTAATTTCGGAAATAATATGTTCAAGACTTTGATTTCTCTAAATCAAATCTTGTTAAATTAAGAGACAAATCCCTTAATTCAACTACATATTATTTTCATGAAAATCTCATTTAAGAAACTCTATAGGAAATCATTTTCCTAATTAATTTTGGAGACAACAATATGTAAGAGCATCACCTCTTAAACATATTTTATTCATGGATTTAATTAATTACAACAAATTGTTTTCTAAGGGTGGCTCCCCGAGGCTCAGATACCCAAAGAAAAGTAATGTGTTGTAAATCCAATTGGACGGCTCCCCGAGGCTCAATCCAATCAAACATGACAATTTCAATTAAAATTGGGAAATTAAATTACAACAACTAACTTTAAATTGGACGGCTCCCCGAGGCTCAATCCAAAATAAAGAATTTTGTTGTCAATTTAAAAACCAATTCAAATTTAATTGTCAATTAACTGTCCATGAATTTGTCTAGACTTTCTTAAAAGAAAGTGCCCAAAATTGCGAGATTTCGAAAATTGATTTTCAGAATAATTGTAAGTTTCTGGTACAAAGGAAACTTACATATTTCCAAAATTGGAAAATTTCTAAAATAGAAAAATTTCCAAAATTGGAAAGTTTCCAAAGATGGGAAGTTTCGAAATTATTATAAAATTTCAGAAAATAGAAAATTTCAAACGTTTGCGAAATTTCATGAGGATTTCCAAACTTTGAAATTCCTAAATCTAAAATTTATTATAATTTGAAAGTTTCCATAATTGAAAATTTTTTTCCGAAATTGAGATCATGACAAAGTTTTCCACAAAACAATTATTTGATTAAGTCGAACACTAACCGGCTCTGATACCACTGTTGGGACCGGGTGCATGTCGACAAGGATACGAGTTCGTAAAATTTAAAATTTTTACGTGCAGCGGAAGAGTTTGCATAAAATAATTTCCTAAATTATTTTAACTTCGTATCTAGCATGCAACCTTATAGTGTATCGACATAATCATAAAATAAAAGTTTGCGAAAAGTAAACTAATTTACCAAGTACCTCGCGTAACTCGAAGTAAGGGACGAGATCCAACCGTAGCGTCCCTTGGAAGCTTCGCCTCTATTCGCGTCCACGCCGAGTTCTCTTCGGGATGACTTCGCAAAGTCACGAGTTTTGTGCCGACGAGAACTACTAGATTCTCTATAGGCACAACTTGAAAGATCAAGAGGGGAGTTAGAAACTAACCAACAAGAAGTAACGGAATCGAATTCCGGAAGAGAGGAGTCGCTATCCGCTTCTTCTTCTTCGTGTTCGGGTTCTCCTTCTTCTTCAATGCTCACGGCAACCCTTGCCTTGGAGTAGTTGGGCGCCGGCCCTAGAAGTGGAGGTGGCCGGCCTTGGGTGGAAGAAGGTGGAAGGAGCGCCGGCCCTAATCTCTTAGGGTTGGCGCCGGCCCTAGCAAGAAAGAGAGAAGGAGAAGATAAGAGAAGAGAGAGAGGGAGAGCTCCAATAATAATCACTTGATTGGAATTAAGGGCTAGCCTTTGGTTCCTTTATATAGTAGCAACTCCTTTGCTAAGTCTCCCTCTAAACCGAATTAACGGAATTAACAGAATTAGTTATAAGAAATTTATCTTATAAATTTTCTTATTGCTTATTCCTTTTAATCCTAGTTTTATTATAACCATTTATAATAAAACAAATTAGTTATCATAAGAAATTTATCCTATAAATTTTCTTATGAATTTTATTATAACTAACTTTATAATAAAACTAATTATTTATCATAAGAAATTTATCCTATAAATTCTTATGAATTAATTCCGTTTAAACCAAGTCTTTATTATAAACTAATTTATAATAAAAACTAATTCTTCTTCTCTTTAAATTATGGAATAAATTTTATAAGAAATTTATAAACTTTCTTATTATGGATAAATCAATTCATAATTGATTTTATAAAATTAAAATGAACCAACTCATGGATTATTTTAATCTTCCATAAAAGAATAAATTTCTATAAATTTTATTTATATAAATTTCTTTATACAAATTTATTTATCCATAATTTATAAAATAAATCGCGCTAGATTTATTTTATTAATTAAACCAATTAAATTGGTTTTCTCCTTTTATTTGGCCGGCCACCAAAGAGGGGTTAACACCCTCTTTGGTCGGCTAAACCCAACCCGGACTGTCGCGAATTAAACTCATTTAATTCGCCCAAAAAGCCTTCAAAAGACTTAGCCATTTTTAGCTTCTAATTCGCCTCTGACTAACTCAGATTCGACTTATTTCTCTTGATCGGAAAATCCAATTTTCAACTCGTTTTAAATCCCTCGGATTACTCGTAGTGCGTGTGACTAAATAGGCTTTCGATATATGTTGGCCGTCTATAATCAATAAATTATAGAACGATCATGAGTGGCACCTAGTAGTACATCATGATCCCCAATTAATCAAAAGATCAACGGTTTGACCCCAGAAGAAATTATTCTGAAACCCTTCAGCAGCTCTAATGAATCGTTCCCCATTCCCTTCACCACCTTATACCCACTTGGTTCAGGACACGGTCAATGGTGTCAGTCCCCACTAGGCTGACTACGTCACGCCTAGCCCAAGTAATGTCTTACTCGTCCTTTGGATTTCTAATTACTCTCATGTATTTTAGAGACTCTCACTCTAAACATGATATGCTCTGGCCAGAGGCTTTGAGTAACAATCCGACGATAGGCCTGGGTATACATCTCCTCGCAAGGAGTGGTGAATCCTTTGTAGGCTGTTCAAACATCTTCAGGCACTTCGGCTTATACCCGATCATCCTGGGTCCACACCTCCTTGGAGATGCTTGCTTAAGATGTCAAAGTATAAGTCTCCATGACCAAGATGACTTGAACACCGCAAGTCAAAGGAATATCGCACTTAAGCCGCAGTAAGATCTTCATTGACATATCTACATGTAGATTCCCATATGAAGTCTTACAGCTAGTCACTCCAATGAACTAGTTCCCTTAACTAGCATCCATGTTTATCTCCGGACATCCCAATGCCACCAGCCAGTGAGAATCAGCTGATTAGAGAATAACCCATGCTAGTCTCAACAGAATTGATAGTGTCCGTTTTTATCAATTCATCGACTAGGGATATTTTCAATACTTCACATTTGCGCATTTAGAGATAATCACTAGTTGTGATCTCATCACAAATTCTCTTATGCTGTGAGTTGTATTGCGGACATTCAGTAGATGAGTTTAAGATCCCAATCAAATACACAAGCATGTATACTCAAATAGTGAATTATCATTTATTAATATAAATGTTTTACAATCATAAGGCTATTGCCTTAGGACACTTCTCTCATATCACTAACACTATCTACTTCCATTTGATTTTGAAATTCGCCTCCATTTGATTTTTCATTTTCCACTGCATTAGATATTTCACAATTGACTCACACTTAGGAGATTAAATTTTATCCCCTTGACTAGAAGAACATTTTAAATTCTAAGCCATTCGGTTATTTGAATGTCTCCTATTCTTATGACCTTAAGGCTACCATTGTTACCAAATGAAACATTACCTCTACTTTTCTTGTGAAGTGTGGTAAACAATGATCTATCCCCGGTCATGTGTTTGGAGCATCCACTATCAACGAACCAAGTTGATAGATGCTCCCCCTCAATCATAACCTACACAATTCGAAAATTAGAAGTTTTAGGTACCCAAACTTTGGGACCTAAAGCATCAACTAAACAAGACTTAGGCACTCATGCCTTGACAACTTTCTTTTGAATTTTGGGTGTCCTAGATTGTCTCATATCAGTCCTAGACATGAGAGACACAAATGAGGGTTCCTTAGGACGGAAACCAATACCGGCCCTATTGTAGACTGCCCTTTGGGCATTCAAGATCATATCTAGTGTCTTAGAGCTAGTTGAGAACTTCTCAAGAATATTCTTAAGTCTCTCAACTTCACTCTTCAAGGATTGGTTTTCCTCTACTAGAGATTCATCATTCAAATTGTCTAAATCCTCAACCCTAGAGGATTTCAATTGATCAATCTCAAGTTTTAATGATTTGATCTCATCTTCTAACATGTCAACATGCAAATCATCAATGTTATCATCTCTAGATAATTTCAATTGATCAATTTCTAATTGCAATGCTTTAACCTTATTCTTTGACTTCTTAAGCATACTAGTTAAACATGCAATCGTTCTATAACACTTTTCGAGTTCGGGAGAAGTTACCTCTTCATCATCCGAAGATGATAAAGCCGCGTTTGATGAGTTGGAATATTCATCACTGCTCTCTAGATCTCCCAATGCCATGAGTGTCATATCCCTTGTGCTCTTCTCCTCCTTCTCTTCATCGGATGAGCTATCCCAAGTGGGGCCTTCTTCGTCTTCTTGGATTTTTCTTCTTGTCTTTTGGATTTCTCCTCCTTCTTCTTTAGTTTTGGACATTCATTCTTGAAATGCCCTTTCCTACCACACTCAAAGCAAGATGCATTAGTCTTATCAAGTTTAGCTTCACTAGAGTTACCTCTACTCTTGAAGCGTCGACCCCTTCTCATCATTCTTCTCACAAAGTTCGCCATCTCGGAGGAAGAAGAGCCGCTGCCATCTTCCTCGGAATCGGACTCGGATTCGGATGAGGATGAAGATGAAGAGACCTCCTTCTCCTTTTTCTTCTCCTTCTTCTTCTTGATGGATCAGTCCCCTGTAACTAAGGCAATCCCCTTCTCCTTGGGGCCTTTGTTAGCTATTTCATGCAATTCTATTTCACAAAACAAATCATCTAGCTTGACAATGGATAAATCCTTAGATACTTTGTAGGCATCCACCATGGATGACCACAAAGCATTCCATGGAAATGCTTTTAATACATACCTCACAAGGTCACGATTCTCGACCTTTTCATCAATCGAATGAAGTCCATTAAGAACTTCCTTGAACCGGCAATGGAGCTCACTTACCGTTTCATTCTCCTTCATGGAGATATTTTGGAGTTTATTGAGGAACAAGTCCCTCTTGGCGATTCTTGAATCTCGGGTGCCCTCGTGAAGTTGGATGATCTTGTTCCACAAGTCCTTTGCACTTGTGAAAGGACCAACCTTGATGAGTTGGTCTTTGTTCATGCCACATTGTAGAGTGACAACCGCCTTCGCGTCGGCTTCACTCTTTCGAGTTTGTTCGGCAGTCCATCTCCACGACTCACGTTCTTTACCTTCATCATCCTTAGGAGGGGTGAAGCCCTCCTTCACCGCGAACCATGTATTGATGTCCATCTTCAAATAATATTCCATCTTCGATCTCCAATATTGGAAGTCGGCGCCATCGAAGAATGGAGGTCGGGTGGTGGAAAAGCCTTCCCTCAATGCCATGGATGTAGCTCTTGGTTGTTAATCCGCAAAAGCAGAGCCCCAAGCTCTGATACCACTTGTTGGAACCCGGATGGCTAGAGAGGGGGGGGTGAATATAGCCAAACACTTAAAAGCTTTGGTACTTATAAAATTTCTGCACTCAACCAAGTCAGAAGCACAGCGGAAGAAAACAAATGGAACCAAAGCAGTACAGAAACCAAAAATAGAAAATGAATGCAAACAAACACAACAAGTAAAAACGCTAACAGGAGGATTTACAAGGTTCGGGGATAACTTGCCCCTACTCCTTGGCGTGCCCTTAAGGTGGGTGATCCCTTGATCGTCGGCAGATCAAGCCCTGGTCATCACCGGATATAAGGCAACCTCCTTCTCGGTGGAGAAACCTCTCCACAGCCTTTCAAACAAGGATATAGATTTAAGCTTAATGAAACATAAAGAAGAACTCTTACTCAGCACTTAGTAAGGACAAGAACACAGCAAGCTTATCCTGAGCTCCACCCAGTGGCGATCTCATGCAAGAAACCCTTCCTCGTGTCTTCCCGCTGTCGGACCCCAAGCTCCTTGTTCTCTCCTTCAAGCACTCGAGTAATGGATGGTTGCTTCAAGAATGCAATCGCTTGCTCAAGGTGATGACAACTTAAGGATCACAGCAAGCAAGTTGTGGAGAACACAAGGCGCGGCAAGAAAACCAGTATTCCAACTCTCTCTGCTTCCACGAAGCCTTATTCACCCCTTTTTGTTTCTCCACTCAGCATCAGATGACACCATCTCTACAGCTCCCAGCTGCTCATCTGCCAACGCCAGCTACCACTGAGCTATCCCTGGACTCCCTGAGCTTCCCTCAGCCAAGCTCCAGACTCAGCTCCAGTCTGCAGCTCGGCCGTTGAAACCTGAGATGGTAAAACGGACAAACCTGCTCCAAGGAAAGCCTCCATTGACTTCTCCTTGAGTGTTTGAATCCTCCCCTGTCACCTGCAGCTTAATCAGACTGTTAGAACAGCATATCATCCAGTAAACCAAAAATCAGAAGCTAAGCGCAGAGAATCAGATGTGGTCAGACGAGATCAGAGCGTCTGACAAGCAATTTGAATTAAAGTGATCGGTCACCAGACCGATCCAGAGCTTGTGGGTCGGTCACCGGACCGATCCACCACTTCGCTGGGACTCCAGCTCTCACGGCAACACAAGCCTGATCGATCACCGGACCGATCAGAGTGAAGCCTGATCTGTCACCAGACCGATCAGAATGATTCTTGATCGGTCACCCAGACCGATCAGGGTCGATGAACAGTAACCTCGGTAATCAGATCCTAAGTCCCTGATCGGTCACCGGACCGTTCAGGAGCTGATCCAAAGGGGAACTCAGCTCACTGTTCACTCCCTGATCGGTCACCAGACCGATCAGGAGCAAGGCAGTGAGGAAATTGTTTGCTCCCTGATCGGTCACCAGACCGATCAGGAGCCAAGCAACAGGGCAACACCTACTGCCTGATCGGTCACTGGACCGACCAGTCATCGCTGGATCGGTCACCAGACCGATCCACGAAGGAGCAGCGTGGCAACTCCCTGATCGGTCACCAGACCGATCCAGGGACTCCAACCCAGCCTTCCAAGCTCAGGTTTCATCCACCTTAGCCCTCCAAGCTAAGGATTTTTCACCATACCCTCCAAGATGGGAATTTGCACCTAACCCTCCAAGTTAGGACTTTTCACCTAGCCCTCCAAGCTAGGACTTTTCACCCAACTCTTCCAGATTAGGAATTTCCAAACCTAGCCCTCGAAGCTAGGACCTGACCCTCCAAGCCAGGACTTTTTCACCTATTTCTCCAAGATGAGAATTTGCACCTAACCCTCCAAGTTAGGACTTTTCACCTAGCCCTCTAAGCTAGGACTTTTCACCCACCTCTTCCGAATCAGGACATTTCACACACCTAGCCCTCCAAGCTAGGATTTTCAACACCTAACCCTCCATGTTAGGATTTTCCAACACCTAGCCTTCCAGGCTAGGATTTCACACCATGCCTGATCCCCGACCAGGACTTAATCATAATCATTATAATCACCATAATCAACCTGAACTAAAATCAGTGTCAACACCAAAACAACAATTAGGGTCAGACTGCATCAACACTTAATACATGCTGGCCGAAACTTCATAGCAAGGATATCATAGCATAAAACCCACATAGCATTGGAATAAAGGCATACATTGCATAAGAGGTCATTTACAAGTACACTGGTAGTCTAGACTCCACTAAACACTAGTTTAGGTGCATGAATTGTACTTGAACTTATTCTTAGCCTTTATTCTAGTAATTTGCCAAAATTCATAGCATGGATAACATAGTATAAAAGTCATATAATCATGGAAATAAAAACATACGTTACACATGGAATCATATACAAGCACAAGGGTAGCAAGGCCACAAGGATTTCGGTGAGGAAGAGGAGGAGGAGAAGAGTTTGGTGGAGACAAAAGGGGAAGGTTTCTTGGTCGAAATGCATTAGGCATTTCCTCCTCTTCATGGTCTTTTATGATGAGTAAAGAGGCAAGCACCTCTTTAATAGTGTCTCTTCAATTTTTTTGTGTCTCTTCATCTTCTTTCCCACTTATCTACAATTCCCCATCCTCTTCTAATAGCACTCCCTTGCTAGGTGACTTGGTTACATGAATATTTTTAAGACTTTGCTTTCCTTTGAGGTCCAAGGTTCAATCCTTGGCACCTCATCTTCTTTTTGCTTTCTCTTCCTTTTATTATTTCTTTTTTTTCCAAGCCCGCATAACCAAAGCCCACCTAGAGAATGCTACTTATTTAATTCATACACATGCATATTTATATCATTATTCGTTTATTCATGTGCATGATGTCAAACATAATATTAATGTAACATATAAACATAATTATCACACACATTCACCATATCAAGAAGGTGCTTAATATCTTCTTTATTCGAAATTTCCCCCTTTAAATTCATAATTTTATTCTTGGCTACATGTTCAATTATTACATCGTTCTAGAGGGAAATTTGGGGCGTTATAGTGCCCAACATCCGGTCAGGTCTTCGGTGCCCCAGCCCCTTGCAAGGACTTCATGCCCAGTCCTCAATCAGGACTTCTTTGCCCGACTTCCCGTCAGGTCTTCTTGCCCAGTCCTTGACCAGGACTTCTTTGCCCAGCCCTTTGCCAGGACTTCTTGCCTAGTGAACCTAGGACTTCTTCCTGCACACTTAGTGAACAAGTTAGAAGACAACAACATCTTAACTTCTGAACCCTTTGCCATTATCAAAACCCAGGTTTGACTTAGGTGCTGCCTGCACCAAGACTCTGTTTTGGTCCTACTCAATGCACACAAAGTGCACTAGTGTAATTCTATGGTTAAGACAAACTACACCTAATTACACTACAACCATTCCGATGGTTTGTCCAACTCCATCTCGGTTGTGAGCCTCTTTCTTATACTTTTGCAAGGAACTTGATAACATGATATTCTGTGCGTCACCACACACCATGTTATCTACAATGCAAAGTATGGGACATTTTGTGCATATGCTAATATAAATATGTAACATGTGATTTTACGATTCTCTTTCAATATGTAAATGCATTTTAACCAAAAGCAAGACTTTTAGTATACATCCTAACAATCTCCCACATATACTCAAAGACCTTTCGATTTTCAAAATGCCATACTTCTGACCTCTTGATCCTTCTCATGCCCTAAAGCTCTCGCTACCAAGGCCTTAGTAAAAAGATCTCCCTAGGTAATTGTTTGATGTAATCTGGCAACAAATGTTATTCCTCTCCTGGGTGGTACTTGCGCTCTATGTGTTTACTTGCCTTATGGACTCGTGATTCCTTCGAGTTTGCAACTACACCATTCTAATCACAACAAAAATGTGATATATCTAGGTAATCCAGGAATCACATCTAAGTCCATCTTGAGGTTCCTGAACCATATAGCTTTCATGTCATTCTAAGAGGCTGCCATTCATTCAGCTTTCATGGTGGAGTCCATCACGCAGCCATTGCGCGACACTCTCCCATACAATGTTTCTACCTCCTAAAGTAAACACAAAAACCCCGAGGAATACTTATATTTGCCCATATCTTGATTGGAATCCTGTATCCATATAACCCATAGGAGATTGGTTTGCTCGGTAAATTAGCATACAGTCCTTAGTCCTTCTCAGGCACTAATATATGCTTTTACCGCAATCCAATTTCCTTGACCTGGGTTACTCTAATATCTGTTAACCATGCCCGCGGCACAACAGATATCTGGGCTCGTTTTTAGCATACATGAGGCTTCCTTTAGCCGATGCTAAAGGAACCGCCATTACCTACTCTATCTCCTTTGATAATCTAAACATATCTCCTTATATAGAGTAGCTCCAAGATCGAAAAGTACAAAACTTTTCTTGGAGGTTTCCATGCTAAAACGAGATAGGACGTTGTCTTGAATGAAGCTTGGGATAAGCACATCATCCTTGTCAGGAGATCCCTTAGATCTTTGATCCTCAAAGATGGGTCTTACTATTCCCAAGTCCTTCATAATTGTTTGGACGGCGATACCCTTACGTCTGATAGTATTTTGTTATTGTTGCCAATCATCAAAATATTATCTGTTGGGTATGGCTTGGCGGGGTTCCTTAGTGAAAACATGATCGCCCTTGAGAGACCTCTCTGTTGGGAACGGGTGCATGTTGACAAGGATGCGGGTTCGTAATTTTAAAATTAATAACATGCAGCGGAAGGTTTAGCATAAATAATTTCTCTAATTATTTAACCACACATCTAAGCAAGCAATTTTATCTTGTGTAGACATGATCATATATTTAAAATTTTTGCAAAAACATAAACGAATTTACGTATTACCTCGTTCTACGTATTCTAATTACTCTCATGTATTTAAGAGATTCATACTCTGAACATGTCATGCTCTGGCTAGAGGCTTCGAGTAGCAATCCGACGATAGGCCTCAGGTATACATCTCCTCGCAAGGAGTGGTGAATCCTTTGTAGGTTGTTCAAACATCTTCGGGCACTTCGGCTTATACCCAATCATCCTGGGTCTACACCTCCTTGGAGACGCTTGCTTAAGATGTCAAAGTATAAGTCTCCATGACCAAGATGACTTGAACACCACAAGTCAAAGGAACATCGCACTTAAGCTGCAATAAGAACTTCACTGGCATATCTATATGTAGACTACCATATGAACATTTACAGCCAGTCATTCCAATGAACTAGTTCCCTTAACTAGCATTCATGTTTATCTCCGGACATCTCAATGTCACCAGCCAGTGAGAATCAGCTATTAGAGAATAACCCATGCTAGTCTCAACAGAATTAATAGTGTCCGTATTTATCAATTCATCGACTAGGGGCAATTTCAATACTTCACAATTGCACATGTAGAGATAATCACTAGTTGTGAATTCATCATAAATTCTCTCATGCTGTGAATTATATTGTGGACATTCAGTAAATGAGTTTAAGATTTCAATCAAATACACAAACATGTATACTCAAATAGTGAATATTTATTTATTAAAATAAATGATTACAATCATAAGGCGATTGCCTTAGGACACTTCTCTCATATCACTAACAAACTCCCACATGGCCTAATGTCAATCGCTACGGTACCCAATACCACAGGCTCTAACATGACCCTCAAACTTGCTTTGAGGCAAGGCCTTAGTTAAAGGATCCGCTAAATTCCTTTCAGTGGGAATTTTCTCAATTTGTATATCATTCCTACTTATAATCTCTCTGATCAGATGATGGCGGCGAAGCACATGTTTGGATCGCTGATGAGACCTTGGATCCTTCTCTTGTGCAATAGCTCCATTGTTGTCGCAGTAAACCGGTATTGCTTCATCAATGGTTGGAACCACACCAAGTTCAGAGACAAACTTCTCGATCCAGACTACTTCCTTTGCTGCTTCCGAAGCTGTAATATATTCCGCTTCCGTGGTAGAATCTGCTACGGTGTCTTGCTTAGAACTCTTCCAACTTATTGCGCCTCCATTCAAAATAAATACGTATCTGGACTGATATTTGGGGTCATCCTTATCTGTCTCGAAACTAGCATCTCTATACCCACGTATTACCATATCACCTTCTCCATATATTAGGAACACATCCTTAGTGCTTCTTATGTACTTGAGGATTGTCTTGACAGCCGCCCAATGATCCATTCCTAGATCAGACTGGTATCTGCTTGTGATGCTCAGAGCATACGATACATCGGGCCTAGTACATAATATAGCATACATGATAGATCCTATCGCGGATACATAAGAAATCTTATTCATGCAAATTCTCTCGTCTTCTGTGCGCGGACACATAGACTTCGAAAGGTTGATCCCATGCCTGATGGGAAGGTATCCTTTCTTGGATTCTGACATGGTAAACCTTTCTAGCACTCGGTCTATATATGTAGATTGCGAAAGACCAAGCAAACATTTTGATATCTCAATAGATTCTAATCCCAAGGATATAGGTTGCTTCTCCCAAGTCTTTCATGGAGAAAGTTTTGTACAACCAAATTTTAACTGACTTTAAGACTGATATATCGTTTCCTATAAGTAATATGTCATCGACATATAACACTAGGAATACGACTACACTCCCACTAACCTTCTTGTACACACAAGGTTCGTCAGGACTTTGTGAGAAATTAAACTCTTTGATTGTCTCATCAAAACGGATGTTCCAGCTCCTGGATGGTTGCTTTAGTCCTCATATGGATCGTCGAAGCTTACATACTTTGGTTTTATTAACCGATGTGAAACCTTCAGGTTGTATCATGTATACATCCTCAAGTAGGATTCCATTAAGGAAAGCTGTTTTCACATCCATTTGCCATATCTCATAATCATAATGAACTGCTATGGCCAGGAGCATCCGAATGGATTTAAGCATAGCTACTGGCGAATAGGTTTCGTCATAATCAATTCCTTGTTTCTAACGATATCCTTTTGCAACTAATCTAGACTTAAAGGTAACAACATTACCTTCCATGTCGGTTTTCTTCTTGAAAACCCACTTGCACCCTATAGGCTTAATCCCTTCAGGTGGATTAACCAAGTCCCATACTTGATTTTTGTACATGGAATTCATTTCCGACTTCATGGCTTCAAGCCATTTATCCCTTTCTGAATTTTTCAGAACATCTTCATAACGGCCAGTTCGTCATTGTTAATGAGTAACACGTCGTTCGATTCACTTATGAAAAATCCGTATTTCTCTGGAATATTGTGTGTCCTATCAGACCTACGAAGAAGTGGTGTTGTTTTAGGTTCAACTGATAGCTCATCATTATGTGTTATTGGTTGTGGGTCTAGACTAGGTGTCTCTGTAATGTCTATTGGAGTTTCTTGAACTTCTTCAAGTTTAATGCTACTCCCACTGTTTTCTTGTAAAAGAAATTCTTTTTCTTGAAATACAACATGCCTTGAAACAAACACCTTTTGTTCCACGGGATGATAGAATTGGTAACCTTTCGTTTCCTTAGGGTATCCAATAAATAGACATTTATCAGACTTAGCATCCAATTTGTCTGATACAGTCCGCTTTACATAAGCAGGACAACCCCATATCTTCAGGTGAAATAAATGAGGTTTCTTACTATTCCATGTCTCATATGGAGTAGTAGAGACTACCTTGGTCGGGACTCTGTTTAGTAAGTAAACAGCTGTCTTAAGCGCATAGCCCCAAAAGGATTTTGGAAGAGTTGCATGATTCATCATAGATCTAACCATGTCCATCACGGTTCAGTTTCACCTCTCAGATATACCATTATGCTTTGGTGTATATGGCGGAGTCCATTGAGACAATATCCCATTGTCCCTAAGATAATCTTGAAACTCTTGACTTAAGTATTCACCACCCCGATCGGATCAAAGTATCTTAATACTTTTGCCAAGCTATTTCTCTACTTCACTTCTGAACTCTTTGAATTTCTCAAAAGCTTCAGATTTGTGTTTCATTAAGAACACATACCCGAATCATGAGTGATCATCGATAAAAGTAATGAAGTAGCTATAGCCTCCTTGTGCAAGAGTTGACATTGGTCCACTTACATCAGTATGTATTAGACCAAGCAATTCTCCCACTGGTTTATCTTTTTTGGAAAAGGGTAATTTGGTCATCTTGTTTTTTAAGCATGATTCATATGTATCAAATGAACCAGGTTCAAATGATTCCAGAATTCCACATCGGTGTAATTTGATCATGTGTTTCTTGCTTACATAGCCAAGACGACAATGCCACATATAGGAGTCTATTTGATTATCTATTCGAGCACGTTTGTTGCTAACTTCTATATTGAAAACGACACCGGATAAATCTAATGTGTAGATACCATTGCATAGAGTTCCGGTCCCATAGAGAACATCATTTAAAGTTATGTAACAGCAATTGTTACTAAAAGTTAAATGATAACCCTTTTCATTCAAGAATGACATAGATACAATGTTCTTTATTAATGAAGGAACAAAATAACAATTATTCAATTCTAAGACAAGTCCAATTGGGAGCTTTAGCAAATATGTTCCGATGGCAACAGCAGCAGTCTTTACTGCATTTCAAACTCGCAAATTTGCTTCTCCCTTGACGAGTCTTCTTCTATTCCTTAGCCCCTGTATGTCATTACATATATGTGAGCTACACCCAGTATCAAGTACCCAGGTGTCCGAGGAAATAGAGTGACATTCAATAACGAAGATACCTCAAGAGGATGGGGCATCAGATGCCTTATTCTTCAAAGACTCAAGATAAACCTTGCAGTTTCTTCGCCAGTGGCCATCCTTGCCGCAGTGATGGCAAGTGCCTTTTGGTGCCTTTTCAATCTTTTTGGTCTTTTTCTTCCTTCCCTTATTTTGTTCTTTGGGCTTCCTCTTAGAGCTTTTCTTTGAGGAACCAACTAACAGTACCGTCTTGAGATCCTGCTTTACAGAAGGCTCTACAGTCTTCAGCAGGTAAAGCAACTCAGGAATGCTAGTTTCCAGTTTGTTCATCCGATAGTTTATGACAAACTGTGAATAACTCTTGGGCAAATAATGCAGAATTAAGTCAATACATAGTTCGTGATCCAATGCAAATCCGAGTGTGCCTAGTCGCTCAATGTACCCCAACATCTTCAACACAAACTGTGAAACAGAAGTGCCTTCCTGCATCTTAGAGGTGAAGAGGAGTCTGGAGACCTCAAACCTTTCGGATCTCGCCTGCTCGTCAAACAGCCATGAAGATGGAAGACGATGGTATGAGCATCCATATGCTCATGCTGCTTTTGTAGCTTAGGTACCATAGCGGCCAGCATGATGCAACTCACAAGTTCAGAATCAGCCACATGTTTTTGATAGGCCACTAACTGGTCTGGAGTTGCATCTTCAAGAGGATGGTTGGGAAGTTGTTCTTCAAGGACATAAGCAAGCTTTTTTGCCTTGAGGACTATCCTCAGGTTTCGATGCCAGTCCATGAAGTTTGGCCCGGTCTGCTTATTGGTGTCCAAAATGGAACGCAAATTCAGAGAAGCCATGATCAGGTGATTATCCTAGAAATACAAATTGAGGTTATGTGATGAGAATGATAAAGAATGCATCAATATATATTAATTAAATCCTAATTATTTTTCGAATTGAATAACCCTTTTTATCAATTAGGGAGATCGTAGGAACATCTCCAAATAGGTTGATATCCAACCATAGATAAGAACAACCATGGCTAGAGTACATCAAGTTATTCTTAGCTATGAAGGTAGGTAATTATACCGATTACATATTATACATATGTAACTATCACATTATGCTATCAACTAATTGAATGTTTGCATAAATCATTGGGTTGTTAACTCATTAACAAGTATGCAACAATATACATAGCACCCAACTGCACCTCTCTTTACATCGACCTTGGCTGTGGCAGAACAAATCGATGCTCCAAGCTTAAGGTTGACCCATTAATAAAGAAATAGTTTTAATATGGTTGGAGCTCATTCAATCGTTTAGTCAGACTTGGATGTGTCCAATAACCAAAACTAAGGATTGACCTCTGACTCCAACTATATTAATCATAAACTAATTTCATGGTTTGAACATGTTGAGGTTCAAGCCGGGCATGGATGTGTCCATCAACCCAAACGAGAAACAAAACTCCTGTTCTAACTATATTAATGGAAGGTGTTGGCCTTAATATTTTGTATGGGTTTTGGGTCTCATCCTTTTTCTTTTATGTACATTAATGACATATAATTATGTCATGTTATAACGATTTCCATAATAAAGTTTGTATGTGACTTAATTTATCAAGTCTCATTAATTGAATTAGGAAATAGATTTCCTAATTCTAATTTCATACTTTATTCAAGGAATTGTTTTAGGAAACAATTTCCTGAATTATCATAATCAATTAATTTCGGAAATAATATGTTTAAGACTTTGATTTCTCTAAATCAAATCTTATTAAATTAAGAGACAGATTCCCTTAATTCAACCACACATTATTTTCATGATAATCTTATTTAAAGAAATATACTCTATATGAAACAATTTTCCTAATTAATTTTGGAGACAATAATATGTAAGAGCATTACCTCATAAATCAAAAAGAAATTATCGTTTGAGAATCACCTCAAAAATTTTCAAGATTTGATCACATATTTTATTTATAGAAAATTAATATCAATAACTTAATTTGGACGGCTCCCCGAGGCTCAATCGAAACTAAACATTTGGCAGCTTAAATTCAATTTAGGAAATTTAATTATAACAACTAACTTTAAATTGGACGGCTCCCCGAGGCTCAATCCAAAATAAAAAATTTTGTAAATAATTTAATTTCCAATTATAATTTAAATGCCAATTAATATTCCCATAATTTGTCTAGACTTTCTTGAAAGAAAGTGCCTAAAATTGCGAGCTTTCCAAAAATGAGAAGTTTTCAAAAATAAAAGGTTTTCAGAATAATTGTAAGTTTCTGGTACAAAGAAAACTTACATTTTTCAAAAATTAGAAAATTTCCAAAATTGGAAAGTTTCCAACAATGGAATGATTTCACAATTATCATAAAATTTCAAAAACAGAGATATTTCAAAAGTTTGTGAAATTTCATGAGGATTTCCAAACTTTGAAATTCCTAAATCAAAAATTTACCATAATTGGAATGTTTCCATAAATGAAAATTTTCTAAAATTGAGATCATGATAAAGCTTTCCGCAAAACAATTATATGATTATGTCGAACACAAACCTCGGCTCTGATCCCACTGTTGGGACCGGTGCATGTTGACATTGATGCGGGTTCGTAATTTTAAAATTAATTACGTGCAGCGGAAAGTTTAGCATAAATAATTTCTCTAATTATTTAACCACACATCTAAGCATGCAATTTTATCTTGTGTAGATATGATCATATATTTAAAATTTTGCAGAAACATAAACTAAATTACGTATTACCTCGCGTAACTCGAAGGAAGGGACGAGATCCAACCGTAAGCGTCCCTAGGAAGCTCCGCCTCTATTCGCGTCCACGCCGAGTATCTTCGGGATGACTTCGCAAAGCCACGAGTTTCGTGTTCTCGAGAACTACTAGATTCTCAGAGAAGGCGATGAGAAAACCCAAGAGAGAAGTCGGAAGACTAACCACAAAAGGATGGCCGGCTGGTGCTCCTTCTTGGGGTTGGTTAGCGCACGGCAAGAAGGGGAGAAGAGAAGGAGAGAAAGAGAGGGAGAGAGTCTACGCCTTCGTCTCTTCGATTATTACACAAGCCTTGCTTTGGGACCTTTATATAGTGGCCTCTCAACCATCAAGCCTCTCAAATATGGAATAATATATTCCATCATGCCAAGTTTGATTTTATATCATGTTTAAAATCATATTTTAATTCATGATAAAAAATTAATCAAGTCTCTTCTCTCCTATGGAATAAATTTCCTTACCATGGTAAATCAATCCATGATTGATTTTATAAAATAAACCAATCGATGGTTCATTTTAATTTCCATGAAAAATAAACCAAACTTTGGTTTATTATATAAAAATTTATATCATCCATAATTTTATAAAACAAACCACACTTGGTATATTTTATAAATTGAACCAAAACTTGGTTCTCTCCCTTTGTTGTGGCCGACCAAGCAAAAAGGATGGAGGCCCTCTTTGGCCGGCCCATCCAAACCAAGCCCCAATGAATTAAACTTATTTAATTCATCTATTAAGTCTTCAAAAGACTTAGCCATTTTATGCTTCCGATGTGTCTCTGATAAATTCATATTCGACTTATCGTTTGGCTCAACCAAACTTAATCTCTCTTGATTGGAAAATCTAATTTTCAACTCGTTTTAAATCTCTCGGATTACTCGTAGTGCGTGTGACTAAATAGGCTTTCGATTTATGTTGGCCGTCTATAATTAATCAATTATAGAACGATCATGAGGGCACCTAGTAGTACATCATGATCCCCAATTAATCGAATGATCAACGATTGACCTCGAAAACAATTCTGAAACCCTTCAACAACTATAATGAATCATGCCCCATTCCCTTCACCATCTTATACCCACTTGGTTCAGGACATGGTCTATGTGTGTTAGTCCCCACTAGGCTGACTACGTCACACCTAGCCCAAGTAACGTTTTCTCATCCTATGGATTCTAATTACTCTCATGTATTTAAGAGATTCATACTCTGAACATGTCATGCTCTGGCCAGAGGCTTCGAGTAACAATCCGATGATAGGCCTCGGGTATACATCTCCTCGCAAGGAGTGGTGAATCCTTAGTAGGCTGTTCAAACATCTTCGGGCACTTCGGCTTATACCCAATCATCCTGGGTCCACACCTCCTTGGAGACGCTTGCTTAAGATGTCAAAGTATAAGTCTCCATGTCCAAGATGACTTGAACACCGCGAGTCAAAGGAACATCGCACTTAAGCTGCTGTAAGAACTTCACTGACATATCTATATGTAGATTACCATATGTAATTTTACAGCCAATCACTCCAATGAACTAGTTCCCTTAACTAGCATTCATGTTTATCTCTTGACATCTCAATGTCACCAGCCAGTGAGAATCAGCTGATTAGATAATAACCCATGCTAGTCTTAACAGAATTGATAGTGTCCGTATTTATTAATTCATCGGCTAGGGGCAATTTCAATACTTCACAATTGCACATGTAGAGATAATCACTAGTTGTGAATTCATCACATATTCTCTCATGTTTGAATTGTATTGCGGACATTCAATAAATGTGTTTAAGATCTCAATCAAATACACAAACATGTATACTCAAATCGTGAATATTCATTTAAAATAAATGATTATAATTATAAGACGATTGCCTTAGGATACTTCTCTCATATCACTAACACTCTCCATGTCTACGGATTAAAAATTAATCCGAATGGAGATCCGTCTCCCAACGACCATCTCGTGATGTATCGAACGATCTAAATTACAACTCAGCCAGTCACAATGATCGAGCCTTGTAATTTGCTTGACCGTTCGACAACAGAAAAGGCGACGAGTGGATCATCGACTTTTTGTGTTTATGGTCAGGCTCCAATTATTTAATTATTAACCATGACAAATAATCAAAATAATTAAATAATTAACATGAAATGACGAGGCAATTAAAACATGGCACAATAATAAACAAGGAGCTTGGGAAGAGATTATACCTTCTCGATCACCTCGTGGCCTTCTACCTTATGTCCTTCTCTACCCGGATTCCGTGTGGGCAACGATCTACCGAAAACCAAGATCACCAAGGTGACAAATCAATCACTTCTCCACGCCAACCAAAAACCCTAACTCTAGGGTTTTGGAACCGTCGACAAGACCTCCTCCCACCTTTGTGCCACCGGCTTCTCTTGGCTGCCAAGTCTGCCGGCCACAAGGGCAGCTCCGAGGAGATGATGGAGAAGAAGAAGAAAGGAAGAAAGAGCTCCCTTTCCCAACTCAACCGACCGAATCCTTCCCTCTTCTCCCACTTGCGCCGCTGCTGCAAGCCCCTTGCGCCACCTCCATTCGGCCGTCGGCTTTTCCTCCCTCGCTAACGCACACCACAAAAGGGAGAAGAAGCTTCTCCCATTGTGTAGTGATGAATGCTCATGATAAGGTTGAGGGAAGAAGAAGAAGAAGAAGAGAAGGAGGTGAGCTCCTCTCCTTTGTCGTGACCTAGGAGAGAGAAAGGGAAGAGAGGAGAGAATAAACCTTGAGATGGATGATTAAGCCTTGGTCTCATGATCCTATGAGTTATTTATAGGGCTAAGGTAGGGACCAAGAGGAGGTGTTGTATCTTAGCCCACCAATGGATCTAAACCCGATCCATTAATTAAGATCCATTCCACTAAAGGATCATAATTGAACTTCCTCACCGACCCCCATATTTTCATATGGGCTCCACATATTACGAGTCATCCATTTCCCAATGTTAAAGATATCGAATGCCCATTAATTAATTTAAATTACTGACAATTCAAATTAATTAACTTCTGGATCGTTGATTAGTATCACTCAATCTTATCATCATGTCAGATCAAATTCACCTGCAGGGTTTAGCATGATGAACCTTTTGAGCGCATTAAGGGGGCATCATCATCTCGACTTACGAGGACACGAATTCTGTCAATAATCAACGGCACATCATATTATTAATATTATCTCCCATCTTACCGGGCTTATCGATCTAACAGAATAGATCTCACCCATTGGTAAATCAAAGAAATAATAAGTAATACTATATGCCCGTTATTATATTGGGACTATGGAATCATACTCCATAATAAAATCTGAGGTCCTATCCAAATATTGAGTCAATACAAATTGGATAACCTTTGGTTTTGGACCTGCTCAATATACTCAAAGCACACTAGTGTAATTCTACGGTCAAGACCAACCACACCTAATGACACTACAACCATCCCGATGGTTTGTCCATTTCCATTTCGGTTATGAGCCTCTACTTATACCAGGCAAGGAACGGATAACATGATCTTTCATGTGACACCACACACCATGTTATCTACAATGCAAAGTAATTGACTTTATGCATGTACTAATATAAACAGGTACCTAGTGCAGTTGTGATTTTCCTTTCAAAATGAAGATGTTCATATATATAAAAGAAGCATGTCTTTTAGTATACACATCTTACAATCTCCCAATTATACTTAAAGTCTTTGTTGTTCTCTCACTGCCATACATCTGACACCCATTGTTGGTGCCGGAAGCACCAAAGTCAAACCATTGTTTTGATAATGGAAAAGGGTTTAGAAGTTAAGATTTTGTTGTGATCTAACAATCTTATGAAGTGTGCAGGAAAGTCCTAGGTACACTAGGCACTAAGTCCTAGTTCTATGAATTGGGCACTAAGTCCTGGCCGAGGGCTGGGCAACAAAGACCTGGTGAGTGAAGCTGGCCACGAAGACCTGGTGAGTGAAGCTGGGCATGAAGACCTGGTGAGTAAAGCTGGGAACGAAGACCTGGTCGAGGACTGGGCACTGAAGACCTGGTGAGTGAAGCTGGGCACGAAGACCTGATCACGGATTGGGCACGAATACTAGGTGAGTGAAGCTAGGCAAAAGTCCAACTGGAGGATCCGGTTGGCAAAAAGGTAAATTCTTCCGAGAGGAGTAGGTGAGGACGCGTTCCCCACAGAAGGGAACATTAGGCGCCGGTTCGACCTAGGGTTCCATTTGGGAGACTCAAAGTCAAAACCAAGATAGCTTAGGCTGTAAATCATGGTTAATACATCATTTGTATATGCTTTGTGTGTTTTGGAACTAACCCTGGTTGTAGGAACGAAGGGATGAAGTTTCTGTATTCAGGTGCCTAAATGGTGTGAGGCGCCTCACTGGGTTAGGCGCCTGTGAGGAGACGGGCGCCCCAGTGCATGGCTACTCCAAAGCATTCAAAGCAAACTGCCATGCTAGCCTCTAGACCATGTCAGCTCAGGTGCCTATGTTAACACAGGCGCCCCAGTCAGCTCAGGTGCCTCAATGAAGGGGATAGGCACTGACCAAGCCTAGGGATTAGAGTTTGTGCAGGAGAGGCCACGTGTCAGGCGCCCCCTTCGATACAGGCGGCCCACTGACTGCTATAAAAGGGGGTTCACCCCCAAGGTACATCAATTGCTTTCAACTCTCATGCTCAAGCGCTCCGCTTCGACAAGTTCTGTACTCGTGATTCAAGCGCTGATGACGACCCGCTACTCCGGAAACTTTCAACCTCTCCGGTCGTCAGTAAAACTAATTTTTCTTGAATGTACTGTAACTCTGTTTTTCAATTCTATATTTGTACACTTGAATTGTAATCTTTCACGAAAATATAGAATTGCCCATCGTAAACGGTCAAGGACCGTGGGCCTTAGAGTATGAGCCGACCACGACTCCGAACCATGTAAAAAGAACTTTTGTTAGCGATTGGTTTTCATTTTCCCGCTGCATAATTGCTCTACTTATCCGAAATTTTTCTGACTGATATTCACCCCCTCTATCGTTCTATCTGATCCCACAAGTGGTATCAGATCGGGTGGCTCAACCCTGGTGCAACCACCAGTTTAAGAACTTTTTTTCGGATTTTCAAATTTTTTTTGTACGAGCTTTTTTCGTTAATCGAGGTTGGTGCAACACCACTCACTTTATTTTTTTCGTTATTAATATTCTTCCAGCACTACTAATCCAAGACTAAGTCTTGGAACAAGTTTCTTCTTATTTCTTTTTCAGTTAAAAACTAAATGGCCATGCAAGAGGGATACAACACTGCAGACCCCCACTTTTCAGTGGAGAATATTTCTCCTACCGGAAAAGCAGGATGGAAGTCTACCTGAATACTCAGGTGGACATGTGGATAATTATCCAGTCTGGGCTGGAAATTCCTAAAAATGCCAAAGGCGTTGTGCAACATCATACTGAGTGGGACAACCCACTAAAGAAGAAGATCGAGGCCGACGCGAAAGCAACTCAAACCCTATAGTGCGACTTAACAAAAGAAGAGTTGAACCGCGTAGGACCCTTCAACAACGCGAAGGAGCTTTTGAACAAGCTGATCGAGCTTCACGAAGGAACTTCCGACACAAGGATCAGCAAAAGAGATTTATTGCTTAACAGACTCTACACAATCAAGATGCACGATGGCGAGACAGCAGCCCAACTCCATGCCAAAATCCAAGAACTGATGAACGGATTGCACACGATAGGTCACAAGGTTGAAAACTGTGACCTGATAAGGTACACTTAAAATTCTTTTCCTTGAAACTCACTGTGGGCATCTATGGAGGATGCTTACAAGGTTTCTAGGAATCTATTAGAAATAAAATTAGATGAGTTATTTTCAGAATTAGAACTACATGAATAGACTAATGGTCCCTTGGTCGAGAAAGGTATAGCTTTGGTTGCAGGTAAAACTCAAGGAAAGACTCCCAAGGAGAAGCCTCAACCAGCACCCGAGTCCAACTCAGACTCGGAATCAGAAGGTAGTGAAGGGGATCGACCCAAGTTGGTTCGGCTAGCTCGGGATTACTACAAGGAACTTAAGTACCAAACGAACAAGAAAAAGTCAAGCCGAAGAAAGGAAGATCCAGTGGAACCATCAACGAGCTCGAAAGGTAAAAGTAATGTCATCTGCTAAGAATGCAACCAAAAGGGACGCTTCAAGTCAGAGTGTCCCAACCGAAAGGGAAACAAGAAGGCGCGGAGAAAGAAGCCTCTTCAAGCCACCTGGGATGAGTCATCTTTCGAAGAAGAAGAAGAAGTACCGCACGCGAATCTACTCGCCCTAACCTCCTCGGAAAACGTCGACTCCGGATCAGAATCAGAACCAGACGACGGAAGACTCACAATCTCGGAGAACGGACAAATCACTGTAAGAGGTTACTCGGAATATGAACTGTCTAAATTAATCTTTTATTTGTCACGTAACATAGAAAAATCCAAAATCCAAGTTGTGTCCCTCCGACAAGAAGTAAAATGCCAGAAAGAGGAAGCCGACTCGAGATCGTTGACTGAGCAAATTCAAGAAGGAAACTCAACTCAAGTCCAAAAGCTTGAGGAAGAGAATTCTTCCTTGAAAACTCAAGTCAAGAAGCTCAGAGCATCCTTGGAACATTTCACTTCGTGTTCCAAGGGTCTTTACATGATCCTTGGAAAGTATAAGTCCGTTCTTAATTGATCCGGATTAGGCTATCAAACTAAGTCGAGACAACGATCATATTACTCTGTATTGAACCAATCTAGAACCGAAGTCCAAGCATGGGTCCCCAAGCTGTGTTTATATAAACTGGCTGGACCAAACTAGTATTGGATCCTCAAGGACAAGATTCACATCTTGCCTAGTCATTATCGAGGCTTTAGTCCATGGGAGCTAGTATAAAAACCATATTCATAACTAGATAATTGTTATAATTCACTTGCTTGCTTGTTTTTTTCTTTCTTGCAATCTTACCATGCATACACTTAGGATTGGTTAGATTAAGGACAAATGATTAAGTTGAAATTTGAACAACATAGTATTGGGTGGAGGTGAGATGATAGTACATTAGGGAAGCCCCTCTAATAAGGTCAAGTATATCCTACTTAGTCTGTTTAGTCTGGTGGAACTAGCCGAAGCTACCGATCCAAGACCCAAACTAGTTAGACCAAAATCATTCAAGAAGTAATATGAAAATGAATTTTTAGTAAAAGGCTTTGTCAAATAAAGGGTTGTTGCTCCAATAAGGCTACGGCCAAAGAAGGCCTTGTGCCTCGCCAAGACCTAGAAGCCAATTACTGAAAATCAAATTCACTTTACTACTTGTTAAATTTGAATCTAACACAAATTTCAATTAATCTTGGATTTAACACATTTTTCAAAATCAACCTTATAATTTTTTCAAAATTAATTTAATGTCTTTCAAAATTAACCTCTTTTCTAAATTAAAATTTTATTTTGAAAACTTATCTCACAAAACTCATAAGGTTAATATCTTTGATAACACTAAATTGGGTGAGACAGACTAGGTAGTGAAATTCAATTTAGGCTATCCTTACTTCTAGTGGATCCAAATAAATAAATTCTTTATGTATAGGAATACAAAGATTTGGACCAGTGGATGTTGGATAGCGGGTGATCCAGACACATGACTGGAGATAAATTGAAATTCACCAAAATCAAGTATAAGAACCTAGGCTCAGTAGCATTTGGCAACAATGCTATACTCAAAGTCATTGGGTCAGGTAACATTGAACTTAAATCTAATTTTATCATTAAGAAAGTACTTTTGGTTGAAAATTTCAAGTTTAATTTGCTTAGTATTAGTGAGCTCTGTGATACTGGTTATATAGTTACCTTTACCAACTCTAACTGCCTGATTAGAAACCTCCAAAACTCATAAATAATGCTTAAGGGTACTAGGAGAAACAATGTTTACACTATTAATCTACCCTTAGTACCAAAATACTTTTTGATTCAGTTAGTAGAATCTAATCTTTGGCATAGGAGATTTGGTCACACTCACACCAAATTGATTTCGAAAATAACCCAACTTGGTTTAATTAAGGTTGTACCTAACGTCAAGAATTTTGAAAATACTATTTGCAACTCCTGTAAACAAGACAAACAAACTAAGTCTGCTTACAAACTAATTCAAATAGACTTAACCTAAAGCACACTTGAGCTCCTACACCTTGACTTATTTGATTCACATGGAGCCAAGTCACTAAGCGGGAATCGGTACTACTTAGTAATTATCGACGATTACTCCAGATTCACCTGGGTTAAGTTTCTAAAATCCAAGGATGAAACCCTTAGTTCACTTATTGATTTATGCAAAATAATTGAAAACCAAAATGATACTATGATTAAGAGACTTAGGAGCGATCACGGGGGAGAGTTTGAAAATCAAAGGTTTGAGAAATTCTGCAAAATTAATGGGTATATTCATGAGTTTTTCTGTCCGAGAACCCCCCAATTTGAAAGAAACCAAGTCTGGGAGATAGTACCTAAATCTGAGGGCAAATCTATTATAGATACTAAATGGGTGTTTAGAAACAAACTAAATGATCAAGGGAAAATTGTAAGAAATAAAGCCCGATTAGTAGCTAAAGGGTTTAGTCTGGTCGAAGGGTTAGACTATGATGAAACCTATGCCCCTATAGCCAAACTTGAGTCAATTAGAATGTTGTTAGCCTTTACATCCCATAGAGGGTTTAAGCTATATCAGATGGATGTCAAGTCTGCCTTTTTAAACGGGTTTATTAAAGAAGAAGTTTATGTAGGACAACCCCCAGGATTGAGATGTTGGGACCGGGTGCATGTCGACAAGGATACGGGTTCGTAAAATTTTAAATTTTTACGTGCAGCGGAAGAATTAGTATAAAATAATTTCTCAAATTATTTCAACCACGTATCTAGCATGCAACCTTATGGTGTGTGGACATAATCATAAATTAAAACTTTGCGGAAAAAGTAAACTAATTTACTAAGTACCTCGCGTAACTCGAAGTAAGGAACGAGATCCAACCGTAGCGTCCCTTGGAAGCTTCGCCTCTATTCGAGTCCACGCCGAGTTCTCTTCGGGATGACTTCGCAAAGTCACGAGTTTTGTGCTGACGAGAACTACTAGATTCTCTAAAGGCACAACTAGAAGAACAAGAGAAAACATAGGAAACTAACCACCAAGTTAATGGAATCAAAATCCCGGGAAGGAAGGAGAGGTGATCTGCTTCTTCTTCTTCTTGGTTGGCTTCTCCTTCTTCTTGATGGCTCACGGCAACCAACCCTAATGAAAGAAGTGCGCCGGCCCTAGGTGGATGAAGGGGCGCCGGCCCTAATTGGCTCAAGGGGCGTCGGCCCTAGGGTGGAGAAGGGGAAGAGAGGAAGAGAATAATAGAGAGAGAGGGAGAGAGTTAATCTCTTGATTTCTCAATTAGAATTAAGGGCTTGCCTTTGGTTCCTTTATATAGTAGCATCTCCCTTGCCAAGTCTCCTCTTAACGGAATTAACGGAATTAGTTATCATAAGAAATTTATCTTATAAAGTTTCATATGACTTATTCCGTTATACCTAGTTTTATTATAACTAACTTTATAATAAAACAAATTCTCTTCTCCTTTAATTATGGAATAAATTATATAAGAAATTTATAAACTTTCTTATTATGGAAAAAACAATTCATAATTGATTTTATAAAATTAAAATAAACCATTCCATGGATCATTTTAATTTTCATAAAAAAGAATAAATTTCTATAAATTTATTTACATAAATTTCTTTATACAAATTTATTTATCCATAATTTATAAAATAAATCGCGCTAGATTTATTTTATTAATTAAACCAAATAAATTGGTTTTATCCCCTTGTTGTGGCCGGCCAAACCATAGGGGTTTGGCACCCTCTTTGGCCGGCCAAACCGAGCCGAACCGTCGCGAATTAAACTCATTTAATTCGCCCAATAAGCCTTCAAAAGACTTAGCCATTTTTAGCTTCCATTGCGCCTCTGATTAATTCAGATTCGACTTATTTCTCTTGATTGGAAAATTCAATTTTCAACTCGTTTTAAATCCCTCGGATTACTCGTAGTGCGTGTGACTAAATAGGCTTTCGATTTATGTTGGCCGTCTATAATTAACCAATTATAGAACGGTCATGAGTGGCACCTAGTAGTACATCATGACCACCAATTAATCGAAAGATCAACGGTTGACCTCAGAAAGAATTTCAAAACCCTTCAGCAGCTCTAATGAATCGTGCCTCATTCCCTTCACCATCTTATACCCACTTGGTTCAGGACACGGTCTATTTGTGTCAGTCCCCACTAGGCTGACTACGTCACACCTAGCCCAAGTAATGTCTTTCTTGTCCTTTGGATTTCTAATTACTCTCATGTATTTTATAGACTCGCACTCTAAACATGATATGCTCTGGCCAGAGGCTTTGAGTAACAATCCGACGATAGGCCTGGGTATACATCTCCTCGCAAGGAGTGGTGAATCCTTTGTAGGTTGTTCAAACATCTTCGGGCACTTCGGCTTATACCCAATCATCCTGGGTCCACACCT
>JAGFNQ010000966.1:38440-110534 GCA_024364735.1 Boesenbergia rotunda | reverse complement strand
GGACACCCCATATCTTAAGGTGAGTTAAGTGGGGTTTCTTACTATTCCATATCTCATATGGAGTAGTAGAGACTACCTTGGTCGGGACTCTGTTTAGCAAGTAAACAGCTGTCTTAAGTGCATAGCCCCAAAAAGGATTTTGGAAGAGTTGCATGATTCATCATTGACCTAACCATGTCCATCAAGGTTCGGTTGCGCCTCTCAGATACACCATTATGCTGTGGTGTATACGACGGAGTCCATTGGGACAATATCCCATTGTCCCTAAGATAATCTTGAAACTCTTGACTTAAGTATTCACCACCCCGATCGGATCGAAGTATTTTAATACTTTTGCCAAGCTGTTTCTCTACTTTATTTCTGAACTCTTTGAATTTCTCAAAAGCTTCAGATTTGTATTTCATCAAGAACACATACCCGAATCGTGAGTGATCATCGATAAAGGTGATGAAGTAGCTATAGCCTCCTTGTGCAGGAGTTGACATTGGTCCACATACATCAGTATGTATTAAACCAAGCAATTCTCCCACTGGATTACCATTTCCGGAAAAGGGTAATTTGGTCATCTTGCCTTTTAAGCATGATTCGCATGTATCAAATGAATCGGGTTCAAATGATTCCAAAATTCCACATCGATGTAATTTGGTCATGCGTTTCTTACTTACATGGCCAAGACGACAATGCCACGTGTAGGAGTCTATTCGATTATCTATTCTAGCACGTTTGTTGCTAACTTCGATATTGAAAACGTCACCGGATAAATCTAACGTGTAGATACCATTGCACAAAGTTCCATTCCCATAAAGAACGCCATTTAAAGTTATGTAACAACAATTGTTACTAAAAGTTAAATGATAACCCTTTTCATTCAAACATGAAATAGATACAATGTTCTTTATTAACGAAGGAACGAAATAAAAATTATCCAATTCTAAGACACGTCCAGTCGGGAGCTTTAGCAAATATGTTCCGATGGCAACAGCAGCAATCTTTGCTCCATTTCCAACTCGCAAATCTGCTTCTCCCTTGACGAGTCTTCTTCTATTCCTTAGCCCCTGTATGTCATTACATATATGTGAGCTACACCCAGTATCAAGTACCCATGTGTTTGAGGAAATAGAGTGACATCCAATAACGAAGATACTTGAAGAGGATGGGGCATTGGATGCCTTCTCTTTCAAGGACTTAAGATAAATCTTGTAGTTTCTTCGCCAGTGACCCTCGTTGCCACAATGATGGCAAGTTCCTTTTGGTTTCTTTTCAGTCTTTTTGGCCTTTTTCTTCTTTCCCTTATTCTGTTCTTTGGCCTTCCTCTTAGAACCTATCTTCGAGGAACCAACTAACAGTACCGTCTTTTGATCCTGCTTCACAGAAGGCTCTACAGTCTTCAGTAGGTTAAGCAACTCAGGAAACTGGTCTGGAGTTGCATTTTCAGGAGGACGGTTGGGAAGTTGTTCTTCAAGGACATAAGCAAGCTTCTCTCCCTCGAGGACTATCCTCAGGTTTCGAAGCCAGTCCATGAAGTTTGGCCCAATTAGTTTATTGGTGTCCAAAATGGAACGCAAATTCAGAGAAGACATGATCGAGTGATTATCCTAGAAATACAAATTGAGCTTATGTGAGAAGAATGATTAAGAATGTATTAATATACATTAATTAAAAAATCCTATTTATTTATCAAATTGAATAACCCTTTTTATCAATTCGGGAGATTTAGGAGCATCTCCAAATAGGTTGATATCCAACCATAGATAAGAACAACCATGACTGTGGCCATCAAGTTATTCTTAGCTATGAAGGTAGGTAATTATACCGATTACACATCATATATATGTAACTATCACTTTATGCTATCAACTAATTGAATGTTTGCATAAATCATTGGGTTGTTAACTCATTAACAAGTATGCAACTTTATACATAGCACCCAACTGCACCTCTCTTTACATCGACCTTGGCTGTGGCACAACAAATCGATGCTCCAAGCTTAAGGCTGACCCATTAATCAAGAAATAGTTTTAATATGGTTGGAGCTCATTCAACCGCTTAGTCAGGCTTGGATGTGTCCAACAACCAAAACTAATGATTGACCTCTGACTCCAACCATATTATTCATAAACTAATTCCATGGTTTGAACATGTTGAGGTTCAAGTCGGGCATGGATGTGTCCATCAACCCAAACGAGAAACAAAACTCCGATTCTAACCATATTAATGGAAGGTGTTGGCCTTAATATTTTGTAAGGGGTTTTGGGTCTCATCCTTTCTTTTCTAAGCACATTCATGACATAGAATTATGTCATGACTAACGATTTCCTTAATAAAGTATGTATGTGACTTAAGTTATCAAGTCTCATTAATTGGATTAGGAACCGGATTTCCTAATTCCAATTTCATACTTAATTAAAGGAATTGTTTTGGGAAACAATTTCCTAAATTGTCCTAATTAATTTCGAAAATAATATGTTCAAGACTTTGATTTCTCTAAATCAAATCTTATTAAATTAAGAGACAAATCCCATAATTCAACTACATATTATTTTCATGAAAATCTCATTAAAGAAAGCTCTATAGGAAACCATTTTCCTAATTAATTTAAGAGACAACAATATGTAAGAGCATCACCTCTTCAAACATATTTTATTCATGGATTTAATTAATTACAACAAATTATTTTCTAAGGGTGGCTCCCCGAGGCTCAGATACCCAAAGAAAAGTAATTTGTTGTAAATCCAATTGGACGGCTCCCCGAGGCTCAATCCAAATCAAACATGACAATTTCAATTAAAAATTGGGAAATTAAATTACAACAACTAACTTTAAATTGGACGGCTCCCCGAGGCTCAATCCAAAATAAAGAATTTTGTTGTCAATTTAAAAACCAATTCAAATTTAATTGTCAATTAACTGTCCATGAATTTGTCTAGACTTTCTTGTAAGAAAGTGCCCAAAATTGCGAGATTTCATAATAGGTTTTCAGAATAATTATAAGTTTCTGGTACAAAGAAAACTTACATATTTCCAAGATTGGAAAATTTCTAAAATAGAAAAATTTCTAAAATTGGAAAGTTTCCAAAGATGGAAGTTTTCACAATTATTATAAAATTTCAGAAAATAGAAAATTTCAAACGTTTGCGAAATTTCATGAGGATTTTCAAACTTTGAAATTCGTAAATCTAAAATTTATTATAATTTGAAAGTTTTCATAATTGAAAAAATTTTCCGAAATTGAGATCATGACAAAGTTTTCCACAAAACAATTATATGATTATGTCGAACACTAACCGGCTCTGATACCACTGTTGGGACCGGGTGCATGTCGACAAGGATACGGGTTCATAAAATTTTAAATTTTTACGTGCAGCGGAAGAATTAGCATAAAATAATTTCTTAAATTATTTTAACCACATATCTAGCATGCAACCTTATGGTGTGTGGACATAATCATAAATTAAAACTTTGCGGAAAAAGTAAACTAATTTACTAAGTACCTCACGTAACTCGAAGTAAGGGACGAGATCCAACCGTAGTGTCCCTTGGAAGCTCCGCCTCTATTCACGTCGACGCCGAGTTCTCTTCGGGATGATTTCGCAAAGTCACGAGTTTTGTGCCGACGAGAACTACTAGATTCTCTATTGGCACAACTAGAAGATCAAAAGAAAAATAGGAAACTAACCACCAAGAATCGGAATCCATATTCCGGGAAGGGAAGGAAGGAGACGCTATCCGCTTCTTCTTCTTCGGGGTCTTCTTGGTGGAAGAAGCTCACGCCCACCTTGGGAGTTACGCCGACCCTAGGGGAGGAGAGAGAAAGAGCCGGCCCTAGAGAGAGAGAGGCGTGTAGAGAGAGAGAGAGAGAGCAACAATCTCTTGATTAATTGATTGGAATTAAGGGCTTGCCTTTGGTTCCTTTATATAGTTGCTTCTCCCTTGCCAAGTCTCCTCTTTAACGGAATTTTTCATAAGAAATTTATCCTATAAATTATCTTATTAATTATTCCGTTTAAGCCAAGTTTTATTATAACTAACTTTATAATAAAACAAATACTTTCTCTTCTTTTATTATGGAATAAATTTTATAAGAAATTTATAAACTTTCTTATTATGGAAAAATCAATTCATAATTGATTTTATAAAATTAAAATAAACCATTCTATGGATCATTTTAATTTCCATAAAAAGAATAAATTTCTATAAATTTATTTATATAAATTTCTTTATACAAATTTATTTATCCATATAAAATAAATCCCTCTCTCTTTTTAATTATGGAATAAAATTTGTATAAAATTTTTTTATCATGGAAAAATCAATTCATAATTGATTTTATAAATTAAAATTAAACCAATTCATGGTTCATTTTAATTTCCATAAAAAGAATAAATTTCTATAAATTTCTTTATAAATCTCTTTATATAAATTTCTTTATATATCAATTTATTTATCCATAATTTTATAAAACAAATCACGCTAGATTTATTTTATTAATTAAACTAAATAAATTGGTTGATCTCCTTTATTGTGGCCGGGCAAACCAAGAGGGTGGACACCATCTTTGGCCGGCCAATTCAAATCGAACCGATCGCGAATTAAACTCATTTAATTCGCCCAATAAGCCTTCAAAAGACTTAGCCATTTTTAGCTTCCATTGCGCCTCTGATAAATTCAGATTCGACTTATTTCTCTTGATCGGAAAATCCAATTTTCAACTCGTTTTAAATCCTTCGGATTACTCGTAGTGCGTGTGACTAAATAGACTTTCGATTTATGTTGGTCGTCTATAATTAACTAATTATAGAACGATCATGAGTGGCACCTAGTAGTACATCATGACCCCCAATTAATCGAAAGATCAACGGTTGACCTCAGAAAGAATTCCAAAACCCTTCAGCAACTCTAATGAATCGTGCTCCATTCCCTTCACCATCTTATACCCACTTGGTTCAGGACACGGTCTATTTGTGTCAGTCCCCACTAGGCTGACTACGTCACACCTAACCCAAGTAATGTCTTTCTTGTCCTTTGGATTTCTAATTACTCTCATGTATTTTAGAGACTCGCACTCTAAACATGATATGCTCTGGCCAGAGGCTTTGAGTAACAATCCGACGATAGGCCTGGGTATACATCTCCTCGCAAGGAGTGGTGAATCCTTTGTAGGTTGTTCAAACATCTTCGGGCACTTCGGCTTATACCCAATCATCTTGGGTCCACACCTCCTTGGAGATGCTTGCTTATGATGTTAAAGTATAAGTCTCCATGTCCAAGATGACTTGAACACCGCAAGTCAAAGGAACATCGCACTTAAGCCGCAGTAAGAACTTCATTGACATATCTATATAGATAACCATATGAAGTCTTACAACTAGTCAGTCCAATGAACTAGTTCCCTTAACTAGCATCCATGTTTATCTCCGGACATCCCAATGTCACCAGCCAGTGAGAATCAGCTGATTAGAGAATAACCCATGCTAGTCTCAACAGAATTGATAGTGTCCATATTTATCAATTCATCGACTAGGGATATTTTTAATACTTCACATTTGCGCATTTAGAGATAATCACTAGTTGTGATCCCATCACAAATTCTATTATGCTGTGAGTTGTATTGTGGGCATTCAGTAGATGAGTTTAAGATCCCAATCAAATACACAAGCATGTATACTCAAATAGTGAATTATCATTTATTAAAATAAATGTTTTACAATCATAAGGTGATTGTCTTAGGACACTTCTCTCATATCACTAACAGGAAACCCTTTTTGCAATCAAAGAATGAAAACGTAGTAAAGGGGCCACAGGTCGTATTTTTCCTAGGGCTAGTTGATGATGTGTGATTCGAGCTTGTATTTATGTGTCGTTGATATTTTTGGGTTTCCAATCAATTTTGGGTTTTGGTTGCAATTGGGAAATGAAATCACAAGGAAAAGCAAGGACCTCGCTGGACAAATTAAAACTAGGTAATGGCAATTGATAAACTCAACCAATAAGCAACTCAATCTAATCCGAAAACATTCTGAAATCAAATGCAAGTCTTATGCAAATGCAAGAGAATCAAAACAATGCTCATCAATCTAAACGATTTGACAAAAGGGTAATTTCCGAATCTCACTTGATCTAAAATTTCAGCAACTAAAAACTAATATGTATAAGTGAAGCTTAAAGTTCAAAGATGAGCTTGCTGAGAAGCAAAATGAACTAGAGCTCAATAGCACACTAAAAGATTTGTTTATTTTCAGGAAAGCAAAGGAATGTGCAACAATTGTAATTGGTACGCAAGATGGACTGATACACATATTGAAATTCAAATTCAGACATGGAGATCAATTGCTTTTGAATGCAACAAACTGCACGTGAGTGCAGAAATTAGAACTAAGCTCAATGGACACTATTTCAGAAATAGGAAGCTGAGGATTGTAGTAATTAAAGCTGGATGGCAAAATTAGAAACTTGAATGGCAGGACTGGAATGCAGAAATGCAGAAACGTGGACTGCAGAATTTCAGAAATAAATTGGATACTAAACCGAACAAAGCAACAAATTTCAATTGCTTGAATCCAAAATTCAGATAGGGATCAGAAGACCTACATCTATTTGGCACAAATCTTCAGAAAATATTACTAACTCTTGCACAGATCGAATACTCACAGGAATATAACTGATAAGTGTAGAAATCAGAGTCAAAGCGATTACACACAAACAAATGCAGGTTGAATTCAAGTGCACTAAGCTAGAGTTCAGAGAACTTAAGAAAAGCTACTGTTTAATTTCAGCAAGCTGCTGAAATGACAACTGAAGTGCTGCCGGAGTGAGTTGATACACAAACTGCAAGTGGCACGGAACAAACTGAACAAAATTAAGGAAATAAAGTTGGATTCAGAAACGATGCTGATGCTAAGTAAGCTAATCTAAGTGCATTAGCACACTAACAGCTATCTCTAATTTAGGAAATAAACTGGGCACAAACTGAATTGAAAGAAACTGCAAAAATCAGAAATGAAATGGCACGCAGCAACAACCTGATACGCAACAGCTAACGGAATTGCAGAAATGAAACTTAGCTACGAAACAAACTAAACTAATTGCAATTGCTCACTACAAACTGCCTATCTAATTAGTGAAACCTAATTACAACTGAACAATTCAGAAAATTGAAATTGAAATAGCTAATACGAAAGACAGTAACAGAACAGAATTCAGAAATCGAAATTACAACTATAACTGAAAATTCGCTAAGAAAACTACTCCTCAATCCTTCCCTAGCTCAAGTACTCCTTGTTCATCACGCAAGGGTGAGCCTCGAACCCCTAAGCTCAGCAAATCAATGGAAAATAGCCTCTGCGATTCAAATCTAGCTCACACTCTGAGCCAAGATGAATTCCCAATCGATTTCCTCAATCTCGCCTTGTCCAATCGTGCGGATGGTGTGAGGATGAACCAAGCACTCCAGGGAACCCCTCCAGATAGCTCGGATGGATGACGGATTGAACAAAATCAAAATCGAAGCAATCGATGGCAGAACCGAGGAAACCCTCACTCGGCTATGTTTTTGGCCAATTCGGAGCTGGAACTTCACCAAGAAACCTTCCCAATGAGTTAACACTCGATCTAATAGAAGAATTGAGGGGTCGCGCCCCTTGGATTGAAGAAACTAGCTGAAGAAATGAAGAACATGCAAAGAAGGAAGAACACTGCGGTGGAGATGCGATGACGAAGAAACTGAGGGAATTTTTGATTAAGTACTTGACAACGGACGGCTCAGATTGATTTGAGGAAATCCAATGGCTGATCTTCATCCGATCTGAACCAAACTTTGATGATGTTGATCAAGGGTCAGGATCTACCTCGTGGTAGCTCGGATCTTCAAGATCAGCAATGGATGGCCCAGTTCAACCTGATCTTTGGATGGACAGTCTAGAGCCCTCTGAGCTTGATCCAACGGTTGGATTATCTCTGATTGGGATGAAAGTCTCAGATCTTGATCTCAGTGCTTGATCAGCCCTAACCCTAGCTCAGATTGCCTCAGATGGTCCCAGATGGCTCAGATCTAGCCGCTTTTGAATCGGACGACCCAGATTAATCCGAAGCTTGATAACTCGATCCGGGTCCACTTCCGACTCAAGTTTGACCCAATATGCCCTAGGTCCATGAACCTTTCATGCCTACAAAAATAGATAAAAAATTTAGTGGCCAAATAATCCAAATGTGTACAGATTTGCAATTAAGTCCAAAATAAAAGCAAGTCCTAGAACCTAGGGTAAATTCACATTTAAGCAAGTAAAATATGGGTCAAACTTGGATTTTAGCAACTAAAATAATCAATAAAATGGTACTTATCACCCATCTAGTGGTTACAATAGTGCAATCATTGGGCCTAGGGACTAACTCCCAAACTTTGCTCCTCTCAAATTGATTTAGCTCTTCTTGCATAGCTAAAACCCAATCAACATCTCCCAATGCTTCATCAATGGTCTTGGGTTCTAATTGGGAGATTAGAGCTATTTGACTCGTTTGGTCCCTAAAGTATGATCTAGTCCTTACTCCTTGAGTGACATCACCTACAATTTGGTTAATAGGATGATCATGGTGATGTCTCAAGGGCCTAGAGGTTGTAGGTTCATTTACTCCTTCTTCCTCATCCTCTAGTGTGTTTCTTACTCACCCTTGATCATTGCCCTCCAAATGTAGGTCTTGGATTCTTTGGACAAGGGGTTGGACATCTTCTATATCCTTATCAATAGAAGCCTTTCTAGGGTAGGTACTAGTGGTTTCATCAAATTTGACATTAGAGGACTCCTCAATCACTTTTGTCCTCTTGTTGTACACTCTATAGCCCCTACTAGTCAATGAGTACCCTACTAGAATTCCTTCATCGACTTTTGACTCAAATTTTCTTAGGTCGTCTTTGGTGTTTAAGATGTAAACTTTACATCCAAAGACCCTAAAATAGTGGACTTGGGGTACCCTTCCATTCCAAAGTTCAAAGAGTGTTTTTCCTAAAAACCTATGTACCAACACCCGGTTTTGGATATAGCAGGCGGTGTTAACCGCTTCGGCCCAAAAGTAGCTAGGAAGAGATTATGCATTAAGCATAGTCCTAGCAGCTTCTTGTAGGGCTCGGTTTTTCATCTCAACTACCCCATTTTGTTGAGGAGTCCTTGGGCATGAAAACTCATGCTTGTACCCATTTTCAACACAAAATTGTGTGAAGCTAGAGTTTTGGAACTCCCCACCATGGTCACTGATAAATAGTATTTTATTGATTATTTTAATTGCTAAAATCTATGTTTGACCTATATTTTTATTGCTTAATTGTGAAATTGCCCTAGGTTTTAGAATTTTCTTTTATTTTGGACTTAATTGCAAATTTGCATTAAATTGGATTATTTGGCCACTAAATTTTTGATCTATTTTTGTAGGCATGAAAGGTTCATGGACCTAGGGCATACTGGGTCAAACTTGAGTCGGAAGTGGACCCGGATCGAGTTATCAAGTTTCGGATTAATCCGGGCCGTCCGATTCAAAAGCGACTAGATCTGAGCCATCCGGGACCATCTGAAGCAATCTGAGCTAGGGTTAGGGTTGATCAAGAACTCTGATCAAGATCTGAAGGTTTCATTCCAATCAGAGCTCAATCAACCGTTGGATCAAGCTCGGAGGGCTCTAGATCGTCCATTCAAAGATTAGGTTGATCTGGACCATCCGTTGCACATCTGGAGGATACGAGCTACCACAAGGTAGATCCTAACCCCTGATCAACATCCTCAAAGTTTGGCTCAAATCAGAGCAAGATCAGCTGTTGGATTTCATCCGATCAATCTGGGTCGTCCATTGATAAGTATTTAATCAAACTTCACCCAGCCTTCCTTCCTCGTCGCGTCTCCGCCGTTTCTTCGTCTTCTTCGTTTGTTCATCGAGTTCTTCAGTAGTTTTTCATCCAAGGGGCGCAAACCCCTCAAATCCTTCATTAGAACAAGTGTTAGGTCAGTGGGGAGAGCTCGCTGAGAAGTTTCCAGCTTGAATTTTGCCCAAAGATAGAGTTTCGTGAGGTTTCAGTAGCTTTGTCACTTGAGTTCGTCAATCTCTGTTGTGTACCATTTCATTTCATCCTAGCTATCTGGAGGGGTTCCCTGGAAGGCTCGGAGCATTCCCAATTCATCGGCGCAATCCACCACACCGAGGTTGAAGAATTCGATGGCTTTTTTCAGCTTGAGCAGAGTTTGAATGGATTTGAATCGCAAGGGCTATTTTCCACTGATTTGTTGAGCTTGCAGGTTCGAGGCTCACCCTTGCATGACGAACAAGGAGCATTTGAGCTAGGGAGTGATTGAGGATTAGTTTACTTGGTTAATTTTAATTGTTTGTAGCTGTAATTTTATTTTTGCACTTGGTTTAATTTCTGTCTTTGTATTAGAATACTCAGTTTCGTTTCTCTGAATTGTTTAGCTTAATTAGGTTTAAATCTTCAAGTTAAATAGTTTAGTGAACTAGTTAGTGATCGATTGACTTTAATCTCAGTATATTTCTCTGTTATTTGCTGCGTGCCATTTGTTGCTTCTGAATTTCAGATTGGTTGAGTTTGGTTTTTGAATTGTTACTGCTTTAATCAGCTTAGATTATGCAAGTTAATTAGATTTATCGTTTGTTAGTGAACAATTGTAATCGAATTCAGTCTATTTCCGAATTTAGTTCATGCGTATCAGTTATGACCTGTTTTTTTTTCTCTTGCGTATCAGTACAGCTTATGTTCTGCAAAAATTTCAGTTTCAGTTCTTGTAGTTTGGGTCAAGTGAACTTAGATCTTCTACCTCTTGTTTGACATTAGACTGTGCACTTTAATCCCATTTGTTTGTTTGATTTTGCAATCAAATCGTAGCTGCATTCCTTTCATCATTCTCTGAAATTCTGCAGTTTCATTTCTGCCACATTACAGTTTTGTTTGTGCCAAGTTTCTGCTACGTTCCTGGACTGATCAACCTGATCTTTGAGCATCAGTTTTGGTGTATCAATTAATTGTTACTGACTTCGTGTCTCTGCATCTGGAATTTCTGCATTCATATTGTCACTGAATTTCTGCACGTTTCAGTCTGCACTTAATTTCTGTCTTCAAGATATTTTTGCACACAGGTTGAGTTCTGAAATTCTGTTTCTGCCTTCAATTGCTTCTGACATCTGCGTTTGATTTGGTTGCCTTACATTCACTCGCTTGCCATCAGTTGTAATTCTGGTATGAATCAAATACATACTTAAGACTGTAGCTTGTCATCTTTAAACCTTGTCTTAGTTTCCTCTTGTGTATTCAGCTTTTCAAGGTGAATTGCGTATCAGTCTTTTTACTGGACTTTCAGCTATCATTTCTGCATTTTGGTTATAGATGATGTTCTTGTATCAAGTACATTCTAGCACTGATTTGTACAAAGTTCAACACAATTGTTAGTGAACTATAGTATTTAATTTCAGCTCGTTTAACATTCTGCTCGATTTAAGTTCTAATCGTCAGTTTCTGCATGCCAGTTCACAGCTTCTGCAGTTGGTAGCAATTAAAACTTTGTATGGAATGGTTATTACTTATTTATCATTTGAATGTTTTTGAATGGCAAATTCCGAAGTTGAACACAACTTTTCTTTTCTATTCTTGCTTTACCATTTCTAACTTGAAACCAAACCCATATTTTATTTGAAACCCAAAATTCCTAAACGACACATAAATACAAGCTCGAATCACACAACATTAACTAGTCCCGAGGAAAAATACGACCTGTGGCCCCTTTACTACGTTTTCATATTTTGATTGCAAAAAGGGTTTCCAGCACATTTTTATAAATTCTAAATTCTGACGGATCCACACATTTCGTGACAACTTTAATTAGCTAAATCGGGTCCGTCAAATTTTTGGCGCCGTTGCCGGGGAAGCAACTAGTTGATTTGTTTGATTTTTGCTTGTATGCCTTTGGACATATCATTGGGTTCTATTTTATTGTGCTTTATTTTTTGTATACGGTTGCTGCCATTTTTCTTGTTTGTTTTGTGACAGGACTGCCAGTTCAAAATGTTTTCATCTACTTACCAGCAGCTGTGTCCACAATTTTAGCAGAACCAACCTTACAATCAACCACTTCAGCAATTTCAACCATAATTCCAGAATTTTCAGCAAAATCAATCAAATTCCCAGCCAGAAATTTAGAGTGGGCAGCCACAATTCCAGGGTTTTGAGCCCCAATTTCAGCAATTTCAGCCCAACTTTCAGCAACCTTATCAACAAGATCAATCACTTTTTCATGGAATTCAGCAAGGGTGTTTAAATAATCAGAATTTTCAGCAACCACCCTTCCATCAAGATCAACCAAACCAAGGATTTCAGCATTTTAACCAAGATTTCCAGCAGCCTTTTGTAAGTTTTCAGCAGGAAAATAATCAATTTCAGCCTCAACCTCAGCCATGGCAGCAAGAATTTCAACCTATACAGAATTTTCAACAACCTTTTCAATATTCACAGCCATACGAGCCAAATTTTCAGCAACAAAACCAGAATTTCCAGCCCCCGCAATTTCAGTTTTCACCACCACAATTTTAGCCTCAGATCCAGGATTTCCAAGGCTACAATTTTCAGCAATCTCCACCAACTTGTGAACCAAATTTTTAGCAGTTTAATCAGCCTGTTCAACCATTTGATCAGCCCCCACAGTCTCCATTTCACAATGCACAGTCTACTCTTAGTCTTCAGCAGCCTTATGTTACATTTCAAGAACAACAAGAGTTCCACACTAACCAAGGAGGCTTTGATGATCCTGATTGGGATGAGGCTCTACACCAAAGGATGATGGAGATGTGTCAACAAATCCTACAACAACAGCAAAGTTTTCAACAACAACAACAAAATTTTCAACAGCCACAAGAGCAAATTTCTCAACAACAACAACAACAACAACGCCTTGCAAAATTGGTTGATCAATGGAATCAGATACAAGCCCAAAGATCAGGGCAATCAGATGATTTCATAGGTGTAGGGGATTGCACTGAGCCCCAAGAATCACCCATTACTACTGATTTAGAGGCATTGGAGGAGATTGATGGCAGGGCTTGTGATAGTTTTGAATTCAATTCTGAAACTTTACAGGATCATTCTATACTTTTATCTGTAGGACCGGTGTCGTCGATAGAGGGGGGGGGTGAATATCGATCGTGAAAACTTCTCAGAAACTTCGTAACTTTCGTTCTGGACTTAGAGTGTTAGCGCAGCGGAAAATAAATAGAACGAAGAAAAACACAGCAAAGGACACGCGGGATTTTTACTTGGTTCCCGACCCCCCAAGGTCAGTACATCCAAGGCCTATGCACGGGAACGCCCGTCCACCATTGGTCTCCTTCCCGGACTTTCCGGAGGCAGAGAAACCCGACTTACAGTGCAAGATTACAAGCAATAATATAGAAAAATTAAGTACGGTAATTAACAAAATGCAAACCAACAAGACAAGGATGAAGCTCGGCCAATCTGGACCTCTAAAGTGCCGCGCACTTCCACCTGGAGCCTCCCGGTCGTAGAGCCTCGTTTCTAGTGCGTTGCCGTTGGTCAAAATGCTCGGAATGATTCTTGGAATTTGTGTCTGAAGCTGAGGGGTCGAAGCCCCTTATATAGGCCTCCTGGGGGTGCCCCAGACGCTGGGGGCGCCCCGGAAGACTCGGTCAACTCTGATCCTTGCGCCTACTTCGTTGCAGGTGATAAGACCTTTGACCAGGGTGCCCCGGATGTTCCGAGCACCCCTGTGAAGGCTTATCCTGTGTTCTGAACTCGAAACAGCAAAACAGGTTCGAACCCGGGCGCCCTGAACGCTCCGGGCGCCCCGGACGCTCCGGGCGCCCCGGACGCTCCGGGCGCCCCGGATGACACCTGTTCTTCCTGCTTCACGTTTCCTGCTTCTTTAGTGCTGTCTGGGGGCGCCCCCACTGTTGGGGGCCCCCTGGTTGCATGGGGGCGCCCTGGTTGCATGGGGGCGCCCCCAATGATGGGGGCGCCCCCAATGATGGGGGCGCCCTGCTTAAAGCCTGCAAGAGCGGTTTTTTGCCTGGTTTACCTGCTTTGTCTCCGGTTCTTGATACCTGCAAGATACACAAACACAAAGCATAGATACATCTTATGTTAGCCTTAAGGACATGGTTCGGACTTCGGATTTGCACGAAACCCTAGGTTGAACCGGCACGAGTTCCTATCCCCTAGAACTCGCCCTTCACCTACTCCTTTCAGGAGACGATTGCCACCCAGCCCTTCGGGTGGACTTTTGCTTAGCTTCTGATACTTCCGGACCTCGAGACGTCCAAACCCTGACCCGTCTCTACTCCTGTCCTTAGTCATCGTTCAGCTAAGTTGCTCAGTTCCTTGGACCAAGACTTCATTCCCTAGCAGTCCTTCGCTAGGTGCCTAGCAGCCCTTCGTTAGGTCTTCTATGCCTAGTAGTCCTTCACTAGGTGCCTAGCAGCCCTTCGCTAGGTCTTAGGGTTACGATACCTAGCAGCCCTTCGCTAGGTGCCTAGCAGCCCTTCGCTAGGTCTTAAGGTTACGATACCTAGCATCCCTTCGCTAGGTGCCTAGTAGCCCTTCGCTAGGTCTTGAGGTTTCGATACCTAGCAACCCTTCGCTAGGTGCCCAGCAGCCATTCGCTGGGACTTAGGGTTTCGATGCCTAGATTAACTAGGACTTTTCTTCAGCTAAGGTTACTTCTCTCTTACTCCCCTTTGTTTGTTCAATGTATCATTGACTTAAGTGTATTGTCAAACATTAAAACACTCAAAGAGGAACATCATTGATGCAACTTGCACCAACAATCTCCCCCTTTTTTATGTTTGACAATAACTTAAGTTAGATTGGTTTAAAGGGGCTAACTATCCTTGGGATCAACCAAAAAATGACCTGAGTTTTGAAAATATATTTTTGATCCTGGAAATAAATTTCTAACTTAAGCACACCTCTCCCCCTTTGTCATACATCAAAAAAAAATACTTGCACCAAGATTAAAAACCTTTGGTTCTTTTTGAAAATACTTAGTGCAAAATTTTGAAAGCATTGTATTTTGAATAATATATTGCAAAAATTATGTAATTTTTGAAAAATATAAGTACCTTTGAAAATATAATATTTGACTTCACTTGGTTAATTTTCCAGTCAGACACTATCCTGGGAACCCTTGTTGACTACAAGGATATTTTCCTAAGTGTCCTGGAAGTTTTTCAACCCAAGTAAATATTATAAGAAATTTCATAAGTCACAGAATAATAGGATGTAAGTTAATTTTGAAAAATATAAAGATTTTAAAGTGATAATACCTTTGAAAACATAAGCTAGTGGATTTTGAAAAATGTGTGAACTTTTGAAGACTTAATATATTACTTGATTTGGTTTATCTTCCAGTCTGACACTATCCTGGGAAACTTTGTTGACTACAAGGACATTTCCTAAGTGTCCTGGAGATTCTCCAATCCAAGTAAACATTATTTTCAAAATAATTTCATAAGTCACACAAATTCTTTTAATTTGACCTCCCCCTAAACTTGACCCAGTCCTGGGAAGCTTGTTGACCACAAGTACTCTTCCTCTAGTCTTAAGGTTTGATTCAAATCAAAGAAATTTTCTAATAATTTAAAAGAAGCTTTTTCAGAAGTTTGATTTAGACTCCCCCTAAATCTGACACGTCCTAAGAGTCCTTGTATATTATGAAGTGGACTTTCCTCTGTGTCTTTAGGGTTTATCAAAATCAAACAAGACAGGTAAATTTTACAACATAAACCCTTTTTTTTCGAAAAACACACGTGATAACGATTTAAAGCTCAATTTTCGAAAAGTATTTTCAAATAATAGTAATTTTTTAAAGTGCAAATTTTTGAAAAAAAAATGAAAAGTACTCCCCCTTTACCCGATACTGTTTGACTCTATCTAAGTGCCTTAAGGAACTTTAGTGTTGTCCTAAGAGGCTTGTGTCTAATTGAGTGAGTCAAACAAATTTTTGAAAAGATATATTTTTGGAAAATGTATAATATATATAATCAAACAGACAAGCATGAATTACATAAAAACATTATTATGTTGAAGCACTATTTTGAAAATATATTTTTATGAAAATAATCTAATAATTTTGAAAAATAATTTTGAAAAATATTTTTAAATTCATTAGTCCTTAACATCTCATCTATTTTAGATGTATTAATACAACAAGCATGGTTGCCTTATAGGTGTATTGTGAGATGCTTGAATCATTTTTCTTAATTTATTTTTAATTCTAAGATTTAATTGAGGCTTGTGTTAGATTTGAATTTGACACGAAGTAACTTGAATTTGAATTTCAAAAATGGGCTTCCAGGTCTTGGCGAGGCACTAGGCCTTCTTTGGCCGTAGCCTTATTGGATCATCAACCCTTTCCTTGACAAAGCCTTTTAATGAAATTTCATTTTCAAAATTACTTTTTGAAAAATTCTGGTCTAACTAGTTTGAGTCTTGGATCGGTAGCTTCGGCTAGTTTCACCAGTCTAAAGAGACCAAGTAGAGTATACTTGACCTTATTAGAATTGGTTTCCCTAACGTACTATCATCTCACCTCCACCCAATACTATGTTGATCAAGTTTCAATTATTCTTTTTCCTATAGCCGTTCTAATATATGCATAAAATTTAAATATGTATGACATGTCATATAAAAATAAGTAGCAGATGCATGACAATTATGCATGAGTCAAACAAGTCCAAAGTATTTTATTTACGTTTCTAAAGATGTATCAAATTCCCGATTTGATACATGTCGTGTTAACCTGCGAATATGTCAACCCACTTTGACATATGTAATGTTATTAATTTTAATTGTTACAGTTTTGGTAAAATTTTATTTTAGTTTGAGTTTAAGTTATTTAAGATTTTAGTTGGATTCAGGTTAATTAAGAATTAATTGAAGTTAGAAATTAATTGATATTTAATTACTTTAAGTTGAATTTAATTTTGATTTAGATTCAATTAAATTTATTTGACTTGAATTAATTTTAAGTTCGAATTAATTTTATTTGAGTTATTTAAGTCAAATTAATTAAGATTTAATTTGAATTAAGTTGAATTTAACATTTATTTTTAATTTTAATTTAATTTGAATTTAATTTAATTTGAATTTAATTTGAATTTAATTTAATTTAATTTGAATTTAATTTAATTTAATTTGAATTTTATTAATATTTAATTTGAATTTAAATAAGATTTACTTTGATTTAAATAAGATTTAATTTGATTTAATTATGATTTAATTTGATTTAATTAAGATTTAACTTGAATTTAATTTAATTTGAAGTTAATTTTGATTTGAATTTAATTTTAATTTGAATTTAATTTTAATTTAATTTAATTTTAATTTGAATTTAATTTTAATTTGTATTTGATTGAATTTGAATTTAATTTGATTTGAATTTAATTTTAATTTAATTTAATTTGAATTTGATTGAATTTGAATTTAATTTGATTTGGATTTAATTTGAATTTAATTTAATTTGGATTAAATTAAGATTTAATTCGAATTTAAGATTAAGATTTAATTCGAGGATTAGATTAAGATTTAATTCGAGTTTAATTAGGATTAAATTAAGATTTAATTTGAATTTAATTAGGATTAAATTAAGATTTAATACAAATTTAATTAGGATTAAATTAAGATTTAATTTGAATTTAATTAGGATTAAATTAAGTTTTAATTCGATTTTAATTAGGATTAAATTAAGATTTAATTAAGATTATAATGATTAATTAATAATTGTGGGTTTAAATTCATCATTTTCATTATTTCAAAAAAATTTTCTTCATTTTTATCTTTCTTTTCAAGTTTTTCTAATAATTTTGATTTATTTGAATTTTTATAATTTTTATTAACTATGGCATTTATCTTAGATAGTTATATATCCTCTTCAAGATTAGGTCTTTCAATAAGTAGGTGGAGTAATTTGGGCTACTAATTAAGGTTTTGTAATAATCTTTAATATTATCTATAATTAAATTATTATCTTCAAAATTATCCTTAGATATATTTTCAATATTTTCAACATTAATCTCTAGATTATCATTAAGATTTTCAGAATTAATTTCTGAATTATCCTTAAGATATTCAAATTTGAATTCGGATTTATCCTTAGGATTTTCAAATTCGAATTCGGAATTATCTTTAGGATTTTCAAATTTGAATTCCGAATTATCCTTAGGATTTTCAAATTTGAATTCCAAATTATCCTTAGGATTAATTTTGTCTGAATTAATTTTATCAGAAAGATTATCAGAATTAATTCTTTCAGAATTAAAGTTATCATCATTAATTTTATCAGAAAAATTACCAGAATTAATTTTATCAGATAAATTATCAGAATTAAATTTTTCAGATAAATTATCAGAATTAATTTTATTAATTTCTGAATTGATATTCTGAATTAAACAATTAATTTCTGATATTTTGGTCATATTCACGTTTTGTAATTTAACATGCAAAGAGTTAATTTTACTATGCAGTAAATCTACTTTATCAGAAAAATTAACTATTTTATCACATGGCAGTGCAGGAACTTGTAAAGTTTTTGGAACATATATTTTTCGTACCTTTGTCAGACACTTATTTTTGTAATGTCCGTATTTCTCGCACTTGAAGCATTGCACGTGATCCTTGTTTTTCCGGACTCCTGGCGTTGGTATCTCCTTTGCCGCCGGTGACGAACGATTCTTACGAGTAGGGCACTGATTTTTGTAGTGCCCTCTCTCCCTGCACGTGAAACAGATAATATGGAATTTAAAAATGGACATTTTAAAATTAAAAGTACCTGATTCACCCCTGGGCTCCCCCTCAACTCCTGGTGTCTTTGCTCCGTCAGCGGTTAGTCCGGTGAAGAGCGGCTCGGCTCTGATACCAATTGTAGGACCAGTGCCGTCGATAGAGGGGGGGGTGAATATCGATCGTGAAAACTTCTCAGAAACTTCGTAACTTTCGTTCTGGACTTAGAGTGTTAGCGCAGCGGAAAATAAATAGAACGAAGAAAAACACAGCAAAGGACAAGCGGGATTTTTACTTGGTTCCCGACCCCCCAGGGTCAGTACATCCAAGGCCTATGCACGGGAACGCCCGTCCACTATTGGCTCCTTCCCGGACTTTCCAGAGGCGGAGAAACCCGACTTACAGTGCAAGATTACAAGCAATAATATAGAAAAATTAAGTACGGTAATTAACAAAATGCAAACCAACAAGACAAGGACGAAGCTCGGCCAATCTGGACCTCTGAAGTGCCGCGCACTTCCTCCTGGAGCCTCCCGGTCGTAGAGCCTCGTTTCTAGTGCGTTGCCGTTGGTCAGAATGCTCGGAATGATTCTTGGAAGTCATGTCTGAAGTTGAGGGGTTGAAGCCCCTTATATAGGCCTCCTGGGGGCGCCCCGGACGCTGGGGGCGCCCCGGACGCTGGGGGCGCCCCGGAAGACTCGGTCAACTCTTATCCTTGCGCCTACTTCGTTGCAGGTGATAAGACCTTTGACCAGGGCGCCCCGGATATTCCGGGCGCCCCTGTGAAGGCTTATCCTGTGTTCTGAACTCGAAACAGCAAAACAGCTTCAAACCCGAGCGCCCCGGACTCTCCGGGCGCCCCGGACGCTCCGGGCGCCCCGGACGCTCCGGGCGCCCCGGATGACACCTGTTCTGCCTGCTTCACGTTTCCTGCTTCTTTAGTGCTGTCTGGGGGCGCCCCCACTGTTGGGGGCGCCCTGGTTGCATGGGGGCGCCCTGCTTAAATCCTGCAAGAGCGGTTTTTTCCTGGTTTACCTGCTTTGTCTCCGGTTCTTGATACCTGCAAGATACACAAACACAAAGCATAGATACATCTTATGTTAGCCTTAAGGACTTGGTTCGGACTTTGGATTTGCACGAAACCCTAGGTCGAACCGGCACGAGTTCCTATCCCCTAGAACTCACCCTTCACCTACTCCTTTCAGGAGACGATTGCCACCCAGCCCTTCGGGTGGACTTTTGCTTAGCTTCCGATACTTCCGGACCTCGAGACGCCCAAACCCTGACCCGTCTCTACTCCTGTCCTTAGTCATCGCTCAGCTAAGTTGCTCAGTCCCTTGGACCAAGACTTCATTCCCTAGCAGTCCTTCGCTAGGTGCCTAGCAGCCCTTCGCTAGGTCTTCTATGCCTTGTAGTCCTTCACTAGGTGCCTAGCAGCCCTTCGCTAGGTCTTAGGGTTACGATACCTAACAGCCCTTCGCTAGGTGCCTAGCAGCCCTTCGCTAGGTCTTAAGGTTACGATACCTAGCATCCCTTCGCTAGGTGCCTAGCAGCCCTTCGCTAGGTCTTGAGGTTTCGATACCTAGCAACCCTTCGCTAGGTGCCCAGCAGCCCTTCGCTGGGACTTAGGGTTTCGATGCCTAGATTAACTAGGACTTTTCTTCAGCTAAGGTTACTTCTCTCTTACTCCCCTTTGTCTGTTCAATGTATCATTGACTTAAGTGTATTGTCAAACATTAAAACACTTAAAGAGGAACATCATTGATGCAACTTGCACCAACATTATCTTGTGATGATTTAGTTGTTAATGATCCTAATTTTTCTAATTTGGTTGATACAGGAATGGTTGAGGGAACATGCATGGGAGATGATTCCATAGGTGTAGGGGATTGCAATAAGCCCCAGGGACCACCACAAGATTTAAATGATGAACCAGAAAGTGTAGGGACTTGCTTGGTGGAAGCAAGAACCCAAGGATCACCTGCTTTAGTTGAGTGTCCACCAGAACTTGAACCTAAAGTGGAGTAATTACTTGACCAGGAGGAGAACACGGATACATCTACTTCTGTAGAACCTTCAGGTATTTTTCAGCATGATCAGGTAAATACTCCTCCTAATTTTTCTGAAAATTGCATAGAGGTACCTCAAACTGATTTTATTGTTTGTGATGAATTTTAGGATGCAAATTTTGTAGGAAATAATTGTGAAAAATTCATTGAGGCACCTAGCATTGATTTCATTAGTTGTAATACATTGCTTGATACATCCTTGGTAGGAAATAATTGTGAAATTTCTACTGAAGTGCCAAAAATTGATTTCTTTATTTGTGATGAATTTCAGGATGCAAATTTTGTCGGAAATAATTGTGAAAAATTCATTGAGGCACCTAGCATTGATTTCATTGGTTGTAATACATTGCTTGATACATCCTTGGTAGGAAATAATTGTGAAATTTCTACTGAAGTGCCAAAAATTGATTTCTTTATTTGTGATGAATTTCAGGATGCAAATTTTGTAGGAAATAATTGTGAAAAATTTATTGAGACACCAAGCATTGATTTCATTGGATGTGATGCAGTTTTGGATACAATTCATGCAGAGACTGAAATTATTTTATTTCTTTCTGACCCTGCACGCTTGAGAGAGGTATTATATTGTTTTGCAGGGTCTAGAAGACTTTAGGAGTGGGTGCTCCAACTGAACAGACTTCAACCTCCTGGAAGGACTTCTAAAAGGCATAAAGAAGGAGGAGATGATTTTACTTTAATTCGAAGAACTCCATTCCTTCAATGGATTTTGAACCTAAATCACCTTCGGCCACCGGAGCATATTTTTGTAAAGTTCAAGTGTGGGGGAGTCCTAATTCTCTCAGCCACCCATTTTCCTCCACTACCACGATGGAGGCTACTTCTGGATCGACTCCGTCCACCAAAAATAAAGGGGAGTTTGTTTCTTTTTGCATTTTCTTTCACTTTTATGACTTCTAGAATTTTCCTTTAAATTGAGTCCTTGCTAATAAATGAATGAGTAGAGTAGAATGCATAGGGGTCATTGTAAATACCTTGTTATTTCTCTTGTCACTTTTTCTTGCATGACTAGGAATAAATGTATCCCTCTAGGTTATCTCTATAGCATTTTAGAATCTCTTGGAAAATAAATTAAATTTGGTTGTCGAAACTTAAGGTTTGAGATCATGGATGAAATCTTGGATATTTGAGTACTACTTTGCTTTAGATTCTTAATTGAGGACTTGGGATGAATTATTTTTACCTAGTGAGAATTAGCCTTATATTTGTGATACACATATGTTATTGTACTCTAGAACTTGCTTAGGTTCTTTCAAAACCATATTTCGATGATTGGATCACATCTATAGAGACTAATCACTTTGTTTACCTTTCCACATAAATTTTGGCAAAAATCATGTCTATTCTATTTGTCTTTCCTTATTCCTAATCTTAACCCCAATTTTTCTATGGATTTGTTGCTTGGGATGTTTTCTTGATACTACTTTGCCCGAGATGGACAAAGATTTAAGTGTGGGGGAGTGACTAGTGTTTTGGAAACATTTGGTATCAAAGAGGCAATTTATGTCAAAAAAAAATTCTGCATTTTCATGTGCCAAATTTAGTTTAGTTTGGTATCAAGATCAAGCAAGAAGAAGTAGTTAAGGAAGACAACAATTGAAGCATCTAGATTCTTGCTCATCAATTGAAGATCCAAGTGGCAATGAAAAAAAATCTGTAAGTCCATGTTCAAAGTGGCACGCAAATGGAAACCTTATGTGCCAAAGTGAAGAGAAAATTTTTTCTTTGTGAAGCTATTTTTGGTCAGCAATGTTTTGGACAGCAGCTAAGCCTTGCTAGGGAAATCAAATGCAATCTGCTACAATCTGAATCGAAGCTGCATATCATCTGAATTGCAGCTGAATAAATCAAGTTGCCAATGTGAATCCGGTGAACAAAAGCTGAAAAGAAGATGGAAAAATATGCACTGCTTGTAATCTGCCGAGAGCTAAATTTTAGAGCTGATGAATTAAGAATACAAGCTGGAAAATCTGAAACTAAGCAAATCTGTGCCATTGCAAAGAAACAAATCTGAGACAAGTGAAGAGAAAAGCAGTTTATGTCAACTTGGAATTGAAAATTGGTTTCCGAGGCTATGAATCAAGGTATCAAGTATAAAATGTATCTGGAATTGATGGGCACATTCACTGCTGATCAGAATTGAAAGAAATGTGGCTGCTTAGAATTTTCAGATTAGAAAAAAAAAGAAGGAAGCAGTGTAAGGCAGAGAAAAAAAAATATGGCTGCTTGTTTACCTTTATGTGATGTAATGGTTGTGAAGAATGCAAGGAATCTGATCTGCCTCAACCTGAATCTGGTTTGGAAAGTCAGTGAAGCATTGCTGAATTTAAACAGAATCTGAAGAAAGGCTGATCTGAAGAAAAGAATCTGAAGCTAAAAGAAAAAAATCTAAACTGCATTGAAAGAGTTGCTACCGAGACTTGAATCTGAGCTTGCCGAGTGGTTTTCAATTGAACTAGACTTCTTGGGAGCAGATTTCAAACTGCTGAATGAAAGAAACATTTCTGATCAGAGCAGAAAAGCAGAGACAGTGCAGTGGCTTGGCTGAAGTTCAAATATGCTGAGCAAAAACTTTCAAGTGGAACAATTCAAACTCTCCACTACACTATGTGATGCTAACTGATGTTGATTATTTAAGAAATCAGAGACTTGAAATGGATTTAGTGAAGCTGAATTTGCAGCTGAACAGAAAAAAAATGGAAGAAAGTAGTGTGCCAACAAAGGGTGAAGTGTATCATGAGTGAGTTACAAGGGTTGTTGAGTGAAAATTTTATGTTGAGTATCTATTTCACTTGATATCGTATGTTCCTTGATACAAATCTGATCTGAAGAAAAAAATGATGAGAGAAGAGAAAGAAGCAAAAATGGCACACAAGAGCAAATTGGCAAAATGAAGTCAAGGAAAGTTTTTTCATCCAAATCAAAGGCAATTATTCAAGTTTGACTTCACAACACTTTTGAGATCCTTAGGGGACTGTATAGAGAAGCAAAGCACATTGGAAACATACTTGAGCACTCAAGTCTCCCACTTTATCAAATTTTCCATTTTCTTAGCTTTTACTCCATTTCTTACCATTTTCCATGCTTTTATTTGTTTGTAGATGTTGATCCTAATCATGAATAATGGTGGAGATTAGACAATAAGCAAGCCTATGGTAGTGTAAGAAGCATGTGTGTTTGAGTGAGCTCCACTTCCATAATCAACTTAGGATTTAAGGAGAGAGCCACCAAAATTTTCCTTGAAAGGCTAGTGAGTTGAATTCATCTCAATGACTCATGATGGATGAAAAGGCTAAGTTGTTGATTTAAGGACAAGATACTAATCCATAGAATTTAGATTTATGAGAATTGACAACCTTAGGTAATTTCTTTTCATTTGTTTCTAATTATGCATAAGTAAATCTAGGGGATACATATTTACTGTTTTCGCGAGACGCTCAAGCTCAAGTGTGGGGGAGTTGATAAATACTATTTTATTGATTATTTTAATTGCTAAAATCTATGTTTGACCTATGTTTTTATTGCTTAATTGTGAAATTGCCCTAGGTTTTAGAATTTTCTTTTATTTTGGACTTAATTGCAAATTTGCATTAAATTGGATTATTTGGCCACTAAATTTTTGATCTATTTTTGTAGGCATGAAAGGTTCATGGACCTAGGGCATACTGGGTCAAACTTGAGTCGGAAGTGGACCCGGATCGAGTTATCAAGTTTCGGATTAATCCGGGCCACCCGATTCAAAAGCAGCTAGATCTGAGCCATCCGGGACCATCTGAAGCAATCTGAGCTAGGGTTAGGGTTAATCAAGAACTCTGATCAAGATCTGAAGGTTTCATTCAAATCAGAGCTCAATCAACCGTTGGATCAAGCTCGGAGGGCTCTAGATTGTCCATTCAAAGATTAGGTTGATCTGGACCATTCGTTGCACATCTGGAGGATCTGAGATACCATAAGGCAGATTCTAACCCCTGATCAACATCCTCAAAGTTTGGCTCAAATCAGAGCAAGATCAGCCGTTGGATTTCATCCGATCAATCTGGGCCGTCCATTGATAAGTATTTAATCAAACATCACCCAGCCTTCCTTCCTCGTCGTGTCTCCGCCGTTTCTTCGTCTTCTTCGTTTGTTCATCGAGTTCTTCAGTAGTTTTTCATCCAAGGGGCGCGACCCCTCAAATCCTTCATTAGAACAAGTGTTAGGTCAGTGGGGAGAGCTCGCTGAGAAGTTTCCAGCTTGAATTTTGCCCAAAGACAGAGTTTCGTGAGGTTTCAGTAGCTTTGTCACTTGAGTTCGTCAATCTCTATTGTGTACCATTTCATTTCATCCTAGCTATCTGGAGGGGTTCCCTGGAAGGCTCGGAGCATTCCCAATTCATCGGCGCAATCCACCACAGCGAGGTTGAAGAATTCGATGGCTGTTTTCAGCTTGAGCAGAGTTTGAATGGATTTGAATCGCAAGGGCTGTTTTCCACTGATTTGTTGAGCTTGCGGGTCCGAGGCTCACCCTTGCGTGACGAACAAGGAGCATTTGAGCTAGGGAGTGATTGAGGATTAGTTTACTTGGTTAATTTTAATTGTTTGTAGCTGTAATTTTATTTCTGCACTTGGTTTAATTTCTGTCTTTGTATTAGAATACTCAGTTTCGTTTCTCTGAATTGTTTAGCTTAATTAGGTTTAAATCTTCAAGTTAAATAGTTTAGTGAACTAGTTACTGATCGATTGACTTTAATCTCAGTATATTTCTCTGTTATTTGCTGCGTGCCATTTGTTGCTTCTGAATTTCAGATTGGTTGACTTTGGTTTCTGAATTGTTACTTCTTTAATCAGTTTAGATTATGCAAGTTAATTAGATTTATCGTTTGTTAGTGAACAATTGTAATCGAATTCAGTCTATTTCCGAATTTAGTTCATGCGTATCAGTTATGACCTGTTTTTTTTTCTCTTGCGTATCAATATAGCTTATTTTCTGCAAAAATTTCAGTTTCAGTTCTTGTAGTTTGGGTCAAGTGAACTTAGATCTTCTACCTCTTGTTTGACATTAGACTGTGCACTTTAATCCCATTTGTTTGTTTGATTTTGCAATCAAATCGTAGCTGCATTCCTTTCTTCATTCTCTGAAATTCTGCAGTTTCATTTCTGCCACTTTACAGTTTTGTTTGTGCCAAGTTTCTGCTACGTTCCTGGACTGATCAACCTGATCTCTGAGCATCAATTTTGGTGTATCAATTAATTGTTACTGAATTCGTGTCTCTGCATCTGGAATTTCTGCATTCATATTGTCACTGAATTTCTGCACGTTTCAGTCTGCACTTAATTTCAGTTTAGATTATGCAAGTTAATTAGATTTATCGTTTGTTAGTGAACAATTGTAATCGAATTCAGTCTATTTCCGAATTTAGTTCATGTGTATCAGTTATGACCTATTTTTTTTTCTCTTGCGTATCAGTACAACTTATGTTCAGCAAAAATTTCAGTTTCAGTTCTTGTAGTTTGGGTCAAGTGAACTTAGATCTTCTACCTCTTGTTTGACATTAGACTGTGCACTTTAATCCCATTTGTTTGATTGATTTTGCAATCAAATCGTAGCTGCATTCCTTTCTTCATTCTCTAAAATTCTGCAGTTTCATTTCTGCCACATTAGAGTTTTGTTTGTGCCAAGTTTCTGCTACGTTCTTGGACTGATCAACCTGATCTTTGAGCATCAGTTTTTGTGTATCAATTAATTGTTACTGAATTCGTGTCTCTGCATCTGGAATTTCTGCATTCATATTGTCACTGAATTTCTGCACGTTTCAGTCTGCACTTAATTTCTGTCTTCAAGATGTTTTTGCACACAAGTTGAGTTCTGAAATTCTGTTTCTGCCTTCAATTGCTTCTGACATCTGCGTTTGATTTGGTTGCCTTACATTCACTCGCTTGCCATCAGTTGTAATTCTGGTATGAATCAAATACATACTTAAGACTGCAGCTTGTCATCTTTAAACCTTGTCTTAGTTTCCTCTTGTGTATTCAGCTTATCAAGGTGAATTGCGTATCAGTCTTTTTACTGGACTTTCAGCTATCATTTCTGCATTTTGGTTATAGATGATGTTCTTGTATCAAGTACATTCTAGCACTGATTTATACAAAGTTCAACACAATTGTTAGTGAACTATAGTATTTAATTTCAGCTCGTTTAGCATTCTTCTCGATTTAAGTTCTAATCGTCAGTTTCTGCATGCCAGTTCACAGCTTCTGCAGTTGGTAGCAATTAAAACTTTGTATGGAATGGTTATTACTTATTTATCATTAGAATGTTTTTGAATGGCAAATTCTGAAGTTGAACACAACTTTTCTTTTCTTTTCTTGCTTTACCATTTCTAACTTGAAACCAAACCCATATTTTATTTGAAACCCAAAATTCCTAAACGACACATAAATACAAGCTCGAATCACACAACATTAACTAGTCCCGAGGAAAAATACGACCTGTGGCCCCTTTACTACGTTTTCATATTTTGATTGCAAAAAGGGTTTCCAGCACATTTTTATAAATTCTAAATTCTGACGGATCCACACATTTCGTGACAACTTTAATTAGCTAAATCGGGTCCGTCAGTCACTCCTAATTCGGTTTATTTTGATGTTCTTTTCGTTTTCTACCCTTTTACTCAATCCTATAAAGATATCTAGGATATCATCCTTATGTTTCAAGAAATAGACCCAAGTAAACCTAGAAAAATCATCTACTATCACTAGGCAATATTTACTCCCCACAAGTGAGGGAGTACTATGGCAATCAAACAAGTCTATATGCAAAAGTTCTAAAGGTAAGGAGGTGGTGATTAGAGTTTTACCTTTGTGTGATGCTTTTGATTGCTTACCCTCTTGGCATGCATCACACAACTTGGTCTTCTCATACTTGATCATTGGGAGCCCCTTCACCAACTCTTCCTTGGTCACTCTTGCAATGCTCCTCATGTTGACATGTCCAAGTCTCCGGTGTCATAACCACCCTTCTTCTTCTTTGGACATGAGACACTTAATAACATTGTTAGTAGCATAAGATAGATCAAGTTAATATAAGTTTACTTCTCTAAACCCTTCTAATATGATAGTGTTCGAATCACTTTGCTTTATTACACATTTCTTAGCATGAAATTATACTCTAAAACCGGCATCACATAGTTGACTCACACTTAATAAATTAAACTTCATATCCTTGATTAAAAGTACCTTATGAATCGAAATAGTGGGAGATACCTCAATTGTGTTGGATCGAGAAAGACCGATAGAGGGGGGGTGAATATCGGAAAATGTTCGGATTTAAAAGAAAGAGTAAGTGCGCGGCGGAATAAAATCAAACAACGCAAACACCAAGGTTTTACTTGGTTCAGAGCCTAGGTCGACTCCTACTCCAAGGCCCACGGTCGTTGACCGTTTACTTTGGGCAATTCTATAGTGCGTAAAACAGTTACAAAGTGAGATTACAAAATTACTGTAAATAGAAATATACACTTTGTTTTACCAACTCCCGGTGTAGATCGAGTTTCGGTGCAGTGGGAGGTTGACGGCGCTTCGTTCTTGAGTCGGGAAGTTTCCGGAGCAGAGCGCGGTCGTCAGAGCGTTTGGATGCGTTGAATGAATGCAGTGTTGTGAAGCCTGGGGTCGAGGGGTGCTATTTATAGCCCCTAGGGCACCCTGGACGTCGGGGGGGCCCTGCCACGTGTCATCCGATCCGTGCTATACTCCGGTCAAGCGTTATCCCACCGGAATAGGAATGAGGTTTGACCTCTGGGGCGCCCTGGTCGCTGAGGGCGCCTTGGTTGACCCGGTCTTCTCGGCTGGATAGAGTTAATCGCCTTGGCTGGCTTAGGCTCGAAGCGCCTTGGCTCCTGAAGGCGCCTTCGGCGCTGAGGGCGCCCTGGTGACGAGGGCGCCTTGGCTGCTGAGGGCGCCTTGCCCAGTAAGCAGCCGAAGCCCATTTTGCTTCGCTTGGTTCTGGTTCACCTTGAGGGCGCCCTGGACACTCAGGGCGCCTTACTCAGCTGTTGCCTCACTCCTTTGAGGCTCTCTGAGTTGCAGACACACGTTCCTTCGGTCCTGCATCAAGGGTTAGTCCAAAACACAATGAAATTAATTATTTTATACAGCCTTAGCTGTCTTGGTTCTGACTTTGGTCTCCAAAATGGAGCCCTAGGTCGAACCGACGCCTACTGTTCCCTCGACGAGGAACGCGTCCTCACCTACTCCTCTCGGGAGAATTTACCTGATGCTAACCGCTCCTTTGGTTGGACTTTTGCCTGGTGGCCCTTTGCCAGGACTTGGAAGCCGAGCTGTCCTTCGCCCGGTGCCTAGCAGTCCTTCGCTAGGGCTTTTTACCCTGGCATTCCTTCGCCAGGTGCCTAGCATTCCTTCGCTAGGGCTTGGATACTAGCAGTCCTTCGCCAGTTGCCTAGCAGTCCTTCGCTAGGGCTTTGTATCCTGGCAGTCCTTCGCCAGTGCCTAGCATTCCTTCGCTAGGGCTTTGTATCCTGGCAGTCCTTCGCCAGTGCCTAGCAGTCCTTCACTAGGACTTTGTTTCCTGCATACTTAATGAGCATATTAGATAACAAATAACACTTAACTTTGAATCCTTTGCCAATATCAAAACAAGGTTCGATATGGTGCTTCCTGCACCAACAATCTCCCCTTTTTTGATTTATGGCAACACAATTCAAAGTTAAGTTAAAAACTTACAACAGTTAATAACAGAAGATAAAAACACAATGAAGTATGAACAGAATAGATTTATGAAAAATTCTTTATTTTTTATACTCCCCCTAAAACCCTGAGTACTTGTGTTTTATAGTACTTAACTTTGACTTTTCCTCCCCCTTTGACATATATCAAAAATAAACATGGGTACTTGTAAAACCCTGTGTACTTGTAAAATTTTGAAAAGTTTTACAAACCTAAAGAAAACTTTTACTTACAAGGATTTGCAAAAAGAATTTTACTTAGGTAAAGTTTTGAGGCCAAACTTTTCTAAAAAAGTTCAACTTTGAGAATTGGGAGAAAATTTGTTTTAAAGAATTTGCATACTTACAAGAATATGCATGGAAATACTTTGTGATTTTGAAAAAAATAAAATCTTTAATAATTTTCTAGGCAAGTTTTTCACCAAAAAGAACGTTAAAAGGAGATAAAATTCCTTTCTCTCTTTCTTGCTCTCCCCCCTGGCTATATACATCAATAAAGAAATATATAAGAGAAAGTTTGTGTATCAGAGCCTATGGGTTTTGAAAACAAAAAAAATACTTAGTATAATCCTTGAAAGCATAGCAAAAGCTTAAATTGCACTTTTGAAACCGAAAAAAAATATTTCGTACTTTGTAACCATTAGTGCCTTGAAAAGTATTAGTACTTTTAAAAAATAGTGGTACTTTTGAAAAATGTTATGCATATTTTGAAAATTATGCATTTTTAAAAAAAAAATATAAGTACTTTTGAAAAGTTTTAATATTATTTTCAAAAGTATTCTAAAGTCAAGCAAAATTTTCAAAGTGATAGTATATATAAGCAAAATGAAAAAGAATAGTATTTTAAAGGACAATTTATTTATGTTTTCAACAGGATTTTAAAATTGCAGTGCATGAAAACATATAATTTTTAAAAAATATTTACTAATTCTTTTAATTTAATCTCCCCCTGAGCTTGACCCAGTCCTAGGAAGCTTGTTAACTATAAGCGATCTTCCTCTGAGTTTTAGGGTTTGATTTGAATTATAAGAATTATCTAATAACTTTAAAACAAATAAAAAAAATTTCAGAAATTCTTCTTTTGACTCAAACTCCCCCTAAATTTAACACATCCTAGGAGTCCTTGTAGATCATGAAGTGGACCTTCCTCTGTGTCTTTAGGGTTTATTAAAATCAAAAGAATAATTTTGAATAATCTTCTGAGTATGATAAGATAAATTTTTGAAAACATAACTTGAAATGATAGCACAGTTTTCGAAAATCATGATGATAAGGTTTTTGAATAAGTTTTAAAGCATAAGGTTTTTGAAAGATTTTGAATTTTTCGAAGAAGAACTCCCTCTGTATTCGACACAGTCTGTCTTTTATCTAGGGGATTTCAGTGTTGACTAAGTTTGACTCAGTTGACTATGTTTGACCAAGTTTGACTCAGTTGACCAATCTATAACTAAATCAAACAAGCCCTAGATTTTATTTAAAATGAGTTTATTGTGATATGAAATTCAATATGAAAGAGTAGGATACATTAATTTGGAAGATAGAGATTTGTTTGAATAACTTTTGCACACCTGTTTACTTAAAAGGATAGTAAATTATGTTTTTTAGGTCCTAGATATCTCACCCGGTTCTATGTGGTCAAACATGTTAACCTTATGGGTTGTGTGAGACAAATATTTAATTTTAACAAAAAAATGGTTAAATTTGAAACATTAAACCTTAGTTTTAAAAAAAATTATTTTTAAGGATTTTGAAATTAATTAGAATTTTAACTTGAATTTTGAAGGTTAGTTAAATTAAATTTGAATGTTAGATGAATTAAATTTGAATTTGATTGAATTAAATTTATTAAGATTTGATTGAATTTAATTGATTTAATTTTGATTTAATAAAGATTTGATTTTGATTTGATTTTGATTTAATTGAAATTTGATTTTGATTTAATTTAATTGAATTAATTTTAGTTTGATTAATCTGAATTAGTTGGTTGGGTTGGACTCAACTTTTAGGTCCTAAGCATCTCACCCATTTCTAAGTGACAAAACAGGATATCCTTAACTATTTTGTGAGATGCATATTTAAAGATTAATTTTGAAAAGTTAAATTAATTTTTTTAAACCCAATTTAAATTTATTTTGAAAAGAGATATTTGGATCTAAAATTAACTGAAAATTTGTGTTAGATTCGAATTTATCAAAGAGTAAATTGAATTTGAATTTCAAAAATTGGCTTCCAGGTCTTGGCGAGGCACAAGGCCTTCTTTGGCCGTAGCCTTATTGGATCATCAACCCTTTCCTAGACAAAGCCTTTTAGTGAAATTTCATCTTCAAAATTACTTTTTGGTAAATTCTGGTCTAACTAGTTTGGATTTTGGATCGGTAGCTTCGGCTAGTTTCACCAGTCTAAAGAGACCAAGTAGACTTGATCTTATTAGAATTGGTTTCCCTAACGTATTATCATCTCATCGCCACCCCAATACTATATTGTCAAATTTCAGTTAAGTTGGTTCAGTCCTTATACTAACCATTCCTAAATCTAAGCAAAAAATAATAAAAAATAACACATAATTAAAACAAACAATTGTCTAAGGTCACAATTGGAGTAATACTCCAGATTTTCGAAATCAGCAAGATTATGAATTAAATTTTCTAACTTATTGACCTTATGTTTTAGGGTTTTATTTTCTTGTTTCAATTTTCTGACATTTGTTTTAATTAAGTTACATGAATCAATCACATTATTTAAGGTAAATAACGGATTTTCAAATACTGTAAATTTACCTTTGTCGATTGTTTGTGCGGCATTCTTGGTAGCTGTTTTATCTGTGCATTCACGTTGGTAATGCCCGAACTCCTGGCACTTGAAGCATTGGATGCGACTTTTGTCCCTTCGTGCTTTTGGAACTGATTCCTTTGTCACCGTCGGTGGTGTCGTTCGAATCTTACGAGTCGGACACACACTTTGGTAGTGCCCTCTCTCCCTGCATGTGTAACAAATTACATGATTAAAATCTGAATTTACACTTTTACCTTTTGGTTCTTTATTGGGAATCTCCCCCTTGATTCTTGCCGCCTCGGATCTAGGCTCATCTTCTGATTTTGTGTCTGAATCGGACTCGGGTACTGGTTGAAGCTCCTTCTTTGGTGGTTCTTTAGGAGTTTTCCCTACACTAAAATTTACACCTTCCTCGACCATTATAGTATCTGATTGATTATTTAATTCTAATTTTGAAAAGAATTCAAAATCGGTTACCGCCTCAGTCAATTCGTCGTCTAATTCTGGTTCGATTTTGGATTCGGGTTCAGACTCTGACTCGGTTGTTTGTGCTTGGACTGAAAGGGCAAGATAATTTACTTCTTCTTCATCTGAGATTTCTTGATGAAGGTTAACCAATTTTTCCCATATTTCTCTAGCACATCTGCATGGACCTACTAGCTCGAGTTGCTCCTTGGTTAGGCCACATTGTAGGATTGCAGTTGCCCTTGCATCCGTCTCGATCTTCCTCAGGGTTGGTTCATCCAGTTGGTCCCACGTAAATGATAGTCCCTCTTCTGTAGGGAGGTAGAACCCTGTTTGAACGATCATCCATATGTCCATATGGGCCTTCAGATGGAACTCCATTTGACTTCTCTAATGATTGAAGTTCTCGCCGGAGAATAGCGGTGGACGGACACTGTTGCACTCTTGGTTGGCCATTTAGTTTAACCTCGTATAGAAAAGAATTAACAGAATGTACCAAGACTTGGTCTTGGATTAGTAGTGCGGGAAAAAAAAATAACCAAACAAAATTGCATGAATTTCGAGGCAAAATAATAATAAAATAATAAAGAGAATATATGATAAATTTCTGAAAATGTTAATTTTGTCAATTCTAGTTAATGATGAAAAAGTAGGAATTTAATATTTAGAAAAATTTTTCTCAAACTAAAGTAGCACGAATTTCGAGAAAAATATTAAAATAATAATAAAAAAATTTATGGCAAAATTTCAAAAATTGTTTGTTTTATCAATTCAGACTTATGGTGAAAATATGAAAATTCAAAGTTGAAAAAGGCGTAAGGATTTTTTAAATCCACCTATGGATATTATTTATATAAAATAAAAAGCGAACGAGATTGAGTTGCGTTGATTAACAAAAAGAAAAGAAATAAAATAAAAAATTCGTAAATCCGAAAAAAAACTTTCAAACTGGTGGTTGCACCAAGTTTGAATAACCCCGCTCTGATACCACTTGTTGGATCGAGAAAGACCGATAGAGGGGGGGTGAATATCGGAAAATGTTCGGATTTAAAAGAAAGAGTAAGTGCGCGGCGGAATAAAATCAAACAACGTAAACACCAAGGTTTTACTTGGTTCGGAGCCTGGGTCGACTCCTACTCCAAGGCCCACGATCGTTGACCGTTTACTTTGGGCAATTCTATAGTGCGCAAAACGGTTACAAAGTGAGATTACAAAATTACTGTAAATAGAAATATACACTTTGTTTTACCAACTCCCGGTGTAGATCGAGTTTCGGTGCAGTGGGAGGTTGACGGCGCTTCGTTCTTGAGTCGGGAAGTTTCCGGAGCAGAGCGCGGTCGTTAGAGCGTTTGGATGCGTTGAATTAAAGCAGTGTTGTGAAGCCTGGGGTCGAGGGGTGCTATTTATAGCCCCTAGGGCGCCCTGGACGTCGGGGGGGCCCTGCCACGTGTCATCCGATCCGTGCTATACTCCGGTCAAGCGTTATCCCACCGGAATAGGGATGAGGTTTGACCTCTGGGGCGCCCTGGTCGCTGAGGGCGCCTTGGTTGACCCGGTCTTCTCGGCTGGATAGAGTTAATCGCCTTGGCTGGCTTAGGCGCGAAGCGCCTTGGCTCTTGAAGGCACCTTGGGCGCTGAGGGCGCCCTGGTGACGAGGGCGCCTTGGCTGCTGAGGGCGCCTTACCCAGTAAGCAGCCGAAGCCCATTTTGCTTCGCTTGGTTCTGTTTCACCTTGAGGGCGCCCTGGACACTCAGGGCGCCTTACTCAGCTGTTGCCTCACTCCTTTGAGGCTCTCTGAGTTGCAGACACACGTTCCTTCGGACCTACATCAAGGGTTAGTCCAAAACACAATGAAATTAATTATTTTATACAGCCTTAGCTGTCTTGGTTCTGACTTTGGTCTCCAAAATGGAGCCCTAGGTCGAACCGACACCTACTGTTCCCTCGACGGGGAACGCATCCTCACCTACTCCTCTCGGGAGAATTTACCTGATGCCAACCGCTCCTTTGGTTGGACTTTTGCCTGGCGGTCCTTTGCCAGGGCTTGGATGCCGAGCTGTCCTTCGCCCGGTGCCTAGCAGTCCTTCGCTAGGGCTTTTTACCCTGGCATTCCTTCGCCAGGTGCCTAGCATTCCTTCGCTAGGGCTTGGATACTGGCAGTCCTTCGCCAGTTGCCTAGCAGTCCTTCGCTAGGGCTTTGTATCCTGGCAGTCCTTCGCCAGTGCCTAGCATTCCTTCGCTAGGGCTTTATATCCTGGCAGTCCTTCTCCAGTGCCTAGCAGTCCTTCGCTAGGACTTTGTTTCCTGCATACTTAATGAGCATATTAGATAACAAATAACACTTAACTTTGAATCCTTTGCCAATATCAAAACAAGGTTCGATATGGTGCTTCCTGCACCAACAAATTGTGCCCCTACCAATGATCCTTAACTTTCCACTGTTCTCAAAGGAGACCATCCCTTCTCTTAGGTAGCTAATAGTGGTGAACTTGCTCGCATCCCCGGTCATGTGTCTTGAGCATCCACTATCTACTATCCATAAATTTGGGGCCTCCTTCACCTTTACCTAGACAACATGGAAAACATACTCTTTTGGTACCCATATTTTTGATCCATATGCATCATTTAGAAATTTATTAGGTACACATGCCTTCTTTGTGGTTCCGTTTGCCCCTAGTCTCCTAGATGCACCAATCTTACCGGTAAGTGAAACAAATGCTACTTCCTTAGTCTTAGGCCTATAACCCAATCCGGCCTTGTTATATACAGCCCTTTGACTGTTTATGATCATGTCTAGATTACTGGATCCTACTTGGAATTTCCTAAGGGCCTTCGTAAGGTCATCTACCTGTTTCCATAATTCCCTATTTTCATTTTCAAGATTTGAAACAAGTGAAGAGTTAGAGCTAGCATGCAAGTCTTTAAGTTTAATAGCTTCTACTCTAAGCATGGCAATTTCATCCTTAAGATCCTTAATTTTACTTCTTAGCCTTAGCTAAGTCCATGTTAGTGCTAGTAATTATTTTCACTAAAGTAGAGGAGGGTAAGTGGTATACCTCACTTACCGAAGCTTCTGACTCTGATGATGATGAAGTGGAGGAGCTCTCATCTTCACTGCTTGAGCTTCGTTCATCGTCTGATGAGTCTGAGTCATCTTGTGCCATAAGAGCGAAGTGGGAGACTTGCTCTTCTTCTTCCTCTGAGGATGAGGGATCGTCCAAAGTCGCTTTGAGGTTCGTGGCACTCTTCTCCTTTCCCTTTGACTTCTTCATGTCACTCTTCTTCTTCTCTTCCTTCTTGTCCTCCCTTTTCTTCAACTGGGGACACTCGTTCTTCATATGTCCCTCTTGGTGACAGTTGTAGCAGATTATCTCATTGGCCTTACCCTTACCTTTGGCCCCTTTCCTAGCATATGACTTGTTAGAAAAACTTTTAAATGCTTTACGAAATTTCCTTACCATAAAGGCCTCTTGGTCACTGTCCATAGAGGCGCTTGACTCCTCTAAGTTCGATGACGATGAGTAGATCACCTTCTTCTTCTCCTTCCTCCTCTTCTTCTCCTTTTCTGCAATAAAAGCAATACCTTTCTCTTTTGCCGAAATGTTAGCTTGCTCGTGCAGTTCAAATTCACAAAATAAATCGTCTAATTTGACTAAAGATAAGTCCCATGATACCTTGTAAGCATCAACTATGGATGCCCACAGAGTGGTTCTCGGGAAGGCTTGTAAGACATACATAACGATGTCTCGGTTTTCGATTTACTCTCCAATTACATGGAGCTCGTTGATCACTTCTTTTACCCTCCCATGCAGCTGACTGACAGTTTCGTTGCTCTTCATGGAGAGGGATTGCAGTTGGGCCACCAACAAGCCCTTCTTTGCTCTTCTGGACTCGTTTGACCCCTCGTTCAGTTCTACCAACTTGTCCCATAGTTCTTTGGCGCTCTTGAACGGCCCCACCTTGTTCAATTGCTCCTTTGAGAGCCCGCATTGCAGTGTGGTAGTGGACTTGGCATTAGCTTGCGCCCTCTTCATCACCTCCTTAGACCATGTTCTCATAGGTGTCGGGTCTCCTCTTTCATCGACGGGCGCCTCGAAGCCATCTGTAACACTTATCTAAGTTTCAATATCATTCATGAGATAGTACTGCATCCTACCTTTCCAGTACGCGAAGTCGTTGCCGTCGAAGAATGGTGGTCGTGCGGTGGAGTATCCCTCTTGAAACGCCATTACAATTGCTCCGGTTGACTGTTAGATCTTCCGAAACGCACCGGCTCTGCTACCAACTGAAGGATCGATTTAGGCGTGCAGAGGGGGGGTGAATGCACTTTTGCGGATCGTTTTGATCTCTACAGAGATGTTAGCGCAGCGGAAATAATATGTAAAAGAAATAAACAATGCTAACAAAAATGTTTTACTTGGTATCCACCCAGATGGGTGACTAATTCAAGGATCCAGGCCGCGAGCACCACTTTTCACTATCGAAAAGTCTCCTTAAGGTTTAGAAACCTTTACAGCAAGATCTTCCTCTTTACAGATGCAGAAATATGATGGAGGAAGCAAAAGTCACTCTAAAATTTGGCAGCACTTCGTTACTGTACGGAACCGTACGTGCACGTGTAACGAGGAGCTCCTTTTATAGGTGAAAAGGACAGATTCACAGTCTGTTCAGCTCCGCACCAGTCGACTGCCCCGTGGGCAGTCGGGGCAGTCGACTGGCCCAGCAATAAATGCTGTCCAACGGCTAGCAAACAGCTAGCCAACGGCTAGTTTCGGGGTATACCAGTCGACTGCCCCAAGGCCAGTCGACTGGTCCGAAGCTGTGAACTTTCTGTGGGTTTTGGCAGTCGACTGCCTCTGGGCCAGTCGACTGCCCTGCCTCCCAACTCAGCTCCAGCCATTCCGAACCTTCTCCTTCGTGTGTGCCTTCAGGTCTGCTCCCTTGGCTCGCCCCTTGAAGTCCTCTTCCTCTGGCTATCGTCCCTTGGATGCGCACGCAAGCCTTCCCTTGGCTTGCCTCCATGCCACCCTTCACGTGTGCCCTTTGAAGTCCACTTCCCGGCTTGCCCTTGGAGCTCTCCTCCCTCAGCTCTCGTCCCTTGGATAGGTCCACCAAGTGTGATTCTCCAAGTCCTGCAAACTTAATCACACAAATCAAATACAACATAACACTCTAACTTTAAACCTATTCGCCCACACATCAAAATCATGATCTTCCAATCATTTAAGGGATGATTACCTCAACACTCTCTCCTATTATGGGATGCAAATTGTTAATGCAGTCTGATTAGGAACGTATCAGAGTTTCTAAAATTTTTCTGAAATCTGATCGCTCCCCAGACTAATTAGATATACTTCTGTATCACGTAATCAACAGACCTGGTTGGTCACGGAGACCAATCAGGACTATGTTTCAGATACAGTTGCATTCCTTACTCGTCCTATGAAGCATATACGTATTTGACCATGATATACTTCTGTATATGTCTTCACATGGAAGTCCAAGTGATAATGCAGTCCAATCTTGAACGAATCAGAATTACAGAAATTTTTCTGAAAATTGATCGTTCATAGATAAATCAAAAATTTTTCTGTATCGATCATCAGTCTGATGGAACTGCGATAATTGTTGTCATATGATGCATATACATTGTTACCTTGATACATTTATGGTATATGCCTCTCATATGCAATTCCAAAATCATCCTTTGACTTACTTGTCATATGAAACACATGCATGTTTGACCATGATATTATTCTGTATATGTTTTCATGTGCAATTCAAAACTTAACTTTGATTATTTTGGGTTTGGGGAGAGACCCATGTTTGAGGGGAATGTATGTTCAAACTTAATAACCATACCCCTTTTCGATGTTTGACAAAGGGGGAGAAAATGGTTGATTAAGTTTAGGGTTATTGTAGGGGGAGGATTTTGATTCCCTTACGATAATTGAACTGCCTTAAATTGATCATTTAATGCCTAAACTTAAATCGGGATGTCAAACAACAAAAAGGGGGAGATTGTTGATGCAATCTGGCCCGATTGTTGTTTTGGTGTTGACAACGATTTAAGTTTGGTTGAGCGAATTTGGGTTAAGTCCTGGTCAGGGACTGGGCATGAAACCCTGGTGAGTGAAGCCAGGTGATGGAAATTCCGGTGAGTGAAGCTGGGTCCTGGTGAGTGAAGCCAGGTGTTGGAAATCCCGGTGAGTGAAGTCGGGTCCTAGTGAGTGAAGCTAGGTGATGGAAATCCCGATGAGTGAAGCCGGGTCTTGGTGAGTGAAGCCAGCTGATGGAAATCCCGGTGAGTGAAGCTAGGTCCTGGTGAGTGAAACCAGGTGATGGAAATCTAGGTGAGTGAAGCCGGGTCCTGGTGAGTGAAGCCAGGTGATGGAAATCCCGGTGAGTGAAGCCGGGTCCTGGTGAGTGAAGCCAGGTGATGGAAATCCTAGTGAGTGAAGCTAGGTTGAAATCCCGGTGAGTGAAGTCGGGTCCTGGTGAGTGAAGCCAGGTGATTGAAATCCCGGTGAGTGAAGACGGGTCCTAGTGAGTGAAGCCAGGTTAGATGAAATCCTAGTGAGTGAAGCCAGGTCCTAGCTCGGAGGGCTAGGTGTGGAAAAGTCCTAACTTGGAAGGTTGGGTGAAAAGTCCTAGCTTGGAGGGCTAGGTGAAAAGTCCCAACTTGGAGGGTTAGGTGAAAAGTCCCAACTTGGAGGGTTAGGTGAAAAGTCCTAGCTTGGAGGGCTAGGTTGGATGAAATCCTGACTTGGAGGGTCAGGTCGTAGCTTGGAGGGCTAGGTTGGGTGAAACCCAAGCTTGTTGAGCTAGGTTGGAGCCCCAGGATCAGTCTGGTGACCGATCAGGGAAGTTGGTACGGTGCTCCTTCGTGGATCGGTCTGGTGACCAATCCAGCGATGATTGATCGGTCTGGTGACCGATCAGGGAGTATGTGTTTCACTCACTGAACGGTTCCTGATCGGTCTGGTGACCGATCAGGGAGCTCACAAGTGGGTTGAGTTCCTCTGCTGCTCTGCTCCTGATCGGTCCAGTGACTGATCAGGGAGCATCCAGTGGGTTTTGGGAAGCTTACTGCTCGACTCCTGATCGATCTGGTGACCGATCAGGGATACTGTTCAGATCGGTCTAGAGAACGATCAAGTGTCGCAAGGTTCTCACTTTAACCGATCAGGATGACTCCTGATCGGTCAGGAAGCAGCCTGATTGGTCTGGTGACCGATCAGGCTGGATCCTGATTGGTCTGGAGACCGATCTGGAGTGTGCAGCATACTGCTAGATAGGTCTGGGGAACAATCAGGAGTGTGCAGAAGACTGTTGGATCGGTCTGGTGACCGATCAGGGTCCTTCCTGATCGGTCTGGTGATCGATCAGGAGCAGAACTTTAATTCAAATACGCTGTTAGAAGCTCTGATCGCGATTGTTTTCTCTGCCGATTCTCTGATACATTACTGATTATGTTTGATATGAGTTGCTAAGATTCTATTGGAGTGTGCAGGCTTTACAGGGATGATTCAAACATTGGAGGAGAGTCAATGGGAGGCTTTCCTTGGAGCAGGTTTGGCTGTTTCCTTGTTTCAGGTCTCAACGGCGTCTGGAGTGTAGCTGGCAACTGACGGAGGCTCAGCTGGAGAGGGTCTTCAGTGGACTAAGTGCTCAGGGAGTCAGGGGGTCAAGCTGTGGCTTCAGTGGATGCTGATGGAGAGCCTGGTGATGGGAGCAGAGACTTAAGACGAGGCTGGAAGCAGAGGAGCGACAACAAGGAAGACAGAAATACGAGTGAAGTTTTTGCTGTGGTGTTGTGCTCTCGGTTGCTTTGTGCTTGAGCGATCTTGTTGCATTCCTATGAGATCTTTGTGAGTGTTCCTTCTTGTGTGATCTCTTGTACTCAAGTTCAATCATCTGTGAGATCTGTGGAGAGGTTTCTCCACTGAGAAGGAGGCTCTATCTTATCCGGTGTTCACCGGGGCTTGATCTGCCGACGATCAAGGGATCGCCCGCCTTACGGGCACGCCAAGGAGTAGGGGCAAGTTATCCCCGAACCTTGTATATCGAGGTGTTAGCGTCGGTTTACTTTTCTTTGCTTTGGTTTGTTGTTTTTAGTTTTCTATTTCTGCATTTGCTTACGCTGCCTAACTCTGAAGTGCAGAATAGTTTCAAAAGCCTCAAGAGTTTTGTGTCCGACTAGATTCATCCCCCCTCTCTAGCCATCCGAGTTCCAACAATCCTTCTATCCTTGATATCTATATTGACCAATGAGGCATAGACCGTGTCATCCTCAATCAATCTATGTGTTTCTTGATCCCTGAGTAGACTCACTAAAACAAATGAGTTCAATATCTCATATTGACTCATTTGAGCATGTTCATGCGTTTCAGTAGTCCTACTCGATCAAGGGGCCCACAGATATCACTCCCGTCATATGGGAGGGATATATCCCATCTACATCACTCATATCCCTCTGCATAATTCATTACATACCCAGTGATCGCCTTTATAGTTCACCCTGTTACGGGTGACGTTTGACGATACCAAAGTACATAACTCCTTATGTAGGGAACCGTAGTGACTTCAGGTCTAAGGACTATTCATACTAATAGTCATATGAGAAAGTTTATGACACTCATATAACAATCTATGAAACTTTCTCATAGCGGGTCAATTCAGTACACATTCTCTCATGTATACCCATGTGTCAATTTGATATCACATATCCATGACTTGTGAGCTCAAGTCATCAATTGACCTACATGCTAGTCTCCATGCATTAATATTGTCCCTGAATATTAATGCTTGACTAGGAATAATTTAGTGTAGTGTTCTCTACATTATCTCACTATCGATTCAACCAATCGATATAATGTAGATAAGAACCTACTATACAAGGACATTATTATACTTAGTTATTTGACACAAATACAAAATAAGTATAATAATCATGCCTTTATTAATGATAGAATATGATACAAAATGTCCCTAGTCAATCATCACATAATTGGCTCTAGGGCTCCTACTAACAGTATCTTCAAGAAAGGCATCTGAGGGGTGCCTGGCCCAATGGCCAGGCTAACCCAAGGGCTTAATAGGCTACTGGTCTAATGGGTTGGCCAGGCTTTTTTCATTTAGTTAGGATATCTCAGCATGTTTAGTGCCCTGCCCATTTTGGTAAACCTCTGAGGATTATAGAAATCTGACCGGGTCTCTCTCGCTTCCAGGTTCGATCATATACCCTCATGACTTCCTGAGGTAAGTTCATCTAAGGATCGACTCATTACTAGATTGCCCACTCTATTTTAATGAGGTTGGTCGGCACAGCCAATTGCCCTAGTTTGAATTTCCCAAAACTATCCAAGTGGCCTTGGCCCGACTCCATCCAAGGAACTTAATTAATCTTTCGGGCTAGGTTTGACCGAACTTCATCTCTGGGGCTTAGTCCAATCGGATCTCTTTTCTTTGGCTTAGTTCAACCAGCGTTCATTCCTTTCTAGTGTGGTCATACCGATCAACCCTTCTGTCCGACAAGTCTTGACTTTGGCCTCTACGTTAGCCCATGACCTTGACCCTCTCTGCCCTCAGGGATAGAGATGGCAATTTCCTCTGAATCCGACAGAGGATCCGATATCTGACCTGAATGGAAGAGGGTATGTAGGGACTATCAATACCCGATATTTGACCCAACTACCTGATTAAATAAAAAATATTTACATACATTAAAAAAAAATCCCCCAAAACCCATTAACAATTTGTGTTGATGTTGGGAATAGGTTCTATAGATGTTTAATCTATTTTTAAAATTATAGATATATATTTTTTAAATATGATGTTAATTCTAATGTACTTTTGTTGAATGATATAATTAGATTGAAAGAAGAAAAATTATTAGTATATAAGATATCCGATCTTTTAATGGATATGGATATTTGGATGAATATCTAATACCCGATGGGTATATGTCGGATGATATAGAATTCGATCCGAACCGGACCCATTGTCATCCCTACTTAGGGAGACTTGCCTAAAACCATCAAAATCACAAGTCTCTCCCTTGAGTCTAGTCAAAATATATCTAGTCTAATTGACTAGACTAGATATGTCTTCTCGTTCGTTTGGACCGGTGATTAGGACTGACATCATCCTATCCTTCCGTACCAGGGAAGACATCCTCATTCCTTGAAAAATTGATGTCAAGTGCTATTTAATGCGGCGTGGCACAAGCATGGTCTTTGCAACCTATATGATTTTCTCATATTATCCTCATAAATGCCCATTTATCATCGACTAACACGTGTCATTCTGCCATAGGCTTCGACTAACACGTATCATTCTGCCACAGGCTTCGACTAACATGTGTCATTCTGCCCATTTTCTCATATTACGCATTGTATATTTGCTTGTGTTTGCTACATTTGTTTGAGCTATGATTGTTGCATTTGATTGACATGCATATTTGGTTATGATTTATATTTATTATACGATCTAGATTTGCTAGGCAGTTGGAGCATTTATTTCTGATCATGCCCCGATCTATTACAATGATTTTCAGGTATGTTTATTTGTACAGATACGTTTGATTTATGTTTCTTATTTCAGAGACTGTATACCTTTGATCCTATATGCTTATTGTATCCTTTTTATATACTATGTATTTATCTATTCGTATACCTACAGAATCTGCCCAGACTCACCACCCCTTGTCTTCATTTTTGTTTTAGGTAATTGTTAGTTGTATCTCGTGCCACTAGGAGAGGATTCACCTATCAGCCCCTTTCTTAAGTATTTTTATCATTTTCGTACTTTCATAGTAATCTTATCGTATTAGTATCACTTCAGTTTTATTTTCATTACGGATTATATTTGATTTTTCTATGGACGTGTATTTATTTATTTGCGTTGGACTTTTAATTTGTTGTATTTAGTTTACGGAGATTTTTTTTATTATACGTATTATTTATAATGCAAATTATTTAACTACATGGTTGTTTATCTTTATTTCTTATGGTTGTGATTATGTGAATGCCAGCCAATTGTGAATGTGTTATATATTTGTTGAGAGTGATGTATAAAATGCTTTAGATTATCCGTCATACAAGGGAGATGCTGCCCGATTTTCGAGCAAGCATGGGTCTTTGGGGGTGTAACACTGCCACAGGCTTCGCTATTTCTCGAAATGACATGCGTCAAGAACAAGATTCTAATCGTGGGATGGCGATTACACTTCTATGGCTGAGATTTAATTTTGTCTGTCCATGTTAGACATCCAACGGTGAGGACCCAATAGGCGGGTGAGTATAAAAGGTGCAAAAGCTCTTCACCAAGGGTTCTACGCGATTATCATCTTCATCCTCCCAACCTCGACTCTCCTCTATTCCTTTTCTCTTTCACCCACATTTCATTTTGTAAGTTCTTCTCCCTTATCCTTCTCAGTTTGCCTTCTTCATGGCCATTGAGATACCCACTGTTGTCCCTGATCTATGGTACACCTCCACTATTTCTGATATAGAGGGTGGTGACCTAGACCTCATTCGCTTGACCTACGAAGTGCCTAAGGACCATAGGATCATCATTCCCAACACCCTTGACAGACTCCATCTTCCACCTCTAGGATTTTTCACCGTATTTAAAGACCAGATGATTGGTGGTTTTCACTTCCCTATACATCCTTTCATCTACAAAGTCTGTTTTGTCGTTACTTCTAGATTCCCTTATCATAGCCTACTCCCAACTCAATCCAAGTGTGGTATTGTATTATTGTTTCATTTGTACCGCACTCCTTTGAAGCCTCATATTTTTCATTTCTTTTACTACCCCAAGAAGAACGAGTCGGGCTCTTTTTTCTTCCATCCTTCTTGAAGGCATCATTATTTGACAAAGCCCCTTCCACTCTAAAGGGATGGAAATCACACTATATCTTTATTAGCTTAGTTCCACTCCCATCTTGCCCGACCGGATGGATAGAAGAGTTACCCGAGCCCCCAGTGTTAGTAAACTTCCGATCGGACCCCCTCTTTCAAGTAGGCTATGAGAAGCTGGAAAGTCGAGCGACGGCTGAGCTGGCCCAAAGAGAGGTCCAGCCGACCGGCTTTTCTACTGCGACAAGCGACAGTGATGTTGCAGCCAACATGGGGAGTTACCTTCGGAATGCCCTTCAATGGTGCTTGAGCTTGTGCCTTCTACGCCCACCAAGGATACGCCTTTGTGGTTGAGGCATAAGAGGTGTTGATCGGCAACACTTTCTATTCAAATCCTATCCCCCCAGCCTCCGATCCAGACCCTGTATTGCTTGGGGACACTTCAGAGCCCCCTCAAGGGCAATCTCCCCGTAAGACCGACTCAGTGGATAGTCAATTGCCTAGCAGCCGGTTGTTGAAACTGTTAGGATGTATACTAAAAGACTTGTATTTTTCTATAAACATCTACATTTTGAAAGAGAATCACAACAACACTGTTGCATGTTTATATTAGTATGTGCAAAACTGTCTAATACTTTACATTGTAGATAACATGGTGTGTGGTGACATGCAGAAGATCATGTTATCAGTCCCTTGCAGAGCATAAGTAAAGGCTCACAACCGAGATATTGGACAAACCATCGGGATGGTTGTAGTGTAATTAGGTGTGGTTTATCATGACCATAGAATTACACTAGTGCACTTTGTGTGCATTGAGCAGGACCAACATAGAGGTGATCCAATTTATACTGACTTTATAATTGGATCGGACCTCGGTTTATTATGGAGTACATGCTCTAAATCCCGATATAATAACGGGTATATGTACTTAGTAGTTATTTCTTTGATTTACCAATGGGCGAGATTTATTCTGCTATATCGATAGGCCCGGTAAGTTGGGAAATAATATTATGTACATGGTGTGTTGTTGATTATAGACGAAATCCATGTCCTGGTGAGTCTGGATGATGATGCCCCCTTGATGAGCTCATAAGGTTCATCATGTTAAATCCTGCAGGTGGACTTGGTCCAACATGATGATAAGGATGAGTGGCACTAGTCAAGGAGTTAGGGGTTGATTAATTAAAATTGTCAGTAATTTAAATTAATCGATGGGCATTCGATATCTTAAACACGGAGAGATGGATGTACTCATAATAGGTGGAGCCCATATGAAAATACGGGGGTTGGTGAGGAATTTCAATGGAGATCCTTTAGTGGAATGGATCTTCATTAATGGATCGAATTTGGATCCATTAGAAGGCCAAGACCCAACTCCTCCTCATGGTCCCTATCGTAGCCCTATATATATCCCATGAAGTCATCATGAAACCAACCTTAGGATATTATTCTTCTCTCTCTCTCTCTTATTCTCTCTCCTAGGGTTGAAGGGTGGCCGGCGGTTTTGGAAGAAGAGAAATCTCTTTATCTTCTCTTCTTTCTTCTTCTCTCCACTTGGGGTGTGGCACAAGGAAGGAAGGAGTCTTCTTCTTCCTCTTGGTCGGACGCAAGAAGAGGAGAGGAGTAGGGCCAGCGACGACATCCCTTGTCAACCGGCGCCGCCAACCTTCAAGGAAGGTTTCCAGCGGTGAGTTGAGGAGAAGAACAGCCCATTCTCTCTTCTCCTTGGTTGGCAACAGCTGTTGGAGAAAGGAGGAGGTGGTGGTGGAGAGAAGAAGAAACTCTCTTCCTTTGTGGGGTCGACGGCAACAAGAAACCCTAGGGGGTTTGTTGGCCAGCGCTAGGAGAAGGAAGAAGAGGTTCTTTGGCTTGTTTGGTGACTTCGAATCTTGGTAGACCGTCGCTCACACGACATCCAATTGGGGAGGGTCATACGGTAGATGATCGTAAGGTAAAGAGAGATATATTTCTCTCTTGGCTCCGTTGACAATTCTATCATTTCATGTGATGTTTTAATTAATTATCATGTTTAATTATTTGCTTAATTAATTGTTGATAATAAATTATTGGACCCCGAAAATAAACACAAAATCTGGCAATCCACTAGTCGTCTTTTCCGCGGTCAATTGGTTAGGCGAGTTACAAGGCTCGAACTTTGAGTTTGGCTAAGTTGTAACTCGAATCGATTGATACGATGATGAGACGATCCAATGGGGGATAGGTCTCCATTCGGATTAATTTTTTAATTCGTGGACATGGAAAGGTCTCTTATGGACGACCAGGTATTCGTTTAGGAAGTCCGCCAAGCCATACCCAACAGAAACAACCCCCTCCTATCCTTCTGACCAAAACCCCCACCATTCTACCTCCTGACCCCAGCTCCTTCCAATGTCCTCGATCGAGAACAAGTGATAATTTGATGGTTCCCTCTCTTTAGGGGCCTTTGGGTCCACCCACACCGAACCCAGGGCACTTCTACCAAGAGATAAATTCATGAGGTCTCCTCGTGAGTACTTGGTGGGATGGACTAGATGGTGTGGTAGAGTGGTCGCCGATTAGCTTAGAGGACGGCTATGCATAGGACACCGCAAGGGTAAGTCGCAAATTAATTCATATAGTCTTTTTGCTACCTTGTCGAACTAATTTCTAGTTGTTGGTGAAATCGGCCCAAGTTTGATCAGTACGGTCATGAGTTTTGATATGTGTGTCAATATGATTAAGTTAAGTGTTCATATTGGTTTGATGTATGTTTGAGTCATGCAGAACTTGATGGATTACACAATTGGGAAATCTCATCTTGGTGCATGGGTCCTTGAAGTCAGTGAAGGAGGGCGCATCCGAGGGACCGCCAGACGAGGATCAACGTAGTGGAGCCAAAGGAAGCAAACTTCAAGGCATACGTGAAAGATGGCATGGGGATGAGCCGAGGGCTTGGATGCATCCGAGGAATGAGAGCCAAAGGAAGAGAGCTTCAAAGGATGACTCCGGAGAGGATGAGTGTGAGTATGTAAAAGGATCATCCGACTGATAGGGATGTTAGTCGACTGAACCTTTTGTGAGGTTCGAACAGTAAGATCAGTCGACTGGTCTGAATGGCAGTCGATTGGTCTATTCAAAAACTAGTCGTTTGGCTAGTCGTTGACTGGGTTAGGTAGCAGTCGACTGGTGTTGAGGATGAGCTATTTTGTTAATAGCTCTCTCCTCTATTTAAAGTGGTGCTTTGAGACTTGAGAAGGAAAAAGCTCTTTAGTGAGAAACCTTTTTGATCAAGTGCTCAAGCTCCCAAAGCTCAACTCTTCCTTCTAACCCTAACTCTCAATCTTATAAAGGGGAAGAGTGTCTTGTGAGAGGTTGTTCTCCACCGAGAAGGAGAAAGCTCTAGCCGAAATTTGTCGGGGACTAATCTACTGAAGGATTGAGGGATCGTCCACCTCAAGGACACACCGTGAAGTAGGAGCAAGCAATCTCCAAACCACGTAACAGGTTATGTGTTAGCATTATTTTTAATTGTATAGTTTGCATTTCCGTTTGCGCACTAACTTGTAGGAAGAGAAGACGAATTGGGTGAGAAGCTATTCACCCCCCCACCTCCTTCTAGCCATGCCATCGATCCCCAACAAATGGTATCAGAGCACAAGGTCGTCCTTCAACGGACTAACCGTTGAGAAGAGCAAATTCTCATTAAAATAGCCGGCTCGCGTATCCAACCACCCAAATTTGAAGGAGATTTTCTTGATGGAAGAAAAGAATGGAGATATTTTTTGATACCGATTTTGGTATCATGTTAATTATGGAAAATGAGTTTGAAATGCCTAGGGAATAAGAAAATAAGCCACTAAAAAAGATAAGGTGGAGCAAGAAGCAAAAGGATGATCATTTAGCAATTCAAAAGTCTTGCATCATCTTTTAAGTATGCTTCCTCAACAAGAGATAACGAGGATTGGAAGCTACACAAGTGCCAAGGATTTATGGGATAAGCTAGTAGAGCTTCATGAAGGCACATCGGAAGCAAAATTGGCAAAGAGAGACTTTCTCCGATCTCAACTCAACAACGTCAAGCTTGACAAAGGAAAAAAGGTATCTAGTTTACATTATAGAATTAAGTGTTGGACCGGTGCCGTCGATAGAGGGGGGGTGAATATCGACCGTGAAAAATCTTTCGGAATTCTTCGTAAAACTTTCGGATCGTTCTAGACTTAAAATATTAGTAGCAGCGGAAAATAAATAGAACGAAGAAAAACAACGCAAAGGACACAGCGGATTTTTACTTGGTTCCCGACCCCCCAGGGTCAGTACATCCAAGGCCTATGCATGGGAACGCCCGTCCACTATTGGTCTCCTTCCCGGACTTTCCGGAGGCGGAGAAACCCGACTTACAGTGCAAGATTACAAGCAATAATATATAGAAAACAAATTGCAGTATAATTAAAGCAAAACTAACAGAATTAGTTTGAAGCTCGGCCGATCTGGACCTCCGAAGTGCCGCGCACTTCTTCCTGGAGCCTCTCGGTCGCAGAACCTCGTTTCTGGCGTGTTTTCTTCGTTCAGAATGCTTGGAATCACTCTTTTCAATTGTACTGGAAGCATAGGGGTCGAAGCCCCTTATATAGCACTCCTGGGGGCGCCCTAGACGTTGGAGGCGCCCCGGAAGACTCGGTCAACCCTTATCCTTGCGCCTACTTCGCCGCAGGTGATAAGTTCTTTGACCAGGGTGCCCCGGACCTCCCGGGCACCCTCCTGAGCACTTATCTGCGTTTCTGACACGAAACAGCAAACACTATTTTTCTTCTTTGGCTGGGGGCACCCTGGCTGTTGGGGGCGCCCTGGCTGATTGGGGCGCCCCCAACATTGGGGGCGCCCTGCATAAAGATTGCAAAGCTAGTTCTTCTGCTTGCTTTATCTCCGGTTCTTGTTACCTGCAAGATACACAAACACAAAGCATATATGCATATAATATTAAGCTTAAGGACTTGGTTCGGACTTCGGATTTGCACGAAACCCTAGGTCGAACCGGCACAAGTTCCCATCCGTGAGAACTCACCCTTCACCTACTCCTTTCAGGAGACGATTGCCACCCAGTCCTTCGGGTGGACTTTTGCTTAGCCTCCGATTACTCTGGTTCTTAAGACGCCCGAACCCCGACCCGTCTCTACTCCTGTCCTTAGTCATCGCTCAGCTAAGTTGCTCAGTCCCTTGGACCAAGACTTCATTACCTAGCAATCCTTCGCCAGGTGCCTAGTAGTCCTTCGCCAGGTCTTCATTCCCTAGCTTTCCTTCGCCAGGTGCCTAGCAGCCCTTCGCTAGGTCTTCTATGCCTAGTAGTCCTTCACTAGGTGCCTAGCAGCCCTTCGCTAGGTCTTAGGGTTACGATACCTAGCAGCCCTTCGTTAGGTCTTAGAGTTTCAATACCTAGCAGTCCTTCGCTAGGTGCCTAGCAGCCCTTCGCTAGGTCTCTAGGGTTCCGATGCCTAGATTAACTAGGACTTTTCTTCAGCTAAGGTTACTTCTCTTTTGCTCCCCTTTGTCTGTTCAATATATCACTGACTTAAGTGAATTGTCAAACATTAAAACACTTAAAGAGGAACATCATTGATGCAACTTGCACCATCAATCTCCCCCTTTTTGATATTTGACAATAACTTAAGTTAGATTGGTTTAAAGGGGCTAACTTACTGTCCTTGGGAAAAAATGATATGAGTTTTGATTTTTGGAAGAAAATTTTCCTAACTTCTAACTTAAGCACACCTCTCCCCCTTTGTCATACATCAAAAAAAAATCAAAAAATACTTGCACCAACAATGAACACCTTTGGTTCTTTTTGAAGATGCTAATAAATTTTTGAAAGCATAGCATAAAACTAATACTTAAGTATTTTGAATTCAGAAAAGACAATTTTTTTTTAAGAAAATACCGGATTTTTTAAGGTATAAATATTTTGAAAAATGATCTTTGAAGGTTTTGAGAGAATAGATTGAGCAGTTTTGAAAGATATTTTGAAAATTATAAGTTTTTCTGAAAAATATTATACATATTTTGCAAGTACTAACTATTTTTGAAAAAGATGAGACTTTGAAAAATATAAGTAATTTTTGCAAAGAATTATGCATTTTGAAAGTATACTATTTTACTTGACTTGGTTTTTTTTCCAGTCTGACACAATCCTAGGAAATCTTGTTAACTACAAGAACATTTTCCTAAGTGTCCTGGAAATTTTTCAAACTCAAGTAAATATAAAAATAATTGCATAAGTCACAGAACTTCTGAAAAATAGTGAGTATATTTTGAAAAATGTATAAATTTTTGAAGTCATAATACTTGATTTGGTTTATCTTCCAGTCTGACATAATCATAGGAAACCTTGTTGACTACAAGGACATTTTCCTAAGTGTCCTGGAGAATTTTCCAACTCAAGCTAAACATTATTTCAAATTTTTGAAAATAATAGTATATATTTTTGTTTTGGGAAAATTAATAGTATTTTAAAAGAATACTTACGTTTTCAACAGGATTTGAAAATACCGCGCAAGAAAACATTTGAAATATTCAATAAGTCTTTTAATTTGACCTCCCCCTAAACTTGACCCAGTCCTGGGAAGCTTGTTGACCACAAGTACTCTTCCTCTGAGTCTTAAGGGTTGATTCAAATTAAAGAAATTATCTAATAATTTCAAAACAATTAATTAAACAAAATTGTTTCAGAAGTTTGATTTATACTCCCCCTAAAGTTGACACATCCTAGGAGTCCTTGTAGATTATGAAGTGGACCTTCCTCTGTGTCTTTAGGGTTTATCAAAATCAAACAAGACAGATAAGTTTTACAACATAAACCTTTTTCGAAAAACACAAGTGATAACGATTTAAAGGTCAGTTTTCGAAAAGTATTTTCAAATAATAGTAATTTTTACAGTGTAGTGTTCGAAAGCCAAAAAAACGAAAATCACTCCCCCTGTATACTATCCCGTTTGACTCTATCTAAGTGCCTTAAGGAACTTTAGAGTTGTCCTAAGAGGCTTGTGTCTAATTGCGTGAGTCAAACAATTTTTGAAAAGATATAATTTTTGAAAAACGTATAATATGTATATTCAATCAGACAAGCATGAATTTCATAAAAACATTATTATGTTGAAACACTATTTTGAAAATATATTTTTAGAAAAATATTCTAATGATTTTGAAAAATAATTTTAAAAAATATTTTTCAATTTATTAGTCCTTAACATCTCACCCATTTTAGATGTATCAATATAACAAGCATGATTGCCTTATAAGTGTATTGTGAGATGCTTGAATCATTTTTCTTTAATTTATTTTTAATTCTAAGATTTAATTGAAGCTTGTGTTAGATTTGAATTTGACAAGAAGTAACTTGAATTTGAATTTCAAAAATTGGCTTCCAGGTCTTGGCGAGGCACTAGGCCTTCTTTGGCCGTAGCCTTATTGGATCATCAACCCTTTCCTTGACAAAGCCTTTTAATGAAATTTCATTTTCAAAATTACTTATTGATAAATTCTGGTCTAACTAGTTTGGATCTTGGATCAGTAGCTTCGGCTAGTTTCACCAGTCTAAAGAGACCAAGTATACTTGACCTTATTAGAATTGGCTTCCCTAACGTACTATCATCTCACCGCCACCCAATACTAGGTTGATCAAGTTTCAATTATTCTTTTTCCTATAGCCGTTCTAATATATGCATAAAATTTAAACATGAATGGCATGTCATATAAAAAGAAGTAGCAGATGCATGACGTGGCAATTATGTATGAGTCAAACAAGTCCAAAGCATTTTATTTAAGTTTCTAAAAATGTATCAAATTCCCGATTTGATACATGTCGTATGAACCCGCGAATATGCCAACCCACTTTGACATATTTGATGTTATTAATTTTAATTGTTACAGTTTGCGTAAAATTTTATTTTAGTTTGAGTTTAAGTTATTTAAGATTTGAAGTTGAGTTAATTGAAGTTTGAATTAACTTGAAAATTAATTAACTAAGATTGAATTGATTTGAATCAATTAAAGTTGAATTTATTTGAAGTAGATTGAAGTGATTAGCTTTATTTGAATCAAATTGATTTAATTGACTTAATTAAAATTTAATTGAAATGAATTTAATTTGAATTTAATTTAATTTAATTTAAATATAATTAGATTTAATTTGAATTTAATTAGGATTAAATTAAGATTTAATTCGAATTTAATTAATATTTAATTTAATTTGAGTTTAATTAATATTTAATTTAATCTGAATTTAATTAATATTTAATTAAGATTTAATTTGAAATTAATTAATATTTAATTAAGATTTAATTTAAAATTAATTTTATTTAAGTTTGAATTTCGAATTTAATTTAAGTTTGAATTTCGAATTTCATTTAAGTTTGAATTTCGAATTTCATTTAAGTTTGAATTTCGAATTTAATTTAATTTGAATAATTAAGATTTAATTAATTTTAATTTAAGATTATCATGATTAATTAATAATTGTGGGTTTAAATTCATCATTTTCATTATTTCGAAAATTTCTTCTTCATCTTTATCTTTCTTTTCAAGTTTTTCTAATAATTTTTATTTATTTGAGTTTTTGTAATTTTTATTGATTATGGCTTTTACCTTAGATAGTTCCATATCCTCCTTAGGATTAGATTTTCAATATCCTCATAGTAGGTGGAGTAAATTGGTCCACTAGTTAAAGTTTTATAATAATATTCAATATTATCTATAATTAAATTATTATCTAGGAGAATTTTATCTTTACCATTATCCTTAGAATTATCCTCAGATATATTTTCAACATTAATCTCTAGATTATCTTTATGATTTTCAGAATTAATTTCTGAATTAATCTTGAGATTTTCAAGATTAATTTCGGATTTATCCTTAAGATATTCAAATTTGAATTCGGATTTATCCTTAGGATTTTCAAATTTGAATTCGGAATTATCCTTAGGATTTCCAAATTTGAATTCTGAATTATCCTTAGGATTAATTTTGTCTGAATTAAAATTATAAGAATTAATTTTATCAGATAAATTATCAGAATTAATTTTATCAGATAAATTATCAGAATTAGATAAATTATCAGAATTAATTTTATCAATTACTGAATTGATATTCTGAATTAAACAATTAATTTCTGATATTTTGGTCATATTCACGTTTTGTAATTTAACATGCAAAAAGTTAATTTTACTAAGTAGTAAATCTACTTTATCAGAAAAAATAACTACTTTATCACATGGCAGTGCAGGAACTTGTAAAATTTTTGGAACATAAATCTTGTGTACCTTCGCCGGACACTTGTTTTTGTAATGTCCGTATTTCTTGCATTTGAAGCATTGTATGTGACTTTTGTCCCTCCGGTTTCCTGGCGCTGGTTCCTCCTTCGCCACCGGTGATGTAGACCGAATCTTACGAGTAGGTGATAAGCGTCATTTTGTTGATCATTTCATATGCTTAAATCCGTATTTGACCTATATTTTACTTGTATAATTGTGGATTTACTCTAGGTTCTAGGATTTATACTCTTTTTGGACTTAATTGTAAATTTTGATATTTTCGAGTTGTTTTGTCACTAAATTTTTGATCTACTCTTGTAGGCTTGAAGGGATCATGGACCTGGGTTAGGTTGGGTCAAATGTTGAGTCAAAAGTGGACTAGATCAAGTGATCAAGCTTCGACTCATTTGGACCGTCAGATGCAAGAATAGTTAAATCTAGACCATCTGAGAACTTATGATCAATCCGAGCTGGGGTTAAGGCTAATCGAGCGATCAAATCAAGATCTGAAGGTTTTAGCCCAATCAGAGATCATCTAGCCGTTGGATCATGATCAGAGTGATCTAGACCACCCATACAAAGATCAAGGTGATCTGAACCATCCGTTGGAGATCTGGTAGATCCGAGCTTCCACGAGGATGATCCTGACCTCTGATCGAGATCTGGAAATTTTGAATCAAATCGGACAAAGATCCACCGTTGGATGAAGCGGGATTAATCTCAGCCATCCAAATTAAATGATTTAAGTTTAAATTGAAATTCCCTCGGCAGATCTCGGCGTCGCGTCTTCGCCATTTCCAGCTTCGTTCTTCTTCGGTTTTACTTCATTTCTTCGGCGATTTTCTTCAGTGAAGGCGTGGCCAATTCGATCACGATCTTGGATCAAGATCTGGATCCTTGGGAGAAGGCTTCAATGGCGGTTTTAGCTCCAGATTGCGCCAGATGTAGTTTTGAGCAGATCTGGCATTGGAGTTTAATTTTCCCCGGATTTGCGAGTTTAAGGGGTTCTTGACTTGCCCTTGCATGACGAACAAGGTCGTCTCGAGACAAGAGAGTGATTGAGAGTTAATTTCCTTAGTTAATTTCTGTTCTTTAGCTGTAATTTCAGTTTCAATTGCTTTTCAATTCTGTTTTCGTATCACTGTTGTAATTTCTATTTCTGTATTGTCTCTACTTTAGTTTGGTTTTAATTCTGCAAGTAAACTAGCTAGTGAAGTGGTTCAGTGGTAAGTTGTATTCAATTCTAGTGTATTTCTTGTTTGTTACTAGCGTATCAGCTGAGTTCTAAGCGTGCCAATTCTGTTTCTGCAAATTCGATTTTGTCTCAGTTCTTAAGCTTTAGTCGATTCAAGTTCTAGATTTCTTTCTGAATTTACATTGCAGTAGTTTATTCCCATAGCAATTAAGATAAAGATCTGCATTCGGTTTCAGTTAATGCTTATCAGTTTTAATTTCTGCCAATCAGTTGCTTCAATTTCGATTCCTTTGTTGAATTGTTTAAGTTCATATGAGCTGAGATTTGCATCTGTTATACATTAGTTCGATTAAATCAATTCTGCTCTATTGTATTGAATTAGTTGTTTGTCTTCATTTCTTCATTTCCCTTGTCAGAATCTGAATTCCTGAGTACATTACTGAATTTCCGAAACTGTTTACTGAATTCCTGCATTTTTACTTCTGCATGGAGTTTACTGAATTGATCAAACTCTTGATCTGAAATTCTTCATTCATTCATGTAAGGGTTCTTATCTGTTAACTTGCTTTTCAATCTTCCTTGATCAGTTTCATTTCAGCTGTCAATCCCCATTTTTGGCACACAAGTACCTTATTTGCTTTGTATCAAGTTTGTTTCCATTTTGCACATTGTATCAAAAGAGATTTAGTCACCGATTGATATCAAGTTAGATGTTGTTTTAATTGTGCTTTGTTGCTATTAGTAGGTTGGCATTCGGATTGTTATCGAATTTTATCATCCATGTGTGCATTTGTTGTTCTTAAAATTCGTGGTTAAGAATTGTTTCAAGTTAGGTTGTTTCCAAGAATTTCCATTTCTGTTTCCATTCTTAAGCTGCACATTGAGTTGCATTTGAAGTAAGGTTTGTTTTTTTTCGAATTCAATCAAATCGTATTAGCTTCATTAAGTCTCCATTAGTTAAGTCCTAACTTGCTATTACCTTTTCTAGCTCACTTAGTTAATTTTGTCTTTCCTTTTCATTGCATTTTCATTGCATTGTCATTTTATTTGCAAACAAAACCCAGATTTAATTCGAAACCCGAAAACACTAACGACACATAAACTCGAGCACGAATCGAACAATTTGAACTAGTCCTTGGAAAAATACGACCTGAGGCCCCTTTACTACGCTTTTATTCATTGATTGCAAAAAGGGTTTCCAGCACATTTATAAATTTCTAAATCCTGATGGATCGACATTCGTGACAACTTTAATTAGCTAAATTGGGTTCATCAAATTTTTGGCGCCGTTGCCGGGGAACACACTAGTTGAGTTGTTTGATTTTTGCTTGTTTGGCTACATTTCATATTTTCTTGATCCATTTTTCTTGCACTTACTGCTATATCTTCTGATTTGACTTTATTTGATTCATTTTTCTCTATACTTGTACTGCGATTTGTTCTTGTTTTTTATGACCAGGTCTACAGGTGGTAATCTTGAGAATTTTGATCCTGAGATTGAGAGGACTTTCAGAGCTAGGAGGAGCCAACTCAGTGTTTCAGAGGCTTTTGATATTATTCCTTCTCAGTCTATTGCAGCCTATTCAGTTGATCAGATGGCAGACCACCAGAAGACCATAAAACAACTCGCAGCACCAGATGCTTCTTTTCAGTACTCCAGCATTGCCTATCCAGAGCTGGGTGGAGATTTTGAGCTCAGATCTGGACTTATCCATCTCTTGCCTAAGTTTCAAGGATTATCTGGAGAAGATCCAAATAGACACTTGCATGAATTTCATGTTGTTTGCTCCACTATGAAGCCTCAGGGTATTTCAGAGGAAGACATCAAACTGAGGGCTTTTCCATTTTCTTTGACTGGAGCAGCTAAGGACTGGTTTTATTACTTACCTACTGGGCATGTGTCTAACTGGATTTACATGAAGAAGGCTTTCTTAGAAAAATATTTCCCAGCTTCCAGAACTGCCATTATCAGAAAAAGCATTTGTGGCATTCAGTAGATAGTGGGAGAGACACTCTATGACTACTGGGAGAGATTCAACAAGCTTTGCTCCAGTTGCCCCCAGCATCAGATTAGTGAGCAGCTCCTCATCCAGTATTTTTATGAAGGATTATTACAAATGGATAGGATTATGATTGATGCAGCAGCTGGAGGGGCTTTAGTCAACAAAACACCACATCAAAGCCAGGGAGCTTATTTCAAATATGACAGAAAATTCTCAGCAATTTAGAAGTAGAGCATTATCTACTAGAGGGGTTAATGAAGTTCAAGGGGTTTCTAATGATCAAAAGAAGATTAGTAGTGCATTGTTAGAACTCACATCAGCTGTTAAGCAAATGGGTCTTCAAATTTTAAGTAAAAATTCAACTCCTGCAGTACCTCCACAATCAAGTCAAATGGTGATGAGTGTATGTGGTATTTGTTCTAGCAAGGAACACACTTCAGATTCATGTCCCAACCTACAACAAGATGAGTCAATAGCAGCTTTGGTTAGGAGACAATTTCAAGCTAGGAACAATCCATACTCTCCTACTTACAACCCCGGGTGGAGGGATCATCCGAATTTGAGATATGGAAATTCTTTTTACCAACAAGGCCCACCACAACAACAAATTCAGCAACCCCAACAATGTTTCCAGCAAGTTCAGCAGCAGCCACAACAATCACAGCCACAAAATCAACAAATTCAGCCCCTAAATCAGCAATTTCAGCTTCCAAATCAAACATTTCAGCAGCCATTTCAAGGGTATCAACAAGGTTTTCAAGGGAATCTGAGTTATCCACAGCCATATCAACCTCCACAGCAGCAAGTTCAACAACCTCAGCAAAATTTCCAACCTTGGAACTCAAGTTTTCAGCCCCAAAACCAAGGATTTCAGCCCAATCAATTTCAGCCCCCACCACAACAAGTTCCTTTTCAAAATCAAAATTTTCAAGGGTATAATTCTCAACAAAATTCTCCAACATTCCAGCATTCTTCTCAGCCTTTCCAACAGCAATATCAGCCATCATTTCAGCCCCAACAGTCCCAAATCCAACAAACACAACAAGGAAATCTTTTTGCCGCTATACAAAATCTTGAGAGGCAAATTGGGCAAATAGCTAGTGACCTAAATCAAAGCAAAGCTCAAGGATCAAGTCTACTACCTTCCCAAGCTGTTCCTAACCCTAAGGGAAATGTTAGCGCAATTTATTTGAGCAGTGGGAAGGTTGCATCAACTCAAAATGACCCAAGAGCTGAATTTTCAGAAAATAGGGCAGCATGTTCATTTCCAGCCCAAATCAGTGCCGAAACCACTCCAAATTCAGTGGATACCAACCCTAGCTCGTGCCCAACTTCTTCATCTAGCAATCCTCCAATTTTGGTGGAAAACGAAGCACAAAACAGCCCCGAAACAGATTTTACAGCAGCTCCAAAAAATAGGGCAGCAACTCAAAAATCAGCCCCACCCATTTTGGTTCATGAGGAGGAAGTTCCTATTCCTTTGCCTTTTCCAAATGGGAGAACTCCAACCAGAAGACAAGGGGAGGAGGAGAAAGCAAAAGAGTACAATGAGCTGGTAAAACTTTTTAGTAAAGTTGAAATTAATGTACCCTTGCTGACAATGATTAAACAGGTTCCTAAATATGCGAAATTTTTGAAAGATCTATGTGTTAACAAGAGGAAGCTTAAGGAAAATGAAATGGTCAGCATGGGGAAGAATGTTTCATCGCTTATCCATTCCATACCTCAGAAATGTGAAGACCCTGGCATGTTTACTGTATCTTATGAGATAGGAAGCACCACGCTACATGATGCTATGCTTGATTTAGGAGCTTCTATTAATGTCATGCCCAGGACAGTCTTCCAGATGCTTGGCATTGGACCTCTACAGTCCACTGGAGTTGTGATTCAGCTAGCAGACAGGAGTCAGACCCGCTCGGCAGGAGTTATAGAAGATGTTTTGGTTAAAGTGAAAGAATTGATTTTCCCTGCGGACTTCTACATCCTAGACATGGAGGGAGAGTACCTTGCACGTAGATCCCCACTTATCCTTGGAAGGCCTTTTCTGAAGACTGCTAGAACTAAAATTGATGTATATGCTGGCACCCTTTCGATGGAGGTGGGAGACACAGTAGTCCAGTTTAGTATTTTCGATGCCATGAAGGACCCTAAGGGAAATCGTTCTATTATGAGCATAGACACCGCAGAGGAGACTTTTGAGGCACAAATCATTGATGATGATGGTACATTTGACATAGTGGGAGGAGAGTTAATTTCAGAGGAGGATTTACCTGATTTTTCTTGCTTTGTATTTTGTGATGATATTATTTTTGATAGCCCTAATCTTTTTAATGAGGTTGTTGCAGGTATTACTAAAGAGGCATGCACAAAAGATTATTCTACAGGTGTAGGGGATTGCACAGAGCCCCAGGGACCACCACCATTTCCAGAAAGTGTAGGGACTTGCATGATTGGAGCAAGTACCCAAGGATCACCTATTCTAGTTGATTGTTCACCAGATTTTGAGCCAGAGTTGGAGGTATTTCTTGTAGACCCACTAGACATTTTTCAGCATGAACAGGTAAGTATTTCTTCTTTTCCTTTAGAAAATTTCAGGGAGATGTCTAGATTTGCATGTGAGGAATATCTTGATACATCAATTGTGAAAAATAATTGTGAAAATTCTTTAGAGGCACCCAGACTTGATTTTATGCATTGCTATGATATTCTTGAGATAGATTATGCTAAAATTGATTTTGAAAAATTTTTAGAGCCTGAAATTGAAGTTGTTTATTGTGAAGAATCTCTTGCTATTTCTTATGCTGAAATTGAATGTGAAAAACTTCTAGAGGTACCCGAGATTGACTTTATTGACTGTGAAACTTTTCTTGATATACCTCATGTAGAATATGCTTGTGAAAAATTTACTGAGGTACCAAAAATTGATTTTATTGGATGCGATGCATTTTTAGATACATTTTATGTAGAGATTGATGATATTGCATTTTTATCTTATCTTGCACGCTTGAGAAAAGTTTTACATGTTTTTGCAGGGTCCCAGAGATTTCTTGAGTGGGTACTACATCTAGACAGTCTTCAACCACCTGGAAGATTTTCCAAGAAGAATAAAGAGGGAGGAGATTATCTTGCTTTGACTTATAGCACTCCACCTCTGAAGTGGCTATTGTACTTAAATCACCTTCGGCCACCTGGACAGTTTACTGCGAAGAATAAGTGTGGGGGAGTAATGCAAAATAAAATTGAGCAAATGAAGGAAATTATTTCAGCTACTCCTACTCCTCCACTACCCCGATGGAGATTATTTCTTGATAGACTCCGACCGCCAGAAATAAAAGGGAGTTTACTCTTTCTTGTATTTTCTTTCATTGCCTTTTTCATCTTTATGCTTGCTAGAAGTAGAATTTTCTTTTAAAATGAATTCTTGCTAATAAATGCATGAATAGGGTAGAATGAATAAAAAGACATTATAAATGCCATTTTATGTCTTTTAGGAACTTATTCTTCATGAGTAGGAATAAATGTATCCCTTTAGGTTATCTTTATAGCATTTTAGAGTCTTTTGAAAACAAATTAAATTTGGTTGTTAAAACTTTAGATTTGAGCTCATGGATGAAATCTTGGATGCTTGAGTACTACTTGGCCATGGATTCTTGATTGAGGACTTGAGATGAATTGTTTTTACCTAGTGAGGATTAGCCTTATTTTGTGACACATACATGTGATTGTATTCTAGAACATGCTTAGGTTCTTTCAAAATCATATTTCAATGATTGGATCACATCTATAGAGGCTAATAAATTTGTTTACCTTTCCATGTCAATTTTTGACAATAATCATGTTCATTCTATTTTCTTTCCTTATTTCCTACTCCTAACCATGCTTTCTAGGGACTTGTTTGTTTGGAGATGTTCTTTGATGTTATTTTGCCCGCAACGGACAAAGAATTAAGTGTGGGGGAGTGACTAGTGTGTTGGAAACATTTTGAAAAAAAAAGCAAGATTCATTTCATTTCAAATTGAAGCCAAAAGGTGCCAAATCAAGTGGAGTTGAGTTGGTGTAAAAAAATAAGCAAGAAGTATTGGTTAAGGATGGAAACAATTGAAGCATTCAGATTTCTCCATTATTTTTGGAAGATCCAAGTGGCGAGCAATATTAAAAAAAAATTTGCATTGAAGGAAAAAAAATGGCACACAAAGAAAAAAAATTGTACCAAAGAAAGAAAATCTGTGAAATTATATTAGGACTGAAGTGATTAGGCTCAAGTTGGAATTATGGAGTTAGAATCAGCAACACTTTGTTAAGAGACTGATTTAAAGCTGTGTCATTTGAAGTCGAGGTGGAAATTGGTGCAAAACAGAAAAAAAATCAGTGAGGTTAGTAATTGAAGTGCAGCTAGGCTAATGTGAGCTGAAACTGAGTTTATGGAAATGTTTGCTGATAAGAACTTAAGCCAAATCACTTGACAGTTATCAGAGATTGAGGAGAGCAATTAAATGGAGAATATAAGCTGAGAATGTAGTAGAAAAGCAGAGAAATCAGATGGAATGTTGGTAAGACAGTTTTTGTATTAACTTGAGACTTGAATTGATTTTCCGAAGCTGTGAATTGAAGAAATAAGTAAACAAATCTATCAGAATCTATCAGAAATGTTGAGTGTCTCCACTGCTGATCAAAACTGAAAGAAATGCAGCTGCTAGGGTTTGCAGATCAGACCTAAAAAAGAAAAGGAAAAAAAACAGTTGGAAAAACAAAGAAACAAAGAAGCAAGTGGCATCCAATTGAAGTCTTGGCACCATCAATTAGTGAAGATAAGTTCATCCGAATTGAAGATCTGCTCATTTACATTTTGAATTTACTAGAGAGAAAGGAAAAGAAAAGAAAAATCAGAAATGAAAAGAGAAGAGCAAAAATTGGCACACAAGATGGAAAGTTGGCACAAAGGAATTGATGAGGCTTTTTCATCAAATTTTTGAAGGGCAATGCCAAAGACTCACTCCATCACACTTTGGATTTCATTATATGGACTGAAAGGAGGGCAAAATGCATCAAGAATATCCTTGAACATCCAAGTCTTCCATTCATTCGAATTAGCTATTTACTTGACTTTTATTTCATTTTTACCATTTCATATGTCATTTCACTTTTGAATAAGCTTTTATGGATGATTGATTCTAATCATGATTAATGATGAAGAGTAGATACTAAGCAAGCCTATGGTAGTGCAAGAAGCATGTGTGTATGAGTGAGCTCCAATTTCATCATGTACTTAAAACTTAGGAAGAGAGCCACCAAAAGTTTCCCTTGAGAGGTTTAGTGAGTGAAATTCATCTCAATGAATCATGAAGGTTGAAATTATTAAGTTGTTAATTTAAGGACAAGATACTAGTCTATAGAGCTTAGATTTTTGAGAATTAACTACCCTAGGTAATTTCTTTTCAATTGCTTCTACTTATGTTTGGAAATAAACTAAGGGATACATATTTAGTACTTTTCGCGAGACGCTCAAGCTTAAGTGTGGGGGAGTTGATAAGCGTCATTTTGTTGATCATTTCATATGCTTAAATCCGTATTTGACCTATATTTTACTTGTATAATTGTGGATTTACTCTAGGTTCTAGGATTTATACTCTTTTTGGACTTAATTTGCAAATTTTGATATTTTCGAGTTGTTTTGTCACTAAATTTTTGAACTACTCTTGTAGGCTTGAAGAGATCATGGACCTGGGTTAGGTTGGGTCAAATGTTGAGTCAAAAGTGGACTAGATCAAGTGATCAAGCTTTGACTCATTTGGACCGTCCGATGCAAGAACGGTTAGATCTAGACCATCTGAGAACTTATGATCAATCCGAGCTGGGGTTAAGGCTAATCGAGCGATCAAATCAAGATCTGAAGGTTTCAGCCCAATCAGAGATCATCTAGCCGTTGGATCATGATCAGAGTGATCTAGACCACCCATACAAAGATCAAGGTGATCTGAACCATCCGTTGGAGATCTGGCAGATCCGAGCTACCACGAGGATGATCCTGACCTCTGATCGAGATCTGGAAATTTTGAATCAAATCGGACAAAGATCCACCGTTGGATGAAGCGGGATTAATCTCAGCCGTCCAAATTAAATGGTTAAAGTTTAAATTGAAATTCCCTCGGCAGATCTCGACGTCGCGTCTTAGCCATTTCCAGCTTCGTTCTTCTTTGGTTTTACTTCATTTCATCGACGATTTTCTTCAGTGAAGGCGTGGCCAATTCGATCACGATCTTGGATCAAGATCTGGATCCTTGGGAGAAGGCTTCAATGGCGGTTTTAGCTCCAGATTGCGCCAGATGCAGTTTTGAGCAGATCTGACATTGGAGTTTAATTTTCCTCGGATTTGCGTGTTTAAGGGGTTCTTGACTTGCCCTTGCGTGACGAACAAGGTCATCTCGAGACAAGAGAGTGATTGAGAGTTAATTTCCTTAGTTAATTTCTGTTCTTTTGTTGTAATTTCAGTTTCAATTGCTTTTCAATTCTATTTTCGTATCACTGCTGTAATTTCTATTTCTGTATTGTCTCTACTTTAGTTTGGTTTTAATTCTGCAAGTAAACTAGCTAGTGAAGTGGTTCAGTGGTAAGTTGTATTCAATTCTAGTGTATTTCTTGTTTGTTACTAGCGTATCAGCTGAGTTCTTAGCGTGCCAATTCTGTTTCTGCAAATTCGATTTTGTCTCAGTTCTTAAGCTTTAGTCGATTCAAGTTCTAGATTTCTTTCTGAATTTACATTGCAGTAGTTTATTCCCATAGCAATTAAGATCAAGATCTGCATTCGGTTTCAGTTAATGCTTATCAGTTTTAATTTCTGCCAATCAGTTGCTTCAATTTCGATTCCTTTGTTGAATTGTTTAAGTTCATATGAGCTGAGATTTGCATCTGTTATACATTAGTTCGATTAAATCAATTCTGCTCTATTGTATTGAATTAGATGTTTGTCTTCATTTCTTCATTTCCCTTGTCAGAATCTGAATTCCTGAGTACATTACTGAATTTCCGAAACTGTTTACTGAATTCCTGCATTTTTACTTCTGCATGGAGTTTACTGAATTGATCAAACTCTTGATCTGAAATTCTTCATTCATTCTTGTAAGGGTTCTTATCTGTTAACTTGCTTTTCAATCTTCCTTGATCAGTTTCATTTTAGCTGTCAATCCCCATTTTTGGCACACAAGTTCCTTATTTGCTTTGTATCAAGTTTGTTTCCATTTTGCACATTGTATCAAAAGAGATTTAGTCACCGATTGATATCAAGTTAGATGTTGTTTTAATTGTGCTTTGTTGTTATTAGTAGGTTGGCATTCGGATTGTTATCGAATTTTATCATCCATGTGTGCATTTGTTGTTCTTAAAATTCGTGGTTAAGAATTGTTTCAAGTTAGGTTGTTTCCAAGAATTTCCATTTCTGTTTCCATTCTTAAGCTGCACATTGAGTTGCATTTGAAGTAAGGTTTGTTTTTTTTTCGAATTCAATCAAATCGTATTAGCTTCATTAAGTCTCCATTAGTTAATTCCTAACTTGCTATTACCTTGTCTAGCTCACTTAGTTAATTTTGTCTTTCCTTTTCATTGCATTTTCATTGCATTGTCATTTTATTAGCAAACAAAACCCAGATTTAATTCGAAACCCGAAAACACTAACGACACATAAACTCGAGCATGAATCGAACAATTTGAACTAGTCCTTGGGAAAATACGACCTGAGGCCCCTTTACTACGCTTTTATTCTTTGATTGCAAAAAGGGTTTCCAGCACATTTATAAATTTCTAAATTCTGATGGATCTGTTGGGGCCGGGTGCATGTCGACAAGGATACGAGTTCGTAAAATTTTAAATTTTTACGTGCAGCGGAAGAATTTGCATAAAATAATTTTCCAAATTATTTTAACTTCGTATCTAGCATGCAATCTTAAGGTGTGTTGACATAATCATAAATTAAAACTTTGCGGAAAAGTAAACTAATTTACCAAGTACCTCGCGTAACTCGAAGTAAGGGACGAGATCCAACCGTAGCGTCCCTTGGAAGCTTCGCCTCTATTCGCGTCCACGCCGAGTTCTCTTCGGGATGACTTCGCAAAGTCACGAGTTTTGTGCCGACGAGAACTACTAGATTCTCTATAGGCACAACAAAGAAGTACAAGAGAAGAAATAGGAAAGAGTGGAAACTAACCAACAAAGAAATTAAACGGAATCGAATTCCGAGAAGAGAGGAGTCGCTGTCCGCTTCTTCTTCTTCTTGATTGGTTTCTCCTTCTTGTTGAAGCTCACGGCATCTCACCCTTGGGAGGGAGGTGCTTCGGCCCTAGGTCCTCAAGAGGGCGCCGGCCCTAATTGGCCAAGAGGGCGCCGGCCCTAGGTGGGGAAAGGGAAAGAGAGAAGAGAATTAAGAGAGAGAGAGGGAGCTCTATATCGACTATCCAAATCTTAGGAATTCAAGGCTTGCCTATGGTTCCTTATATAGTTACTTCTCCCTTGCCAAGTCACCTCTTAACCGAATTAACGGAATTAACGAAATTAGTTATCATAAGAAATTTATCCTATAAATTCTCTTATGAATTATTCCGTTTAAACCAAGTTTTATTATAACTAACTTTATAATAAAACTAATTAGTTATCATAAGAAATTTATCCTATAAATTCTCTTATGAATTTTATTATAACTAACTTTATAATAAAACTAATTAATTATCATAAGAAATTTATCCTATAAATACTCTTATGAATTATTCCGTTTAAACCAAGTTTTATTATAACTAATTTTATAATAAAACTAATTAGTTATCATAAGAAATTTATCCTATAAATTCTCTTATGAATTTTATTATAACTAACTTTATAATAAAACTAATTAATTATCATAAGAAATTTATCCTATAAATTCTATTATGAATTATTCCGTTTAAACCAAGTTTTATTATAACTAACTTTATAATAAAACTAATTAATCTCTCCTTTTATTATGGAATAAATTTTATAAGAAATTTATAAACTTTCTTATTATGGAAAAATCAATTCATAATTGATTTTATAAAATTAAAATAAACCAATTCATGGATTATTTTAACTTCCATAAAAAGAATAAATTTCTATAAATTTATTTATATAAATTTCTTTATACAAATTTATTTATCCATAATTTATAAAACAAATCGCGCTAGATTTGTTTTATTAATTAAACCAAAATTAATTGGTTTACTCCCTCTATTGTGGCCGGCCAACCAAGGAGGGTTGGCACCCTCTTTGGCCGGCCCAAACCGAGCCGAACCAACGCGAATTAAACTCATTTAATTCGCCCAAAAAGCCTTCAAAAGACTTAGCCATTTTTAGCTTCCATTGCGCCTCTGATTAACTCAGATTCGACTTATTTCTCTTGATCGGAAAATCCAATTTTCAACTCGTTTTAAATCCCTCGGATTACTCGTAGTGCGTGTGACTAAATAGGCTTTCGATTTATGTTGGCCGTCTATAATCAACAAATTATAGAACGATCATGAGTGGCACCTAGTAGTACATCATGATCCCCAATTAATCGAAAGATCAACGGTTGACCTCAGAAGAAATTATTCTGAAACCCTTCAGCAGCTCTAATGAATCGTGCCTCATTCCCTTCACCATCTTATACCCACTTGGTTCAGGACACGGTCTATTTGTGTCAGTCCCCACTAGGCTGACTACGTCACACCTAGCCCAAGTAGTGTCTTTCTCGTCCTTTGGATTTCTAATTACTCTCATGTATTTAAGAGACTTGCACTCTTAACATGATATACTCTGGCCAGAGGTTTTGAGTAACAATCCGACGATAGGCCTGGGTATACATCTCCTCGCAAGGAGTGGTGAATCCTTTGTAGGCTGTTCAAACATCTTCGGGCACTTCGGCTTATACCCAATCATCCTGGGTCCACACCTCCTTGGAGATGCTTGCTTAAGATGTTAAAGTATAAGTCTCCATGACCAAGATGACTTGAACACCGCAAGTCAAAGGAACATCGCACTTAAGCCGCAGTAAGAACTTCATTGACATTTCTATAGATAGATTCCATATGAAGTCTTACAGCTAGTCACTCCAATGAACTAGTTCCCTTAACTAGCATCCATGTTTATCTCCGGACATCCCAATGTCACCAGCCAGTGAGAATCAGCTGATTAGAGAATAACCCATGCTAGTCTCAACAGAATTGATAGTGTCCGTATTTATCAATTCATCGACTAGGGATATTTTCAATACTTCACATTTGCACATTTAGAGATAATCACTAGTTGTGATCCCATCACAAATTCTCTTATGCTGTGAGTTGTATTGCGGACATTCAGTAGATGAGTTTAAGATCCCAATCAAATACACAAGCATGTATACTCAAATAGTGAATTATCATTTATTAAAATAAATGTTTACAATCATAAGGCGATTGCCTTAGGACACTTCTCTCATATCACTAACAAACTCCCACTTGGCCTAATGCCAATCGCTACGGTATCCAATACCACAGCTCTAACATGACCCTCAAACTTGCTCTGAGGCAAGGCCTTAGTTAAAGGATCCGCTAAATTCCTTTCAGTGGGAATTTTCTCAATTTGTATGTCATTCCTACTTATAATCTCTCTGATCAGATGATAGCGGCGAAGCACGTGTTTGGATCGCTGATGAGACCTTGGTTCCTTTGCTTGTGCAATAGCTCCATTGTTGTCGCAGTAAACCGGCACTGCATCATCAATGGTTGGAACCACGCCAAGTTCGGAGACGAACTTCTTGATCCAGACTGCTTCCTTTGCTGCTTCCGAAGCTGCGATATATTCCGCTTCCGTGGTGGAATCCGCTACGGTGTCTTGTTTGGAACTTTTCCAACTTACTGCGCCTCCATTCAAAGTAAATACGTATCCAGACTGAGATTTGGAGTCATCCTTATCTGTCTGGAAACTGGCATCTGTATACCCACGTATTACCATATCTCCTTCTCCATATATTAGGAACACATCCTTAGTTCTTCTTAAGTACTTAAGGATTGTCTTAACAGCCGCCCAATGATCCATTCCTGGATCTGACTGGTATCTGCTTGTGACGCTCAAAGCATACGATACATCGGGCCTTGTACATAACATAGCATACATGATAGATCCTATCGCGGATGCATAAGGAATCTTATTCATGCAAATCCTCTCGTCTTCTGTGCGCGGACACATAGACTTTGAAAGGTTGATCCCATGCCTGATGGGAAGGTAACCTTTCTTGGATTCCGACATGCTAAACCTTTTTAGCACTCGGTCTATATATGTAGACTGCGAAAGACCAAGCAACCGTTTTGATCTATCTCTATAGATTCTAATCCCAAGGATATAGGTTGCTTCTCCCAGGTCTTTCATGGAGAAAGTTTTGGACAACCAAATTTTAACTGTTTGTAAGACTGATATATCGTTTCCTATAAGTAAGATGTCATCGACATATAATACTAGGAATACGACTGCACTCCCACTAACCTTCTTGTACACACAAGGTTCGTCTGGATTTTGTGAGAAATCAAACTTTTTGATTGTCTCATCAAAACGGATGTTCCAGCTCCTAGATGCTTGCTTCAGTCCATATATGGATCGTCGAAGCTTGCATACTTTGGTTTTATCAACCGATGTGAAACCTTCAGGTTGTATCATGTATACATCCTCAAGCAGGTTTCCGTTAAGGAAAGCTGTTTTCACATCCATTTGCCATATCTCATAATCATAATGAGCTGCTATGGCTAGGAGCATCCGAATGGATTTAAGCATAGCTACTGGCGAATAGGTTTCGTCATAATCAATTCCTTGCTTCTGACGATATCCTTTTGCCACTAATCTAGCCTTAAAGGTAACAACATTACCTTCCATGTCGGTTTTCTTCTTGAAAACCCACTTGCACCCTATGGGCTTAATCCCTTCAGGTGGGTTAACCAAGTCCCATACTTGGTTTTCGTACATGGAATCCATTTCCGACTTCATGGCCTCAAGCCATTTGTCCCTTTCTGAACTTTTCAGAACATCTTCATAACTGATAGGTTCGTCATCGCTTATGAGTAACACGTCGTTCGATTCACTTACGAGAAATCCGTATCTCTCTGGAATATTGCGTGTCCTATCAGATCTACGAAGAGGTGGTGTAGTTTTAGGTTCAACTGATAGCTCATCATTATGAGGTATTGGTTGTGGGTCTAGACTAGGTGTCTCTGTAATGTCTATTGGAGTTTCTTGAACTTCATCAAGTTCAATGCCACTCCCACTGTTTTCTTGTAAAAGAAATTCTTTTTCCAGAAATACAGCATGCCTTGAAACAAACACCTTTTGTTCCAAGGGATGATAGAATTGGTAACCCTTCGTTTCCTTAGGGTATCCAATAAATAGACATTTATCAGACTTAGCATCCAATTTGTCTGATACAATCCGCTTCACATAAGCAGGACAACCCCATATCTTAAGGTGAGTTAAGTGGGGTTTCTTACTATTCCATGTCTCATATGGAGTAGTAGAGACTACCTTGGTCGGGACTCTGTTTAGCAAGTAAACAGCTGTCTTAAGTGCATAGCCCCAAAAGGATTTTGGAAGAGTTGCATGATTCATCATCGACCTAACCATGTCCATCAAGGTTCGGTTGCGCCTCTCAGATACACCATTATGCTGTGGTGTATACGGCGGAGTCCATTGGGATAATATCCCATTGTCCCTAAGATAATCTTGAAACTCTTGACTTAAGTATTCACCACCCCGATCGGATCGAAGTATTTTAATACTTTTGCCAAGCTGTTTCTCTACTTCATTTCTGAACTCTTTGAATTTCTCAAAGGCTTCAGATTTGTGTTTCATCAAGAACACGTACCCGAATCGTGAGTGATCATCGATAAAGGTGATGAAGTAGCTATAGCCTCCTTGTGCAAGAGTTGACATTGGTCCACATACATCAGTATGTATTAGACCAAGCAATTCTCCCACTGGATTACCTTTTCCGGAAAAGGGTAATTTGGTCATCTTGCCTTTTAAGCATGATTCGCATGTATCAAATGATTCCAGAATTCCACATCAGTGTAATTCAGTCATGCGTTTCTTACTTATATGGCCAAGACGACAATGCCACGTGTAGGAGTCTATTCGATTATCTATTCGAGCACGTTTATTGCTAACTTCGATATTGAAAACGTCACTGGATAAATCTAACGTGTAGATCCATTGCACAAAGTTCCATTCCCATAAAGAACGCCATTTAAAGTTATGTAACAACAATTGTTACTAAAAGTTAAATGATAACCCTTTTCATTCAAACATGAAATAGATACAATGTTCTTTATTAACGAAGGAACAAATAACAATTATCCAATTCTAAGACACGTCCTGTGGGAGCTTTAGCAAATATGTTCCGATGGCAACAGCAGCAATCTTTGCTCCGTTTCCAACTCGCAAATTTGCTTCTCCCTTGACGAGTCTTCTTCTATTCCTTAGCCCTGTATGTCATTACATATATGTGAGCTACACCCAGTATCAAGTACCCATGTGTTTGAGGAAATAGAGTGACATTCAATAACGAAGATACTTGAAGAGGATGGGCATCGGATGCCTTCTCTTCAAGGACTCAAGATAAACCTTGCAGTTTCTTCGCTAGTGACCCTCCTTGCCATAGTGACGGCAAGTGTCTTTTAGGGTATTTTCAGTCTTTTTGGCCTTTTTCTTCTTTCCCTTATTCTGTTCTTTGGCCTTCCTCTAAGAACCTTTCTTCGAGGAACCAACTAACAGTACCGTCTTTTGATCCTGCTTCACAGAAGGCTCTACAGTCTTCAGCAGGTTGAGCAACTCAGGAAACTAGTCTGGAGTTGCATTTTCAGGAGGATGGTTGGGAAGTTGATCTTCAAGGACATAAGCAAGCTTCTCAGCCTTGAGGACTATCCTCAGGTTTCGAAGCCAGTCCATGAAGTTTGGCCCAGTCAGTTTATTGGTGTCCAAAATGGAACGCAAGTTTAGGGAAGACATGATCAAGTGATTATCCTAGAAATACAAATTGAGCTTATGTGAGAAGAATGATTAAAGAATGTATCATCATACATATATTAAATCCTATTTATTTTTCGAATTGAGTCACCCTTATTATCAATTCGGGAGATCGTAGGAACATCTCCAAATAGGTTGATATCCAACCATAGATAAGAACAACCATGGCTGTGGCCATCAAGTTTTTCTTAGCTATGAAGGTAGGTAATTATACCGATTACACATCACATATATGTAACTATCACTTTATGCTATCAACTAATTGAATGTTTGCATAAATCATTGGGTTGTTAACTCATTAACAAGTATGCAACATATACATAGCACCCAACTGCACCTCTCTTTGCATCGACCTTGGCTGTGGCACAACAAATCGATGCTCCAAGCTTAAGGCTGACCCATTAATCAAGAAATAGTTTTAATATGGTTGGAGCTCATTCAACCGTTTAGTCAGGCTTGGATGTGTCCAACAACCAAAACTAAGGATTGACCTCTGACTCCAACTATATTATCATAAACTAATTCCATGGTTTGAACATGTTGAGGTTCAAGTCGGGCATGGATGTGTCCATCAACCCAAACGAGAAACAAAACTCCGATTCTAACCATATTAATGGAAGGTGTTGGCCTTAATATTTTGTAAGGGGTTTTGGGTCTCATCCTTTCTTTTCTAAGCACATCATGACATAGAATTATGTCATGACTAACGATTTCCTTAATTAAGTATGTATGTGACTTAAGTTATCAAGTCTCATTAATTGAATTAGGAACCGGATTTCCTAATTCCATTTCATACTTAATTAAAGGAATTGTTTTGGGAAACAATTTCCTAAATTGTCATAATCAATTTCGGAAATAATATGTTTAAGACTTTGATTTCTCTAAATCAAATCTTATTAAATTAAGAGACAAA